>CAJQUW010008486.1:0-404111 GCA_907163375.1 Prostheceraeus crozeri | reverse complement strand
GGGGGGACGTCAGCGAAAATTTTTCTCTCCGATTGCTTTCAAATTCACCATACAGATGCAGAATTTCACGCTGAATCCGAATATGGCCTCCGTTTTCCCATCCGATGCTTCGTTTTGGCGCTACAGCCCAAAACGTCCAAAATTCTAACTCTGTCGTTTTTCGCCAATCTCCCAAAATCTTAAATGGCGTCTCACATCTAAACGAAGACAGATATGAACAAGCCGTTTCTTTCAGTGAATTTGTCTCACTCTTAGCTTTCAAACGAGCTATGGCACGACAAAATCCGTCCACTAGAAGCAAAGTTGGAAGGTCGGTGCCGAGGGGGGGGGACGTCAGCGAAAATTTTTCTCTCCGATTGCTTTCAAATTCACCATACAGATGCAGAATTTCACGCTGAATCCGAATCTGGCCTCCGTTTTCCCATCCGATGCTTCGTTTTGGCGCTACAGCCCAAAACGTCCAAAATTCTAACTCTGTCGTTTTTCGCCAATCTCCCAAAATCTTAAATGGCGTCTCACATCTAAACGAAGACAGATATGAACAAGCCGTTTCTTTCAGTGAATTTGTCTCACTCTTAGCTTTCAAACGAGCTATTGCACGACAAAATCCGTCCACTAGAAGCAAAATTGGAAGGTCGGTGCCGAGGGGGGGGACGTCAGCGAAAATTTTTTCTCTCCGATTGCTTTCAAATTCACCATACAGATGCAGAATTTCACGCTGAATCCGAATCTGGCCTCCGTTTTCTCATCCGAGGCTTAGTTTAGCCGCTACAGACCAAAAACACAAATTCTAACTCTGCCGTTTTTCAGAGATGCTGAAAAATCGTTTTTTCGCTCTCAAGACTAAACGAAGACAGGTATGGACAAGCCGTTTCTAACAATGAATTTTTCTCACTCTCAGCTTTCAAACGAGTTATTGCACGACTTTCTACGATCCCTACAATCCAAGATTGAAGTCACTGTCCAGAGGGGGGGGTCAGCACTTTTTCTCTCAAAATCCATTGGAAACAATGTTCCTAGACCTCAAAATGGGCCAAAAAACCCAAATCCGCATACATTTTTTTACGTACGAGGCCTCCTTTTGCCGCTACAGACCAAAACCATCCAGGACGGCCGACCCAGGCAACCACTCACTCACGCTCACGAGGGGGGGAGGCGCTGTGCGCAATTGGGAGGATTGCTTACTACTTACCTCTGACATAATCTTCTATGACAACAAATTTTTCAAGTAGTGCTTTGGATTACCGATGGGTAATAATCTCAGTCCCATTCTAGCTATCATCTATATGAACTTCGTAGAGTCTAAATTGCTGGACAATCATCAAACAGATATTATCTTATGGGAAAGATACATAGATGACATAATTTTTTTCTACCTATCCATTGGATGACATTTTACCTGAAGCGAAAGTCATTAACCATAATATTTCTTTCACTCTTGAACTGCCTACCAATTCTAGTCTTCCTTTTCTGGATACATGTGTAAATGTTGAAGACAATGCTGTTAAAACATCTTTCTATTCAAAGGAATTGCATACTGGTCATTTACTTCCTTTGGACAGCCATGTTCCACTCAAAGGAAAGATCAATCTATTGAATACAGAATGCATGAGAACACAGAAACTGTTCTTCCAGCAAAGAAATAAGTGAAGCCATTAGATTGATGAAGAATCGCTTCGCCAACAACGGTTATCCTTATCATTAACAAATATATGCGATACAGTGACCATAATAATGAACCTACTAATCCTTTGAACAACAACATTATCAACAATAACGTGCAAAACAAACCAACAATATATATGTTCGAATGCCTTTTATTAATGAAATTCAGGCACGAAAAATCAAAATTGAATTACAGAAAATTGAAAAAGTCAGAGTCATACTTCATTGGCACATCTCCATTATTAGTTCTTTTGAGAAAGAAAATGTCTGTTCCCTGAAATAATATTTGCTTATATGCGGAAACAGGGGTACGTGCAACCACAAGAACTTGGTATATAAGATCACTTGTACACATTGTAAGATGCTCTATATTGGTGAAAGTCGATGCACATTACGCAAGCGGGTTTTAGAACATCTCAGCCAAAAAGAAACATGATTTACCAACATTTTAAGTTAAAACATAAGATGAAACCAACAAGTGAAGACATTGTCTGTGAAATAATGCAAGAAAAGTTTAAGAACGTTTGTGGAAGAGCGGCAGCTGAATAGTTTTTTATTGAATCTCGTAACCCTGAAACTAACATTGTACATAATTGACTTTTTCTACATAGGCCCTTCATCCATTTAGACCATATAACCTAGAAATGCTTTTCATAGTAATTATTTCATGTGATCGTATAGGTATTTTATCCTGGTCTCCTACCGTGCAGTCTTATAGCTTTTATCTTACTTAGATCTATGAATTTGAATATGATTTTCCGATAACTTGTTCAGACGAATTTTAGACGTGACCAAGTGTCATACGAAATATCGTCTAATAAAAATTTCATTAGTTAATTGGTCTGGTCTTGTTTTTCTTTCATAAATGCATACCGGTATATATGACACAAAATAATAATAATAAAGTAATAATAATACACAAAACTCATTTGCCATATAGAGAGAGAGAGAGAATAATAAAATTTCAGTCAGATCATTTATTGTTATTACGTAAAGTTTCACGGATGACATGAATGCCACCGATCATCAGACAACAATATAGAAAAAGGAAGTCAATTTACAAAATCATGGTTATACAAATTTCGAATCTTCATCTATGATGCAAGAGTGGACAATAGAAATTTTCGCCGATGTCTGCATTTTGATATTATTTCAGTTTTCTTGTTTATCAGTGTTTCAGAATTGGCAGTGATGATATGATATTTTTCCGATAGGCATAGACTGCAATATCGGCTTCCACATGAGTATGGGTTTGTTTGTTGGACTATGTTCCATTTGATATTATATGGGATATTTTTGTTTTTCATTGACCATATGTACTGTGACAGCGAAGTTTCATTTTTATATCGCATGTTGTTGAATGACTTTTTGTGATTATTATATCGGCCTTTGAAGTCACCCTCACACATGTCGTAATAGGCAGTTTCTTTTGATTGGTAGGTTACTGCAACTTTGTAAATGATACATTGTGTTTAACAATTGCCATCTAATGCGCATTCATTTTTGTTTCTGCAATTACAATTTATTTCTTTGTTTGTAGCTTCCTCTGTTTTTGATGATTTGTTTCCCTGTGTTGTGACTTTTTATAATGTTTTTCATATTGTTAGCACAGTTATAGCTCAATTTCACATTGTTTTTATTGAATATACTGTGGTATTTGTGATGAGTGGGAAAATACTCTTTGATCAATGACAAGAATTGTCTTCCTATGTCAGTTCTCACATTGTACCCATTGTAACGTCGAATAGATCATTGTTTTTCTTCACCTATGTTGTGTTTTGCTCAAAAATGAAGGGATTTTCTTGCATGCATTATTGCAGCAACGTATTTTCTCGGGATTTCTATCATTGACTGAACGAAGGTCCAATAATTCTTCAGTGATAGATAGGTGGAAGTCCACGATGTCAAACTTCAAGAAAGAAGAGTTCTCTTTTCCAGGTATGTTTTTGAACCAATCGATGACATTTTCTGAGCTTCTCCATTGTAGCAGGTTGGTTGAATTTCGTATTGTAGTGTTGATGTTATCAAGAATACGTTTGCTGATAATTCCAATCTCACTTTTTGCAGGATTTATCAATCGACAATTGAGATTACTCGCAAAGTTTTCCTTGTGATCTTTCAGAGTTATAAATGCTTGTCGTGGGGGATAGCGCTCTATTCTGTTTGCTAGATGGTACGATTCTGCAATTGTTTTGGCTTCGTTGTTGATTTCATTTTCAGTTGAAGTTTTCGCTTTTTTGTATGACTTTCTCACATTTTCAGTGAGTAATTTGCAGTAAGTTTCTTTCGGGATTTCGTGCAAGTTTGTTGTTTTATCAGCAAAAACAAGCGTATTTTTTTACTTCTTTATGTCTTCTTTGTCTTTCTTTAGCTTATTTTGTAGTTCATTAATAATAATCTTTATTCAATGTTCTACTGAGAGTCGGTAGACGCAGCACATACGAAAATGATAGAAGGTAAATACATAAAAGAATATCAGTCACAACTATGTATAAGAAGTGGTCATGAAGCTATTTGCAAAATCGAATGAATGACTTCTGAAATCTTGAAGTCTTGGCACGCGGTGGACGGAATTCACAGTTGCTTCTCAGCAGACGGTTCTTGCTTGTGAAAAATTCACGAAGAGGATGAGAGTCGCTGGACATCACTTTCCCTACAAGAGTGGAGCAAGTCTTCTCAACAACGCTTTTGAGTGGTGGATCCATCTTCACTCCGATGATCTTTGAAGCTCTTCTTTCCACGTTCTCCAATTTGCTCCAAAGACATTGTGGTGCATTTACGAAGACCCGAGAACAGTAAAGAAAAATCGAACGTACGTATGCAAAGTATGCCTTACAGAGAGTCTCTGTTGAGCACCCGGATCTTCGGAGGTTATAGAGGATATACAGCCTTTGAGAGGCCGCTGATGCAACTCTCTTGATGTGCACGTTCCATCTTAGATCGTCACTGATGTGTACACCCAGGATCTTGACACAGTTTGTAGTTTTGATTGTGGATCCGTCGTTGTTTCGCAAAGGTTCAGGATCACCAAAGCCCCCTTCGTAACTATATTCATCACAGAACACCTTGTGAAGTTAATGGGAAGCCCAACCGCAGCAGACCATGAATTCAAGTGATCCCACTCGAGTTGGAGGGTGTCGTCATCGGCATATCGTAGTGATCGCACGATTGTCAAGTCGTCGGCATATTTAATTCATTGAAATATTTGCGAAATTCAGTATTTTGCATCTTGAAATTTTGAAATCATTTTGAAATTTCAGATATCATATCTAAATCAAAGAAATCAAACAGCGTTGCGGCAAGGATGAAATAAATTAATGAACATAGCTTCCTTGGACTCACGGTCCAAACGATTAGCGTCCGGGGACAACTGAAAGAAAGGAGTAGCACTAAAATGACCGCCACCACAGCTCGCTATGTGTTTACTGACACTTAGCACACAGTATCTACTGTCTTTGATTTGCTGGCGATGTACCGTCAGCCGATGTCGAAATACATCCTCCGTTTGGCCGATGTAGAATTTTTTACATCCTCCACAAATCATTTTATGAATTACGTTTGTTGATTTACAATTCATGCTTTTTCGAATGTTAAATGTCTTTATGCCAGATGGGGTTTCGAAATCAACTTTGTAGCCTTCAATTATGATGCTGCAACACTTGCTTCTTGGCTCGCCACATTTCGACATTCCACTAATTGTCATCCGGTTATTCTGTGACAATATAGATTGAAGAGATCTAGGTTGTTTGTAGGCTCTCATGAAATTACAATTTTGGAATGGAGTTAGAAGATTTAATGTATTTGAAATAGGACGTATAACTTATGTCTGGGTTACTCCTGTTGAACTCGCGTACAAATGGAAAAATGTTCTTTTTGTTTTGTTTGTTGTTATTGCTGACATCAGAAGATTTGGCTTTATCAATCGCATCATTAATAAGCGAAGAAGGATAATTCAATGTCAATAGACGAATTTTTAATTCATTGTAACGGTAAGTTCTTGTATCTTCATTTGAAACTTTAATCTTTATGCGACGTGCTAAGTTGTAAGGAATGTTTTTGATAACATGAAGGGGATGAGCGGAATGTAAGGGAACATAACTCATTGTGTCAGTTTGCTTTCTGTATATGTCTGTGCTTATTAATCCATTGACTGTGTCTTTTGTAACCATCACATCAAGAAAATTTAAAGAATCCGTGTTCATTTCATAAGTAAATTTTGATAGATGAATCTAGGCTACATACTATACTTTTGAATAATTCTAATCCGCCGTATTTGTCATCCCATATGATCCAGCAGTCGTCGAGAAACTTTTTCCATAAGTTGATTATTAATTCACATGTGTCAGGAAAAACGGTTTGAACAATGGAGTACATTTTTTCTTTGAGAAAACCCATAACTAACGTGGCGTATGTGGGTGCGACCTTAGTCCCCATGGCCGTCCCGGAGATTTGAATATAAAAATCGTTTTCAAATGAAAAACAGTTATTTTCAAGGATCAATTTGAGTCCTTCAATGATAAATTAATGACTTATTCGATTTGGTATGAATTCTGGATACTTATCTAGCCAAAAGCCAATCACCAAGTAACCAAGATCGTTGGGTATGCTGGTGTAAAGGGGCACCACATCAAAGCTGATGAAAATAGATTCTTTATGGATAGTCTTTGGTAAAATTTGAAGAAAGTGGTAAGTTTCTCTGCAATAACTTCTAATTTGAGGAATAAATAACTTAAGGAGCTCATCTAGAAATGCACTTAGTCTGCTGGTTGGAGAAAATCGGTTAGAAACTATAGGCCTAAATTTTAAGTTATGAGGAGGCATAATTTTGATACATTTATGATTGTCAGGTAAGACATTTTTGAAATAGTCATCATGCCTATGCAATTTCGGCAAACCATACATGCCTATCATGGTCATCATGCCTATGCAATTTCGGCAAACCATACATAAATGGGGTTGATAATCTAAATTTCGTTAGATATACATATTCTTTATTTGTAAAAGAAGTCTTGTGATGTTTGCATAAATCTCTAGTCATATTCCCGATGGATTCATTATCGTAATTATATACTTTTTTATAGGTTGATGTATCACCCAAATGCTCAGACAACATGCGATTTCTGCAGAAGTCGTAATCCAGAATGACGAATGCTCCTCCTTTATCAGCTCCGGTGAGAAAGAGATTAGATTTTCCTTTTAATTCATGAATGATTTCATATTCTCTTTTAGTCAAATTTTTCTTAACTCTACACTCATTATTATCGTTGAACAAAGAATAAGATTTTGATTCAATAATTTTTATGATATTATCAAGCTCAGCGTCATTACCTTACGTCTCTGATAGTGCATTGTGTTTCACCAATGTAAGTCTGGTTGCACTTTTTACAAATAATTTTGTACACAATGTTTTTAAAATAGCAAAGACTTTTGCCGTTACACAAGCAATATTTGGTACAAGGAATGGCTTCTTTCTTTTTGACTTGCCTAACAAGAGAGAGAGGAGTAACAAAAACAGGCTTTACATTTGGAATAGGGATTTTTCTCAACTCACATCTTATTTGTTTCGATTGTTGTTCGTTTATAAATGGTATACGAATATAGGCCTGTTTATTATGAATTTTTTTATGAAATGCTGGTGGTGTGACAGTGATGTACTTGTCGACAAGAGATCTAGGGTAGCCATTCAAAATTAATCTCTTTTTGATAAAATTCACAGCTTTTTTAATTAGCATGGGGTTTGAACAGTTTCGATGTACTCCCAAACATTCATTGCGCCTTAAATTAACTTTTCTTATAAAAAGAACATGATTATCATAAGGTAAAATATGACCACTATGGTTCGGCTTCGTATAAAATGAAGTGAAACATGAATTTACTTTTATAGAAATAAAAGTGTCAAGAAATGGGATACTTAAATCATCAGGATGTTCTACTGTAAACTGAATACAATCATTAATACCATTCAATTCTGGCAATAACTCATCCAAAGGAGAAAATGAAGCAGCAAAAAAAGCCGAGAAATGCTTACTTTATACTAAAAGTAGAAAATTGAAATCCATTACTTCTAATAGTGAATCTTTATCGATAAATCAAAATGCTAATCTTCATTCTAATACCATCGACCAATTTCCAGTCGATTGTTTACTTTGTGATGGAGAATGCAATTGTGAATCTTCAAATGGAATTTCTGTGTTTTCTCATCCGGAAATATTCAGTGAATCCAATTCTATTGATAATGTGGAATGTATCAGTGAATCCAATTCTATTGATAATGTGGAATATATCAGTGAATGTAGTGTCACTCATAATGTGGAATATATCAGTGAATCTAGTGCTGCTTATAATAATGTAGAATTATTGCGTGAAAATCTTGCGAGAATTCCTGATTTTCATAATCATGAGATAGAAAATAATTCTTCTTCTATTAGTCAAACAACTCTTATTGAATTCAAAGAAATCATTAACGAAAATCCTTATTCGTCTGATATTGATGGACAAAAATCCTTTAGATAATTCGTTATCACGTGCAAATATTACAGCTTTCACAAATCTTTCATCACATACTTTCAAACCTTCTCAGTTGAAGTTGCTAGAAAAGGGTCCATCGTATATTCCAATACCAAAAAAGTCTTATTCTTGGAATAACAACATCATAATTGATGCGTCTTTTGAATCTCTGAAACGTCAAATTGACCAAAATCTTTGTAATGATAATAATGATTTAAGGACTAATGACTCTCCATTGATGCAAGAAAGCTTGCGTTGATGTTTCACTTCCTTGTGAGTTCCAGCAATGTATTTCGTCTGTGCATGATAAAATAAAGTATATACTCGTAACTTCTAAAGCTAAAATTCCAAAATCCAATGATTCACAGCTGATCAAAGGTATCAAATCAATTTCAAATATCAAACTACTCCCATCAGACAAAACTAAACGAATTATTGCTATTGATGATGCAGAATGTGAAAGTTTAGCAACTCCTCATCTTCAAAATTATGTAGAGAAACCTCAAATTTTGCCTTGTACGGCACAAAAATCATTTAATAAAGAGCTTTCAAACATTGCAATGAGACAAAGTGATGATGTGAAAAATGTACTTCTGAAGTTAAAATGTAGCGAGCCTATTCCTAGTCAACTGACAATTTTACCCAAAGACCACAAGACTCCCTTGCAGGGAAGACATTTGATATCAGCAATAGATACGCCAGGCACAAGCCTTTCACGATTTTTGGCCCATTTTTTGCTACCTATTTTGAATTTTGTATCTACCCTTTTGAAAGATACTTACGCTTTTCTACAATATATTTCTGAAATTACGTTCGATATTGATAATGCTTTTTACTTTAGATCTTTTGATGTGAAGAATTTGTACGGCTCGATTCCCTTAACTGGTACGATGTGTTTCTATAGTTACGAAGTCTTTCATTGAACACAAAGAATCTACTCTTTTATCACCAATCAATGAACACGATTTTTCTAATCTTTTGAAACTGGCAGTTACTTCTGATATCATTCTTTACAACGGTCATTTTTATAAACAAATTTCTGGACTAGCAATGGGAAATAATTTGTCACCTATTCTCGTTATAATTTACATGTTTCACATTGAAAAACAAATTTTATCTACCAAACCCGATAGATTCATTCTCTGGAAAAGATATATCGATGACATTTTTGCTACTTCATTTTCTCCTTTGGATGAGTTATTGCCAGAATTGAATGGTATTAATGATTGTATTCAGTTTACAGTAGAACATCCTGATGATTTAAGTATCCCATTTCTTGACACTTTTATTTCTATAAAAGTAAATTCATGTTTCACTTCATTTTATACGAAGCCGAACCATAGTGGTCATATTTTACCTTATGATAATCATGTTCTTTTTATAAGAAAAGTTAATTTAAGGCGCAATGAATGTTTGGGAGTACATCGAAACTGTTCAAACCCCATGCTAATTAAAAAAGCTGTGAATTTTATCAAAAAGAGATTAATTTTGAATGGCTACCCTAGATTTCTTGTCGACAAGTACATCACTGTCACACCACCAGCATTTCATAACAAAATTCATAATAAACAGGCCTATATTCGTATACCATTTATAAACGAACAACAATCGAAACAAATAAGATGTGAGTTGAGAAAAATCCCTATTCCAAATGTAAAGCCTGTTTTTGTTACTCCTCTCTCTCTTGTTAGGCAAGTCAAAAAGAAAGAAGCCATTCCTTGTACCAAATATTGCTTGTGTAACGGCAAAAGTCTTTGCTATTTTAAAAACATTGTGTACAAAATTATTTGTAAAAAGTGCAACCAGACTTACATTGGTGAAACATAATGCACTATTAGAAGGCGTATATTTGAACATCTAAGTAAGAAAGACAGCCTTGTTTTCCAACATTTCCAAATGAAACATAGATTAAAACCAACTAAGGACGATGTGCAAATTGAAATTTTACAACTAAATTTTGTCAATGTTTATGAACGCAAAATGTGTGAACGACATTTTATTGTACACAAAAAACCTGAAATCAATGCAATGTATGACTGAAATTTAGATATCTGATCTGTTACTAATTTGCCATCATAGCTATTCTTTTTCCTACTCCCTCATTCAATTCAAAACAAATGTTGTGTGATATATTGATTATGACTGTCCTTTTTTGGCCTGTGTTAGTTAGTTGTTGTATAGATTGATAAAGACATTTTGTCGAAAGCTTTTTAATACAAATTTTCATTATTGACCTTGTCTTCTAACATTGATAAGAAATTCTTACTGGTCAATGGCGAATAGTATCTATATATATATATATATATATATATATATATATATCGAAAGTTATAACACAAGAAGAAAACCACTTAAACCTTGCCGATCGATTTCAGCCACTCTGGGCATGTCAAGGCAATTTCTCTGTGTTGGCTTCTCAAGGCGAGATGAGAAGCCAACACAGTTGGCAGAAACATGTCGGCGACTTATTGAAGATCTCTATTTTTTTCTTTTTTCCTATCAATCGACATTTTGCTCTGATCATTTTTATTAGTTTATATATGTATAGACAACTTTTCAATTTATCCAGCATTGGTACCTCTAAAGGAAGCAAGCAGCTGCCACGAGAGAGAGAAAGAGAGAGATGAGGAGAAATTTCTCCTCAGTATCATGGTCGTCCCTATGGTGGACTCACTTTGATGGTAAAAAAAGACAAAGTAGATTGTATCCAGAATTTGAACTTACCTAACTCTCGAGTTATAGCGGCAAAAGTGTATTTTCAAGATGTAGAGAGAGAGAGAGAGATGATGTTTATTGAATCACAAATTGGAAATAGGAAAATACATATCAAATTGTTACTTTACACGGGAAAGACACTGAATACTATTAGGTTACAATAAATAATCGACAAAATAAAATAAAATACAATCAATTACAAAAGGTAGAAGTCATGAGGATACTTATGGCCGGGAAAAAGGAGCTCCTGGGAACTGATGTCCTGCAAAAAGGTACAGATAACCTGCCACCTGGCAGCCGATGTGGAGTTACATTGGTGATGGTAGTCTCGGCACACTGAATCTGATTGAATAGTTTGATCGCAGCCGTGGTCCTTCTAGTTGATAAATCACATTCATCACTACAACCTTTGATTTCAAGGAAGCGTTTTTGTATCATTTGCAATCGACAGGAGTCACCTTTAGATAATCCGATGAAAGCTGGAGAAGCATACTCCATTAGTGAGCGGACGAGAACATTATAAATTTGAATAAATTGCTCTACAGAAGTAAAAGATCTTATGCGTCTCAAAATGTACAATCGTTGAGAGCATTTCTTCTCTATGAAGTCAATGTGAGATTTCCAATTGAGAGAACTATTTAAAATGATCCCCAAGAAACGGACGCTATTAGAAAATGCAACATCTTAGATGTGTTCTTCAACTTTGCAACACTCTTTGAAATTGCCGCGATAGTAAACCAGACCAGCTGTCTTTGCACTGTTTAAAGTCAGATTTGAAGAGGCTGCCCACAGTGAGATGTTGTTGATTTCAGAGTTCAGTTGCTCGATGTCGCATTGATGGCTGCTCTTCGAAATACACATAGCTATACATACATCGTCAACGTACTTGACCAAACACGTTGCTTGACGAACTGGTCCCAATGAAGAGATATACAATCCGAAAAGATACGGTCCGATTAGTGATGAAAATTTTCCGGAAAATTTTGAATCAAAATTTTCCGTGGAAAATTATGGAAAATTTTGAAAGTTTTGATTTTTTTTGATAGGCCCTATAATTTGAGCGCTTCAACTGCCGAGGTAGCTGAGTACCAATAAATTTGGTCTAAAACTCTTGATTTCATCATTATTTGGATTAAAGCGATCGTAGCAATACGATTTTCGTCCGCGGATTTTTGAACATTCCTTTGCTACCGCAGTGGCTTGTACTACAAATTGTTAGCATTTTAATTATCACACAGACAACGTTTGGGATAACGTGAATCTTGCTTTACAATAGGGGTATAATTTCATGCAATGTGAAAGATCTGGAGCAAAAATAATGTACTTTATTTTGGAGTTTGCTATTTGTTAGCTTCAAAGTTACAAGCTTTATTATGCAGCGTTGATCATAGTGATGCAAATTCTCCATGTGTTGATGAACATGTGATGAAGTATAAGCACAGACACAGCATTCATGAGCGACCAGATTGGAAGATATAAAGACTGTAAACTCGTGAGATATTTGGAAAATTAAGATATCTGTGATGAGTAAAAGAATATCGATGACAGCTTCAAACTTCTGGCGCATTGTCCGATATCTTCGTTGAGGATACACCCCCATTTCTAGTTCAGATCAAAGTGTTTACTTTGGTTCAGATGGTTCAGATAGTTCCAAATCGATTTCAGATCTGCCCAAATGAATTTCAGATATGATCTAGATGAATTGGAGATCTCCAGTTGAATTAAAGATCTTTTCAAAGTTGAGCTTGTGAGATCTGAAATTCAGCTAGAGAGATCTGAAATCCATCTAATGTCTGAAATTCATTTGGAAAGATCTGAAATAGACATGGAAAATATGCAGTTGGTGCCAAAAGTTAACATACAGGGATAATCACTTTTTGTATTCCTCAGTCATATTCGCTGTTGACGACCATACAAATAGCTCTTCATTAAGTGAACGAATCCACCCGGAAAATTGAGTCGTCGAAGTGTATTTATCAAATCATTGAGATATTCGATCAAAAGCTTTTGAGAAATCGAAGCTTATAAAGACCGCTGCACCAGTTCTTACATCGTCTGCTAGAGAGGTCAAGTAGTCATGGACAGTAATTATTGCGTGAGTTGTAGACGAATTTTTGCGAATCCCGTATTGCGACTCACCCAAACACTGACAAAGGCGATGACGTAGATCACTGATGACAATCTTCTCAGCAATTTTAGCTGGGACGGGGAGGAGACTTATCGGCCGGGTATTTGAAATTGATGTTTGCTTGGAGGACTTCAGAACTGGCACAACATCAGCAATCTTCCAAAGAGATGGGAATCGTCTCTGGCGAAGACACTCCGAGATCGACGCATAAATAGGTTCTGCTAGGATAAGGGAACTTTTCTTATAAATTATTGTCGGGATTCCATCACTGCCTGTTGCCTTCACCTGTAGACGGGAAAGCATACTCCACACATCCTCTACCTCGAAAGCTGGTAACCAGTCAGCATCATCATCATCATTATCTTCATGGATATTATCCGACATAATGGCACAAGTCTGAGGATTCATAAGATTGCAGAAGTAATCATTTAGATCATTGAGACAATCAATCGATGAAGCATCATTAAGCAGGCTACAAATGTCACTATTAGAAGTTCCACTGTCCATTTTAATGGAGGACCACATTCCTTTACAGACTCAGATCTCCTTTGAAAATACCTTTGCTTCGCTTTGAAAGTTTCTTTCCTCACTTTTACTTTGAGGATGTTGAACAAATTCCAGTTTCGGGCATGAAATGCTTCCCATCGTCGATTTATCAAGATTTTTATAAACGGAGTCATCCAAGGGGCATCTGAATTTGTGAGAAGCACGGACTGCTGAGGAATGACTTTCATTGCCGTCTTCAGACCTTCGTAAAACAAATGGCATTCGACATCGATATCCTGCTCACTGTAGAAAGATGTTAGGTCACTGTGAAGGAAGGCTTTCTCAAAGGCTAGAACATTAGATAGTCTCAAGTCATAGGATATGCATTCACGAAAGATGCGCTTGTTATCAAAATTAATTGGCCGGGCAAAAATACATTTGTGGTCGGAGTTTCCTATGGGAGAACCAATTTCTACATTCGCAGTAGCATAATGGTCGACAATATTGCGGTCAACAAACATCTTATCAAGTTGAGCATTCAGTCGAGTAGGTCCATTTACAATGTTGCACAGGGAGAAAGCTGCTGACAAAAATGACGTGTTGTGTCGGTTGAAGTCGCCTGCGCTGACCAGGAAGTGGTCAGGGTATTTTAAGAGAAAGGCATCAATGACAGAGCGAAACGTTTCATCAAATACAGCGAACTCTCCAGCCGATATTCCAGGTGGAAGATAAATACCGGCAACAATGAGGTTCATCACTGGAATGCGGAGACAACATACTTCAATGCCATCTAATATGGGAAAATAAAGTTTCAGGGAATGCAATGAAGTTTTTGACCAAACTGCTACACCACCACGCCCAGCATCGTTTGATCTGTCAGTGCGGAAGCAAGTATATCCAGGAATATCGAAAGCTTCAACTGGAGTCGCGGAAGATAACCAAGTCTCAGTACAGATTACGATATGTGGGTTCAAGACGAAAACTTGACACTTGAGATCATCAAATTTATTACTGATGGAGCGAAATTTTGTAAGGAAAAAGGCAGGTAATACATCTCTCTTTGCATCATTAGATTTAAAATCGCAACTTAAAAATTTGTATTAACTTCGTCGACCACAAAAGCCTTTCCGTTGGGATTGTCTCTCCGAAATTCGTACGCGGCTTTCCTCATATCTGTTAATTTCCTGTGAACATGTGGAAGCAGGCCTTCTTGTATGAAGACACTATTTAGTGGTTGAGCTGCATCTTTGAGATAGCGGGCTTTAGACAGAAACATTTTTGCTGTTTTCTCCACAGTTCGCACCATGATAAGTCTCGGTTTGTTATTGTCACGTGGTTTATCAATTCTGTAGACATCATTCAAATGATTAAGCTCATTAGAGAGACCCAGAGCTTCAGCCACTGTCGAGACGGCTTGACGACAGTCTCGGATAGGCCCATCAAAGTGATCGACGTTCCGATTGCCTTCTAAGAAATTCCTTATGATGAAGGAATTCTTTCGTTCCTTGGACTCACTAATTGCAAGTTGTTTCTGCATGACAGTAATTGACTCCTTTATATCTTTTATTTCTTGAATCCGGATTTCATTCATTGCGTTGATATTTCTTTAGAGCGTCAGGTAGTTTTCCTCAATCACTTTTATTTTACCATGAACCGAATTAAAAGAGTCTGCGACATCACGTTTAACTTCCTGTAGCTGCTTATCAAACTCCGAATGCAAAGACTGAAATAGATTTTGAGATTCCTGCAATAATTTGCTTATCTCATCTGCTATCTTCTCTTCAATAGATCGAAAGATTGATTTCTCCATGGAAGACAGAGCAGACTCCAAATGAGACGCAAAAGATTTCTGGGCTATGTCGGCACAGTAGTTGAGAAATTCATTGCATTGAAAACAAGCGAAGAAGATTTTAGACAACTCTTCATCAGAGACTTTAGCGTGACCTGTACAAACAACATGAAACTGCTTGCTGCATCCGAGACTGCTACATGATATGAAACGCTTCTCACGATCCCTTGATTTGTCATTGAGCTTGCATGGCTGAGCTGAACAATGAAATTGCCTACTGTCCATTTTTAACTTGAATGAAAATAAATTTCAGAATCCAAACATAAAAAATAGCACCTATGGTTTCGAACCACAGCTCTCAGACGTCACGGTCAGACTACTAAACACATGTACTAGCGAGGCAACGATTATTAATCGGCTATGTAGTTGCACTTATTTGTAGCAAAGAAAATTGGCCTGCGTCTCGTGCATGGTATGTCGTCAATGTATTGTACACACTCTCAACGCACAAGAATGACGGAAGTAATCACAGTTCACACAGAACACGGTGAGGATAGCGAAATCGACGGATAACGACGTAATTCCTGGATAAATCCTTATGAAAGATGTACGACGGTTGACGGTATCGATGAGGTGATTTGCAAGCGATTGATATAAAAAAACAATGAAAAATAGTGGCTAATAACCAACTTATAGGCACAAACACAATATTGCAGGACGAGCTTGTGAATCACACGACCGCTGCAGTCAGCGGAACCATGTGATACGAGTGTAGCTCAAGCTCTATGATGCAAAGACTGGATTTCAAAATTTGGAATTCCACAAACCATTCATTCAGATCGTGGCACAGAATTTGAAAATAAATTGATTAAAAATTTGTAGGTTTTTCGGAATCAGGAAATCTCGAACGTCACCATATTATCCCCAGGGAGATGGGATTGCTGAGAGACTTATTCGTATACAGCAAAGGGTATGATTTATGCAGTGATGCGCACAACGAATGGAAATTGGGTTGATTTATTGCCATCAGTGGAAATTGGGTTAAGATGTCATCGATCAAGACAAAGTGATTTTACACCATTTGAGAATAAAATATCGACATAATGCAGTCACAAGTTACAATAACAAATATGCTCTTGGTGATCTGGTGCATGCCATAATGTTTCATACTATTAAGGGAATTTGATCGTCCTTATGAATTGAAGGTCCCTATAGAATCATAGAAATAAAAGAGAAATGGTATTACTCGTATGTACTGCAAAGCCGTCATATAATTGCAAAATTATTGAACGAAGCTTTTATCATATAAAACATGTGAGTGATGGCTGTGGATCAGAGAAGGAGATGAATATAAGAAATCAAACAAGTATTTGGTCTAATACAAAACACAACAGCGATTTTTCATCACAAAATGGAGTAACGATTTTGACTGGCCAACTAAGACGATCGAGGACAGCACACCAACAAATAATACATTACGGAATTGATAATGCCGACGCTTAAATCGCTTAAATGATTATAGAATCATTTCTTTTTTTGGTGGGGGGGCGGGCATGTGTTGTGGCATCTAACAACTAACTGATTTAAGATATATTACCTTTCAAATGACAGCCTAAATCTTTTTTATTACAGCTTTAGGCTGATCATTTGAAAGGTTATGCACAGGGACATCTATGATTGATACAAGATATGAAAGAGACGTTCAACGTCCATGCCATGTACTGGACTGGAGGTAGATTGATGTGTGTTGATTGACCAGTGTCTTCGGTAGATTTGATTGATGTCGGTTGTTTGTGCACATCTGGATAAAACCGTTAGGCAAGTCATAAACAATTATCCAATATTCTAATACCGTAAATACCCAAGTAATATAGGACGCATTTTTTCTTAAGAAGTTGACCTAAAAACCCAGGTGCGTCTTATCCATGGATACTTTTATTATAAAAATTATGCATTTATCATAAAATCAAAAATTTATCAATGTCGATTCGAACAAGAGACCCATCCTTTCCACGATAGTCTACATAGGCTAGACAGACATCTGCTGACTGACAGGATGAGTGAGTCAGCAATCAGCACACACGACGATCATAGCGATTGAAGTTGATGGAGTTCACCTTGATTAACTTATGGTCACCGCTTCTATAAAAATTAATGGAAATTTAGGACTAAAATTAGGATGCGTCCTATACACAGGCACACAGTTTTTCCATCGTTTTTAGGGTCAAATATCCACTGCGTCCTATACATGGTATCGTCCTATACGCGGGTATTTACGGTACGCGCATTCATACAGGGAATCTGTTGAAAGAAGATTCTGGACCCAGTCAAGAAGAGACTAAAGAATTACAAAACTCCGACAAGAATAAGCAACTGTCAATAGCTCAGTTGCAATGTCAACTGCTAGTGATTGAAATTGTTCACCTGCGGCACATAGCATCAATGGCTAATGGCGTGGATTCTGTACATTTTATACATGGCTTGCGAAAATCGATTCAGCAGTGCTTTTTCGGAGAATTGTGGACTCTATCTGGAAAATTTTTGATACTCTATTTCCTTTGCTAAAAGCAGTCATGAACTAAGTGAAAACTGATCAGTAATGATTACTTGCTACTACAGCAGCATCATCTATCATATTTGCCTCAATATGTACCATGCCTTATTCATTGTTATACAAGTAAAAGACATGATTAAAATCTAAAGAAAATCCACTGATGTTGCAATCAGAAACGAACAAAAAACAAATTGAAGCATCAAAAATTGTTAATAATTTGATTGGTGTAAAAAATGAAAATGCTAAACGTTAAGCAAGAGTCGTTTGAATATCCATTCCTTCGGAAGATCCTTTATCAAGATTTAGGGGGAAAAGCGCGACCAGTGTTGTCTTTCCAAGTGCACCTCGTAATGAATGGCTGCTGATTTCAATATATTTTCATCTCATATTAGACATCTCGTATCATCTGTGAGGCCCTCAATATGTGATCAAACTCCATGGAACAAATAAAATGTGATTATGATGTCAGTGATTCATTCATAAAATGCGAAGATCATATCGAATTAAAAACAAAACCAAGCGGTGGTGATTGGTGACTTTCCACGATTGCAAAGTCCTACCAAATTGGGCGATTCAGGAACAACATTGATGAGGATTTAAGTTGATTACGAAATCCGTATAAATTTCGTCGGTGAATATGAAAACATTCACGCATCACTGTGATAAAAAAAGCCATCAATTTTCGTTTAATAAAGTTGAGCAATTCAAGAGCGGAAATGAATCACTCATGTTATATCGCTTCATTGCTCTTGAATTCTCGAATAAAGTCCACCAGTGGTCCAAATTATTATACACGAAGAGGTTTTAGATAAGACAATGGGAAATTCAATGAATATAGAAAGTCACAATTTATTTGAAATTGACCATCGATGATATGCTTGTATCTGTATATGTACACTATACACATCAGGGATGCGGAGTCGGAGTCCCGGAGTCCTATCATTTTTGCTGGAGTCGGAGTCCTATCAAATGATAGGACTCCGGCCTATAACTAGACCCTAAATATAATACAAGCAAATTATTTAGCCTCGTGCATAGCTGTCACTGTCTTGATGTCAACTTTCTCTGTCAAACAAAAGTACAGAGACAGCAGTGCATGCAAAGCTTGCAATAGTTGAGGGAATGAACCGTGATAGTGAAAAAAGGATTGTCTTTTCACTCGGTGATTTAGTAGAGAAGACAAGCCTTCCAGCCACGATCAGACCTACGCACCAAAGGTCACGTCCACAGAATTAGATTCATCTGCGCGCGCTTCGGTTTCCTAGAAAGGAAGAATTGCATCTAACCTGAATATCGAAATGGCACAACTTGCTCCTTCCCGAAGGGATAATTCGTGTATCACTTGCTAATTGCTATTGGAAATGACAAACAGTAAGCTGTCAGCAGAGGACATCAGAGCCAGTGAGAGATGCGTGCGTGCTGTGATATCACTTCGCACACACTAAAACACACAGCGATGTCTGGCTTCGATTCAATGTACATGTATGCACTACACAGTGAGCAATACCGAGGAGAGGATGTGAAATCATCAAGTGAACTAATTTTCGCACGCCTGCTACTTTCTTTAATAATGATCGGAAGGGTCAACATTATGGAGAAAACTTGTGGGCAATGATCTGAAGTCTTCGAATCTGAAGGAATTCTAGCAATCGAAGCACTTAGCTGGAACTCACATCAATCCGCAAGCGACGCACGACTTTTTTTCCTATCTCTGTAAGGTATTAGGAATTCCTTCTTGCCCACTTAACAGGTTCCTCTATGTGCCGTCAGTTTCGTATTAATCACACTTCTAGCAAACCGAAGCAGATAAACAAAATATTTAATTCTGTGGTCACGTCAGAGACAAAAATCAAATTCTAGTTTGTTTGAGAACATTACCTCTTACCCTCACGTTAATCGTGTGTGATGGCTCCTCCAAAGCGCATATTAAAATCGAAAGTGTACTCATATTTTTTGAAGAAGGATGGGGATTTTCGTGCCTGGTAGAGACTGAGAAAAACCGTGTGAAGCACGCATCAACAAGATGGGAGGAGCCGAGTTGCATGCATCCAATTGAAAACGACTATTGATCAACTATCATCGAAAATGATTGATAATTGATGCAGCAATGATTGTTCAGGTAAGCCTATAATGATCTGTGATAGGTTACCAGTTTATTTTAAAAAACTAGGCTTTATATACTTGCCACTCGGAGTCGGAGTCGGAGTCCTATCAAAATTATAGGACTCCGCATCCCTGCTTCACATATTCTTCTGACAACTTCTCTGCAAGACCGGGCCGGGCGTATTAATTAGCATGTTCAGCAATCAATTCAGCTGGATTCAGATGTATTTTACAATAAGGAAGTGAATTGTTTACCACTTGTTCCATGATTTCATCCAGATACACACTAACGTTATTAATAAAGCATACCTAAGTCACTGGCCTCCAGTCCAGTACATGGTATGGTAGTTGAACGTCCCTTAGATACCTTATAATAATGCATGATACTGTGTAGCTTTCTATGTATACAGGTTGATAATTTCCATGATCAAGTCGTTATATAGCACCATAATTACCTAGATATTATAATACCTAGATTTACCTTCTTTGCAACGATATAGGTGACGGTGACTAGGCATAATAGAATTGGAAAAAGCATCTCCGGATTTCGCCTTCAGGTTTGAAGAGTTTTTTAATGGACTTGCACTCGCTCACTTTGCTTTTGCTGTATGTAGTAATGTCTGTTAGTGCGCTCATTGAAGAAGCCATTTTGTTGAAAGATCCCAGCTTTGATAGTGGTCATTCTACCAGGTGCAGCTATAGTTCTACCGTGAATGATGCTTGGAAAAAGAACCCTTTGAGTGCGCAATGTGACGGCCCAACATATATTTTGCAGTGAAATAAATCAACATACCATGTCCAAGTCACTATCGGTGTTGAGCTAGAGCGTTTCTTTGGATGATAAACAGAACTCTTCCTCTTGTTGCTTCCGTCATTATTACGTTGAGTGTGATCAACCAAAAACATTGCATTCCTTCACAAAATTTCACTAGATATTCAGCCTCTTTTTTTACTGCAACCTTTCCATTGTTTATCTATTCTATCATAATCCGTCAAACATCATTTTGGCTGTAAATACATTAACCTTCTGCAATGTTGATCAGAATTTTGTGAAAATTAGACAATGCGTTATGTCGAGACAACCATTCACTATTCCAAAATATACCAAGGTCCAAAAATCATGCCATTTAAAAGGGCATCAAAATAGCAATCTTGTCGATATAGCCTATAGATTTCTACTTCAAATGCGAGATGCTGAAATATAATATTTTGCAGATAACTGCGTTTGATGCAACGCATAATAGGAATAGGCTTACAAAATTAAGCTATTCAGTACATGCGCATTCAATTAGGCTGTAAAAGACTCAAATTGAATTAATAATTCAATTTTATCTGTAAAAGATACAAATATATGATAATTTTCTACGTAGCTCATGCAGCTCAAAACATTAAAGCATGGATATCAATGATTAAAACATGTGCAGCTTGAGATATCTACTAGTCCAAATTGTGAACTATAGTAATCACATCAATGCCATTTTCACTTCAAGTGTGGAGATGGACGGTGAAATGCTCCTAACTCAAGGTAACAAATAATGACCTCAAATCTATGCATTATCTGTTTTAATGCATGACATTTTTCATAGAAGCCTGCACCATGATAATAATTTCCATCCAGGAAAATAATTATCTGCTTCGTGGAACTTATTAACCTGTGGACATATAGGCTGAGTCGTAAAAAATCGCGTTTTTTTCATTGAAAACGACTATAATAAATGACTATATAAATTCCTGTCAATAAGAAGACGTAGAATTGCATTCAAATTGAGCAGATATCTACATAGTCGTATCGATTATTGTAGTAAATTCATCTATGATAAATTATTTAAATTCTACATTGCAAGATTTCTAGCCACTTTGACAATATCATCTCAATTGGCAATAATATTGGCATTCAGCATGGAATGTACGAAAGAAAAAATGTTTTCTTAATTGAATCTCTCAGAAGGTGCAACTATACAGCGGCAAAAATCCATACGATCCGAATGCAATCCTGGCCAGATCAATCATTAAGTGTCAGCAGGATACAAGAATTATGCAAAGAATTCAAAGAAGGAAACAGATGCATTTTCAGCCGAATCGATGGTAGTGGTAGAAATTACTCCGACGAAAGATATAAAAAAAGTAGAAGAAATCAAACGTTTGATTGATGATAACAACAGCTTGTCAACAAGAGCAATCGCATGAACTGTTAACATCACTCAATCAATGGCACAGAGAATCCTAAGCGAAAATCTGAAGAAGATGTGGATTCATACTCGTTGGGTTCCTCATCAATTGACTCCATATAACAAGGCCGTCAGGTATGAAAGGTGCCAAGATATGCTCGAACAACTGAAGTCGCGTTTAACAAGAAAGAATTTGATTACAATAGACGAGAAATGGATTTACCTGCGAAATATGAATCCACGCAATACTATCGGAAGCTGGGTTACTCCAGATGGCGATTCTCCCCCTGTCAAAACTGCCAAAAGAACACCCATGGAAGCAAAAGTCATGTTTATCTTGGCTCTATCACAGACAGGCCACCATTACTTTGAGATCTTGCGTCAATGCGAGACTATCAACTCCGAAAGATACGTGTAATTCCTAAGAAATCTGGAAAATCATCTGAAGACATTGCCTCAGCCCATATTGTTTCAAAACGTTCGACTGATTCAAGACAACGCACGACCACACGTATCTGCAATCACCACAAATTTCCTGATTAAAAAATGTACGGCTATTAAAGCAACCACCCTACAGTCCTGACAGTAACTTATGCAATTGTTACGCTTTCCCAAGATTGGAATCCGCAAGAAAAAGTGATTTCGTTGTTGTGCATGAAATCCATGACTTTTTGAATGAAAAACTTCCAAAATTTACAGCACTTCGAATGGAAAAGGTATTGAAAGAACTGGAGGAGCACTTGGAAAGAGTTATTGCAGCCAGAGGTGACTATGTTTAGGGAATTCGTGAATTTTGAAATGACTTTGTAATTGATAATAAAGATTTAAGAAAAAACGCGGTTTTTTACGACTCAGCCTATAGAAAGCCTTAAAATATCATGCATTATATAGCAAATAAGACGGCATTTATTATACAATTAAGGCCGTCTAATTTGGAATAGGAAATATTACATCATGGATATATGTTCAGTAACCTACTGTCTACAAGGAGTTACACGGTGAGAATTCGGTGTACACGTAACTCCGAGTAGACAGCTAGGTTACTGATATGTATTAACCTGTGCTATGGCAATCCAATTGTTTTCAATCCGAGTTTCTGAGCGGGCATTTCTCCTAGGAGAAATACTTCATAGACATGAAGAAACATGTTTTTGCCATATATTTGTAATAACATCGAAAATACAAAAAAATCTAAGAATACAGATAACTATGTAGCAAAAGTCGGTATCAGTTGAATGGACACGATCAGTCAAAATGAACACCCAGTAAAGTTACAATTACTGAAGATCAATCTTGCGGGTTGAGGATTACCAAGCTGAATTGTATCCATTTTTTGATCTTCAAGCAACATGACGTCCTCTTGTCGTTGGGTACTCGTCTGTGTTTGTGAATGATGCATGAGAGGCTCTGATTCATTTCGAGGTAGGGCGGGGATCAATGATTGAGGCTGATTGTTGGATTGGCGCGAAGATCCATAAAGTGCGTCTGACATCTTCATTTCGAAATGTTCATGTTGAATGTAGCATCTATCGGAAGACTTATTGATTCTTCCAGTTTTCTTTTCCGCCACTTCTGCAGGAATACCACCTTGTATTAACCTCACTTTGCACGACCTCCGTAAACTTGTGTTGCTGTAATATTTGTCATCTGAGCATATTGTTGACATGAATTCACGTGTAACCTTTTCTATAGTGTGCACTCCCATAGGAGAAGACTTGTACCAGATATCAGATTTGATTTGGCTGCTGGTTAATGAGCTTAGGTAGAACGCTGTACATCCTCTTCTACCACCAGTTTCTGGACGATGCCGTATGTATTCCTTGTATAGAAACACCACGCATCTTGTCGGATCATCTTGGTTTTGATAAGCTCGTGTGTGCTTCTGTTCCATTCTGGTACAATTCAGTCCGAAGCGTTTGTTCTTCGACATGTTTTCGGTATATTCAAGGTATTCTCTTCCGGCGTCAACTTTAAGTTTTATTTGTACATTTTCTCCGTACTGTAGGTCTCGATGCTCTTGGCAAGTCTTAGGCTAAAATGCAAGCCAATGTGGTATAATAGTGTCTTCACCAATTTGTCGGGGTCAGAGATTCCGAAGGCACCAATTTCCCATAATTTAGCTTCCTCTTCTTTCAAAATATTGTTCGCCCGTTTGGATGGCCGCATGCAGCCTAGTCGAGCGGACTTTTTCATTTGAGCGTCTAAACTATCTCTGCTATTTTGAAAATCACTGTCCTTGAAAAAAGAAAACTGCCAGTCTCTTTGGGTTCTGAAATAATACTGAACCATTGTTGCCATTGTTTTTAGGGTTTCTTGTGGATAGCGGTTACCATCTACCTTTCGAACTTCAGCAAAAAAGTAACGTAAACAATAATCCAAGTCACTCGGTAAAAATTCGTCCAAGCTCTTCAAAACTTTTGGAACATCATCAAGTCGAACTCGCCATTCACTTGACCATAAATTGAACAAACGCATAACCCAACTCATCTTGCTGATCGTATTCTTACAGTGACTGTTCTGGATGTCATCTTGAATTTCGTCATTCTACAAGGCATGGAATCGTGACTGCATTATTCAAGTATCAAGGATTGTGTGAATGATGATGCTGAAAGGCAACTTTAAAATACATGTACAGTACTATGAATCAAATTTCGAAACTTTTGCCATGGATTTCTCGTACATATCTCTGGTGTAGTCTATATATATGGTTGGTCCATAGAATATGGTTGATTTGGTCATGGGTTTGGCATAGTTTGGTCTGTGGTCGGTTAATACATTATAATATTGCACAGATATCTGGAGAACACCCACCCACCAGTGGCGTCGCGTGCACCCTGACCATAGGCCTTCACTTGGCATTGGGATACTATTTCTATACAAAGCACTTTTATGTCACAACATTAATTTTCATAAAAGCTGAATTTTTAATAACAATTTTCTGAACATTTTTTAAGGCCAAGTGAAAATGCACATGAGAAGTGATTGCTCATGTCACTTAACCGCCTTACTCAAGGAGCTGAGATCACTATATCCCCTCTCTATCCAGAACACATTTTCTCGAGAAAAAAGGAGGCAAGGCAAACAGTTTCTTGCGTTTTTGACGGCCGGTCAGCCACTCACATGTTTGAAACTTGATGCATTAAAATATCTTGTGTATTTCTTATTTCTTTCTGTGTGAGTACTTTCAATTTCATATCAGGTGTTGGCCTACCTTGCTTGACGACTGTCATCTTTTCAGTATATTCCCTTGGGACGAAAGTTGTGGTTATGATCTCATCTGCAGTACTAAACATAGTGTCACATCAATCACGTAAAAACAAATTATGGAGTTCTACCAAATCTGGGTGTTCGAGTCAGATGCATTACTCTGCATTCATTGGAGAACGCTCATCATCTGATCGCAGTCTTGTCTGAACGTCAGTCAACTGCTACTGTTGACGTATTGGCTTCTCTCACATTAAGCGAAGCTAGGAACAATTGAGTTGCGCTTCCCTTACTATATTCAGGCACCGCTCCTCGATCAAGAATTGTGTAGAATTTCATTGCAAAAATTGGAGAAGGCAAAGCATCATGTCTATCGGGAAAGCCAATATTTACGCGGGCGCGTGCGCTTACTGCCTCACACTCACACAACTCTCTTTCGCTGTCTGAACATCAGTGCTCCGTCTGAACACACGACTAGCTTGTGTGTCTAATTGTTCGAAGAAAACAGCTGTGATTCAAGCACGTGCTGCAAAACTGTTCACTCTTGAGGTTGAGCGTCTGATTTTGAGACTGAAGCTATCACGAGAAGCTATCGAATTTAAATGAATGATGACACTTTTCATTTTTATAATTGTTGGAAAAATATTTTTGAGGATGCGCATAGGCCTCGCAGGTATGGAGAAGACACCACTGCCACCGACAGATTATCCTCATAGAAATATCTACTTGCTCCTCAACGTCGCTTCGGAGCAATAGATATTTCAATTCGGATAATCTGAGTGGGTATTCTCCTGATATCAGTGCAATATCATATACGTAACCATGGACTTATATAATATATATATATATATATATGCTATATTATAGAAGTCCATGACGTAACCCACGAGAAGACATGAAATATGCTTATGCCCAATATCAGATCCAATAACATAGATCTATGTTGCGGTTTATGGATCCATTTTTATAACAAACTTAAATGTTTCGATGAAATAAAAACTTAACAATATGTTAAATATGACAGTTATTTCATCGGAGAAATATAAACAGAAGCAAATGCTCATGGAAATCTAAGAATTCCACAAGATAGGTCAAATATAGTCTATTCTTTCATGAAGTAGGAGAGGAAGAGCACGACCATCAACTATGCAGTAGTGGACTTTCATGTTTAGCTGTTTAACTTTGACATTGAGGAAAAACAGTAGAAAAAGGCTACGATCAAAAGGAATTGAAAGAAGACTCAACAATGACACGATAGAAAAGTCATGTTTTACTTCAACTGATTCAAGCGAAGGCATGAATAATGTTGGCTCATGAAAGTGGCTCGTGACTACCAGAGTAAGGTATCAAGAGAATTGAATAATTGAATGACGCCAGCAAGTGGAGACTTTTTTTGAATTTTTTAACTTTCACTTGTCTTTTTTATCATACTTTTTTAGAGCGTGTTTTAAACGATGGTATTATTTTTGTTATGTATTCAATTTAAATAAATTAGTTGGAAAAAAATTGAATAAGGATTGTATATCAAATGATAGAGATGAACCATTGGTTTGACTGCTTCTTCATAGAGCTCATGAAACAACATGGCGATCTGTATCCACTTCCCACGTGGAAAACTATCATGTTTTCTGTAATGATGCTATCTCAACTAAACGAAAGGTCGATGAGCGAAGGGCTCCACCTTGAATTGACGACCACCACAACAGCACAAAGAAAGCTTTCATCATATTTATTCTTGCCATATAAATATCTAAATTCTAAACTACTGAATAGATTAACATGAACATGAATTGCATTTGTATTAATTTAATTATCTACTGATACTAGAATGGACAATTTATAACCTGTGACATCTAGAATTTTATATCTATAGTAATGGGCAAAAGACCGTTCCAGGACACCATAAAATTCAAAAAATGGTATCTTTAAAAACGACATAAATTCATGAATTTGAACCCTTTTTCAGGTTTTTAAGACCTAAATTCATAAATTTGGGCGTTTTTAAAAATACCCAATTTTCAAATTTTTCAAAATCTCAAATTTGAGAATTATAATTTTTACCTTGAAAATCATGACCGTTCCAGGACACCGAAAAAATCAGAAAAGTTAAGAATCTCAAATTTGTGATTATGACATTTTTCATTGCTTAAATCATGACCGTTCCAGGACACCGAAAATCATAAAAGTTGAGAATTTCAAATTCATGAATTTTATCCATCTTTCAGGTTTTTAAAATATATCATGTGTCTAATAATATTTCTTTAAGAATGTAACACAATCTCTCACAATGCCTGTTATTGTTACTGCTTTGCACTCAGATGATCACTCAATTGTAGAGAACATCTGCTTCTCGCATTTATGAATAAAAGGCATTTCAGTGTAAAGAGCTGTGACCTCCAACTCAAACATTTGAAAGGAAACAATGTATGAAAGAACAAACAGCTGCTACACCCACTTAGTCATTTGTAAGACGTGGAATATATTGCAGCATGTAGGAAGTAAGACTTCATTTACAATTCCATTAATCATATAGTGACTGTTTTCTTTCTTCATTGCAAAATGCCAAAACGTACTGCCGCGGAAGCTTTTTCGTTTTACATGCCGATTTTACTAAACTTAATTAAAGAAGAGCACAAGGAAACTGCGAATAAATACTTTGAAGAGTGGAAGTTAGAAATTCAATCGAGAAAGAAGAACAAATTGGACTCTCAAAAACAAGTGGAGGATATTACAGTAAAAATAGAACAGTATCTGACCACTACTACAATTCCTCAGTTCAATGTTACAAAAGAACATTTC
Source organism: Prostheceraeus crozeri (assembly GCA_907163375.1). NCBI lineage: Eukaryota > Metazoa > Platyhelminthes > Polycladida > Euryleptidae > Prostheceraeus > Prostheceraeus crozeri. The sequence goes on along the minus strand of CAJQUW010008486.1, from coordinate 375,993 downwards.
ATTACCATCGAAGATAGTGCTACTATGATTTCAAAACTGATTGCAAGTGATAAAGTGCACCATGGGTCGTTGCTGAGAAGTGCTGCTTATCAAGGTTATGGATTTAAAAGAATTCTGGAATTGAGTAGCAATAAAAAAAACAGATTTGTGGCAAACTTGGAACTATTTAGAATTTCCTATAACGTAAGTTATTGTTATTTCTTGATGAACTTATCAGATCTAATTCTACCACACGTATTATTTTTAAATTCATCAATGCCCATTAGTTTTGTTAGAAAACATTTTAAAGAAATCAAAATTTATATAGAAAAATTGAATCAACCGACAACTATAGAAGAAATGAGGTTTGGTTCCCAAGATGAATGAACATTAACTGTGTTGTTTCACTTTTTAAGATATGTGCAATGTACATACATATTTGATGTATACATATTTATGAAGACTTCTTTATAAGTAGTAACGCATTTTGGATTATTTTGAAATGTAATTAAATTTTCTTTTGTTCTCCAGTCTAATGGTAGTAGACTGCTATTGTATAGATCTATATTTCAGTATGTAACATAATCTTTGGTATTTAAGAATGATTCATGGAACTTAGTAGTAACACATTTTGGATTATTTTGAAATGTAATTCTATTTTCTTTTGTTCTCCAATCTAATGGTAGTAGACTGACATTGTACAATTGTATGATAAGATTGATTGTTGTATTATTATATTTGATATTTAAGAATGATTCATGGAACTTAGTAGTAACACATTTTGGATTATTTTGAAATGTAATTCTATTTTCTTTTGTTCTCCAGTCTAATGGTAGTAGACTGACATTGTACAATTGTATGATAAGATTGATTGTTGTATTATTATATTTGATGCAAAATACACTGCCGTTGTTTTCATTTTTCTGTACAAGAAGTAGACATTATTACAGTTATTGGAATTTATTTCATTTAAAATGAATGATGAAAATCCGACAGTTATACTGAGTAATATAGGTGATATATTACCTCAGGTTAATAACATGACTGAGTTCTTAGAAATATACGGCAAACAAACAACTGCGTATTTCTATTTATATCGAAATTCAGAAGATTGTATTCAAAATATTTATTCAAAATATTTCTTTAAAAAATGGAAGAAACCGCAAGAATATATCCTTCGTTGTCATATGAACGTAGTTCTACTTTAATGGACATTAAAAAAAAGAACAAAGAAAAACACAAAGATAGAGTTAGGTATATGAAAGATAAGGAATCTCAATTATTACTTAGACTAGAACATTATAAAAAATTAAGAAAGAGATGGACCAAAGTTAAGAATGTAACACAAGGAATTGGCATATTCTTAACAATAAGTTTAGGGGCTCTCACTATTGTTATATCTTCTGGTGTTTTAGTAATTCCAGTAGTTGCTACAGCTTTAACAGGTACGGGTGTTTTTGCAACTTCACTTGTTACAATGTTAGATAAATCTTTAATAACTAAGAAACGAAAATCATTAAAAACTAAGCATTTACATATTAAAGAAGTCTATGATAAACTACATTACTACTTTCAAAGAGTATGTGATGATAATGTTATTACGTTAGATGAGATTGAAAAATTTGATCAAATAGCTAATAAAGCTAATAAAACGCCATTTCATTTAAAGTCCGAAAAAGTTGATGATAAGAATAAACAGGATGGCAAAATTTCTAGTGATGGTAAAATTTCTAATGAAGAAAATGATAAAATTTTTTTTAAGAAGAGCTAAAAACTTTAAGCGAAAATTTATTAAACAAAACTTTATTAAACAAAACTTAAAACGAGAAACCTTTAAACGAAAAGATGTCAGACAACAAAGCAATAAAAAAATAATTTGTTCAGTAAAATGTTTTTGTTGTATTCCAATGTTACCACAAAATTCAAATATTATATTTTAAAAATGGATAAAATTAGAGCTGATAATTTTAAAAGAATAAAACAATTAGAGGAGTTAATAAAACAAAGAAATATTATGAAAGAAAATCATCTTCAACATAGAATGATAAAAGCTGGTATTCAATCTGATATGTTTGAAAAAATGCAGCAAACCGAACAAGTAAAAACTGATTTTGAAAAAACTATGAAACCATTTAAAACTCTTGAAAAAGAAAGTACAAATAATGATAAACAAATTGATATAACAGATCCAGAGCACAAAACTATATTAGATGACTATGGATTACTAGAATCAAACATTAATAAGAAATTACCAAAATCTATGCAAATGGATTACAATACCTAGATTTTGTCTCGGACAAAAAGAAATATTTCCACAACCTTTTCGAGGTTTAATTTTTTCACCAGATAAATCTCCTTTTAATTTAGATAGAAATTTTGTTAATCTTTTAAGAGGAGCAGATTTAAATAATTATGCTGTAGAAGATCTCATAAAATATAAAGCTATGTTAGATAGAGTTGGTGCAGTAAAATCTCTTAGACGTTATAAACAATTAGAAAATTTATTATCAACGGGAGTTAAAGAAGGAAAAGGTTTATCTGAAAAACAGAAAACTGAAACAACTGTATTCTTACCAGATGAACCACAAGAATTACTAAATAGATTAAATATTTTAATATCGGCAATAAAAGAAGGACATAATTCTAGTTTCAATGAAATTCATGCTATATTGAAAAGACTGTTAGAAAAGAAGATTCTAAATGAAGAGGATTATAAAAGTATAACGAACCGACTGTTCTAGGGCTTCGCCCGTAGCTGAAATATGTTGTTTCTAATTTTTATTTATGATTTTTACCTATGATTTTTATCTACGATTTTTATCTATAATATTTATTTAAATTTTTTAGTTAAAAAATGTCTTCGAGAGAATTATCATCAGCAGATTTAGACAAAATTAATAATCATTTAGAAAATTTGACAGAGATTTTGGGTTCATCAAAATTTAGTACGACGTTAAAAATTATAACAACTACTTCATCACACACTTGTAATTTAGAACCCATTCTACATTTGGAACAAAATAAAAATTATCAAATTGCATTGACTAGTTTCTCCACATTTAACACTATTCAAAACGTTATAAAAGATGTGAATGATCAATTTAGATATTCCACTGATAAAGGCAAAACATGGAAAATACAAACTTTTCTTCCTGGTTCTTACGAAGTTGAATCAATATCAAATGAAATTAAGAGACACTTAGGTATACCATTTAAAGATAAGAAACAATTACATTTTGCAGTTGAACCGGCAGTCAATAAATTTTCTCTTACTTTAGACGAAAATCATCAAGTTGATTTTAATCATGATAGATCATTGTCAAAGCTATTAGGATTTAATAAACAAACCTATAGTCAAGGTTATCATTTAGGTGAGAAGATTCCAAAAATAACTGAAATAAATTCAATTGTTGTACATTGTGACATTATTGAAGGAGGATATATAAATGGTAAATTGTCAAATTTAATATTCAGTTTTCCAGCTTTTACTGTACCCATTGGTTATAGATCAAATGTAATTCCACAAACATTAATATATTTCCCTATTACAAGAAAAGCTATTAACAACATTAACATTAGAATCACTGATGAAAAAGGACAAGAAATAAATTTTGGAGGTGAAGAGATTATGATAGATCTTTTGGTTCGAGAGGTATAAACTCCCGTTCGAGAGGTATAAACTCCCGTTCGAGAGGTATAAACTCCCGTTCGAGAGGTATAAACTCCCGTTCGAGAGGTATCAACTCCCGTTCGAGAGGTATAAACTCCCGTTCGAGAGGTATAAACTCCCGTTCGAGAGGTATAAACTCCCGTTCGAGAGGTATAAACTCCCGTTCGAGAGGTATAAACTCCCGTTCGAGAGGTATAAACTCCCGTTCGAGAGGTATAAACTCCCGTTCGAGAGGTATAAACTCCCGTTCGAGAGGTATAAACTCCCGTTCGAGAGGTATAAACTCCCGTTCGAGAGGTATAAACTCCCACGCGAAGCTAGAGAAGTTTAATTTTCTTCTTCTTCTTTAAAAATAAAAATAAAATAAAAATAAATTTTTTTTTATAGAATGAGTGAAGTACCACCATTAAATAAAAAAAAACTCAAATTTAATCATCATCCAAATTTATCTAATAAAGTTTTGTCAGTTATTTGCGGAAGATCAGGTTGTGGAAAAACATATCTATTATTTAAAATTTTAACGACTCCAAATTTTTTGGATTATAACAATCTTATAATTTATACAACAACAGCAGAACAACCCGTCTATCAATTTTTAAAATATGGATTTGAAAATAATCTTAAAAAACAGCAATTGCTTCATTATTCAAAGAATATGAAAAATCTGAAGATGAAGAAGAAATAAGTTCGTGGTGTGAAGAAGCAGCAAAAAAAGTCAGTTAGTAGAATCCAATAAAAATAAGCATATAAAGATACAATTAATAGATGATAGTGGTAATATGCAAGATCCTAGTAAACTAGATAAAACAATGAAACATTGTGTAATTTTTGATGATTGTGTTAATGACAGAAATCAGTCAGTTCAGAGAAATTATTTCACAAGAGGTAGACATAATAACTGTAGTGTTTTTTATTTAACACAAAGTAAGTATTCATTAGACGGAAGTGTTATTAGAAAGAATGCAAATATATTTATACTATTTGAAATAAATGCAAGAAACTTAAGTGATTTGTTAAGAGATTTATGTGTAAGAAATAAAGATGAATTTAAACAATCGTGTAACAATGCTTGGTCAAAAGATTATGGCTTCATTACAATTAATATTGATAAAAAATTCATGAAAGAGTTATAGAAAATATTTTCGCGGAGTGATAAAAATATACAAATATAGTGTTATAATATTTTATTTTTTTATTTTATGTATATATCAAATTTGTCTATCTTAGAAATTAGAAAATTAAAAAGGTGAAGTAGTTATTCCATCAGGTAAAATTTTTCTTTTATCATCAAATGGATCTAATGCTAATTTATGTTCTTCTTTTAAATACATTTTATGTTTTTTTGAATTAAGTCTATAATTACATGCTGTTTTTATTTCATTATTAAATAATACATTTTTATAATCTTGAAATGTTATTTGATTAGCCACTGATGCCTTTGAAATTCCTTTTAATGTTTTATGTGTTTTAATATTATTAGTTATGTTATAACAATAACATTTAGATTTCAAAAATATAGCTTCTGTTATGAAATCTTCATTTCCTTCTAATTCATCTTTTACTTTACATAAATCAGAAGGATGAATGATATCTTTTATTTTATCTATTTCTTCATCAAATGTAGAATTATACGGTATTGTTAATTCTAAGAAAACAGAATCGGTATCTGTAAAGTGTAATTTATAGTTTTTGCCATAAGCAGCTGCTCTCTTCATTTCCTTCTGATTTATCTCCGCTCAACTCATCTTTTACTTTACATAAATCAGAAGGATGAATGATATCTTTTATTTTATTAATTTCTTCATCAAGTGAAGAATTATACGGTATTGTTAATTCTAAGAAAACAGAATCGGTATCTGTAAAGTGTAATTTATAGTTTTTGCCATAAGCAGCTGCTCTCTTCATTTCCTTCTGATCTTTACATAAATCAGAAGGATGAATGATATCTTTTATTTTATTAATTTCTTCATCAAGTGAAGAATTATACGGAATTGTTAATTCTAAGAAAACGCTATCAGTATCTATAAAGTGTAATTTATAGTTTTCGCCATAAGCAGGTGCTAAATAATCATATATAAATCTATACATAAATAGTTTAGCTAATTCTAATATAGTGAATCCTATAAAATTAAACTTATCATGTTTTACGCTGATTCGTCTTAGATGCACTGCACATAGTTCATCACTGAATATAGTAGTTCTTTTATATGTAGGTTTCCTTGTTAAATTTTGATATCTATCTTTATCATAAACTATTTCAATATTTTGTCTATTACGCACATTTTCTAAAGTCTTACCATAAAATGCATTATTCATTAATTTAAAGAACACGTTTCCAAAATCATCTTTATTTCTTTTAGCTATTTTACGTTTTTCAATATTGAACTCTATATTATCTTTTAACCACCTAGATTTTCTATACACTAGTTTCCGATGAATTTTAAAAAGAATCATTCCATGATCTAAATACCAATCTAGCATTCTTCCTTCAACAACATACTTTCCTTTATTACTTTGTGTTTATAAAAGTTTTTTGTTGGCCTGTATTTCTTAGGAATTATAGATTTTTGATAATCTGAAAAATCTTCTATATTGGGAATTTTGTTTTCGGGACAGAAAGGAAAATATTTTGTTTTATCTTTTATTTCATCAGGATATACTAAATCAACTTCATATATATAACCATGATTATAATTTCCATCATATGTTTTTTGATAATCAAGAATATTACACCATGACATTTCACCTGTTGGTAATTCTTGTATCATGCAAGAAGAATATAAGCTATTAAAATCATAATATAACAAATAGTTTTCTCTCATGAATTCATCAATTGCATTTTCACGTTCTACTCCTTCTCGTTTCGTTCGAAAAATTTCTAATATTTTTTCTTTTTCTTCTGGAGATAAAGGTTTCATTATTCCATAATCATCAGGATTTACTTTCTTATTATAACATTTAACATATCTATTACCTAAAACTGATGAAACTCCACCTCTAATTCCAGATTCAAAAAATAATAATTTATCATATGTATTTTCTTTATAATGTTTAAGTTTAACATTTGTATGTTTTAATCCTGCTAACCATGTTAAACCTGGTGTAGAATAACAATAACATGGATCTATTCCGTAATATTCTAAACACATATCACGAAAGTTTTCAAAAAGACCAGCAAGGATTAATACATCTATCTGAAGATATTTCATTGTATAATCATACATTGTTTTACAATTTAACTCTCTCCAATTTTTTTCAGCTTCTGCATAGTCTTCTTCAGATAATTGTGATTGTTTTAATGTTGATGTAAATTTATTTATTGGAGGAAGTTGTTTTTCTTCCATAATTTTATTCACAGAATTAAAATCGCCAGTTATATCAGTCTTCGACTGTGAGCCGCAGGCTATATACTCATACGGAAATATGCCTTTTAAAGGTTTTAAATTATATTTATTTAATATTTTACATTGTTCATGTTTCAAAGTTTTTCCAATAACATCTAATGAATAAGGAATAAAAAATCTAAATGCATCTAAAATTCTAATACGGCCTAATTGTATTGAAAAATATTCTTCTTCTGTTTTACATAGTACATTTATTTGTTGTTGTTGTAATTTTTCAGATGAAAATAAATCTTTCATTACTAGATGGAAATCATATTTAGAACCATTGTAGAAATATAGAGGAACAAAGTTATATTTAAATTTATTAGCATTAAGATTACAAGAATTATGTGCTGCACCTCTATATAATCCATTTAAATGATCATGATCTTTTACCTTATCAAGATATCTACCTCTGCCATTTTTATAATTTTTTGTAAATTCTTTTCCACAGTAATAACAATTTGTTTCATTAACAAAATTAATTTTTTCTTCATCCGTTAATGGCATCAATGGTATATTTGTTTCAAGCAATTGTGAAAAACAATTTTGTAATTCTTCTACTTTCTTTGTAAACATTTCTGAACTATCTTCACCATAGTATTGATAATATTCTGATTTAAATAATTCAGGATAATTTGAATGAATGTACATTCCCCAACATAATGGTTTTTGTTCAAATAAATATTTTTCTTTACTTTGTTCAGCTGCACTTTTTTCATAATTATCATTTTCAGAATTATCATTTTCAGAATCGGGTGAAGCCCTGGAACTTTCCGTTCGATTTTGTGTCATATTAACATTATATGCTTCAAAATCACAATAAATAGTAAAGGGTACTTTATTTTTGAAATACCATTTATTGTATTCTAAATAATCATCTTTAGGAAAAGTATTTTCAACTGCTTCGTTTTGTTGACAATTCTCCAAATGTCTATTCATTTCTTCTTTAGTTCTAAAACTTGTCATACATTGAAGACAAGGAAAATTAGCATTATCTGAAGTTTTTATAAATATAGAAACATCTTTACACAATATAAAATGACCCTGATAATATAAAATATTCGCTTGTGCTGGTTGTTTTGTTTGTTTTAATTTTTCAAGTTTATCTTTATATATTTCATGTGTTTCATCAGTTTGTCTTTGTAAATCTTTTTCAGACTGTTGATAATTTTGATTGAATATTTTCAGCTGTTGTTCATATTCATTATTATATTGTTCTTTATATTGTTGTTGACATTTTTTTAAACATTCATTTAATTCTTTATTTTCTTCATTATTTAATTCTTTATTGTCTTTATTGTCTTTATTTAATTCTTGAATCGTTTCTATCTTATTTTGATATTTATGGCCGTATTCTTGTACTAATATTTTTGTTTGTTGTTGATAATCTGTTTTACATTTTTGTAAACTTTCATTTAAATTTTGTAATTTTTGTTGATATTCTAAAGATAAAGATAGATAATCGGAATCATAATCATAATTATAATTACGTCCTTTATAATTATTATGATTAATCATTATTGGTGATAATGTTTTAACAATTTGAAATTTTTCAGTACATATTATATTTCCTTGGTAAAAAATATTATGATGCATGTAATTTCCTCTATCATTATATACTATTTCTGATTGACATAAATTTTTATTATTCAAATAAAATTTTTTTGAATCTGAGTAAAGTGGAGTAATTTTACCAATAGAAACATAAGTCACATTTAATTCAAAAACATTTACTTCTATTAAATTTTTATTCTTTTTATGAAACTTTTTTAACCTATTATAATCATATGGAAATTCATCTAAGCCATCAGAGAGATCAAATTCATTTATGTATTCTTCTTTATTGTAATGACTTAGTCTTTCTTTGTGATATTTTTGCAGGATGTAAATGTGCCATAATACTCCACAGAAAACAATAATCATCTTCATTTTTTATGTTGATTATTTGTGGTGAACTGAAAGGCAAAGGAACATAACTACCACCAGTATTATTTTTATATTTATCAATTACTATTTTCTTAGATAGTATTTTAACAAATCTCCAACCAGATTCACGTAACTGGGCTTCAATTATACAATTTTCTAATTTAAGTATCATCGATTCAAATATGGGTATATCATTTACATTATGAATTTCTTGTGAATTTGTAAAATGTCCTTGTATTATTTCTTCAGGAATTCCATCAGGTCCATTTTTTGTATAAAGTACTTCTACATTCATATAACATTTGAAAGATTTCTTAAATATTTTGAAAAAGTTTTTTAATACATTATAAAAAGTTTCATCGGTTTCATTATGTTCAACCGATTCATTAAATAAATATTTTATATCTGTTAATGGCGAAGCCCTACAACCTTCGGTTCGTTCCGCTTCATCGGTTTTTTTAGTTTCATCAAATTCATCTATTTCCTTAAGTTCATCAGTATCGCTAAATAAATATCTTCCATCTGGTACATGTTCATCTTCACTTTTAAAAACTTTTTTATATTCCGAATGTGAATAATCATCAAACATTTTTTTAACTTTTATATCAGTAGGTAATGTTTCTAGATAGTTTTTATAACTATTTAATTTTAATATATTTCCTTCATCAACTCGTTCTACATTTTGTAAATGCAATTTACTATTTAAATGAGATTGATAACTTCTTTTTGTTTGTAACTTTTTTTTACATAAGTTACAATAAAACTTGGTATTTTCCATTTTTTTCTTTTTTAAAGAAAAAAATTGTGTTTTAATTTTAGATATAAACATTCTAATATCAAAGTCTAGAGAGTTAATATATATTATTATATATTTCACGTTCTTTAGTAATTTTTTTTTCTTTATCACATTAAGTTTAATCATGTTAAGTTTTATCATATTAAGTTTTATCATATAACGTTTTATCAAAAGATAATTTAAATTTATTTTCACTAACTATTGATTCTTCATCATCATCATCAATTGATTCTTCATCATCATCATAAATTGTTTCTTCAACATCATAAATTACACTTTTTGGGATTGGATACCATTCTCTTATTGGAATATCTAACTCTAAATTACATCTTTTATCTGATAATAATATAATAGAGAAAAATATTGGTCTTTGTTCTCTTTTGGAAAATTTAATAACACCACCATAATCTGAATCACTTTTAGTTTTTATTAAAGATGATAAAATTTTAAATTGATTAGATGTAAATCCTAATTTAAATTTTGTAGACCCGACACATAGTTGTCGAACAGTATCTTCAACTATTCCATCATTATTATTTTCAATTGTAAGAAAATGAAATTTAGATAAATTTTGATTATATGTAGTATTAATATCATGTACATCAGTATGAGATATAAATTTTTCTTCACTTAAATTTTTATAATTACTAATATTTTTATAATCTTTTTCACCATTTACACCATTTTCAGATGTTTCAGAATCATCATCTATATTATCATCATCTATATTATTATCATCATTATTATCATAAGATTCTTTAAGATCGGGCAAAGCCCTAGAACCTTCGGTTCGTTTATTATGATTATGATTATGGACATTGTTAATAGTATAAGGTGTTGTCCACATATAAATTTTCTCTTGTTGAGCTAAACCATTTATATAAGATTTTAACAAATTAATATTTAAATTTGAATATAATCCTATATATGTATCATCATCATATCTTTGCGGCATTTCTAATGTTTCTTGTTTATAAATTGTATCTCTGTAATAAACTTGACATAATAATTCTTCATTATGTTTTTTACTTTCTATATGAATATTATATTGGTTTTGTTCATCAACAAATAATCTAATTTTTTCTTTTGAAAAGGATTTTAATTTTTTAACTAATTCTTTAATATTAATATAATTAATAATTTTAGTTTCTATCCAATCAGTATTACTAATCGGCAAAACTGCTCTAATGAATCCATAAACATTATTATGACCTATTATAACCATATTTTCTTTATTTAATTCTACATATGCAACATCATTATATTTGCTTACAATCTCCATAAATTTAATAAATGGATCACCTGGAAATAAACAATAGTTAGTTTCTATAGAAGGTAAACCTTTAGTCTGTTCTCTAAATATTTCGGCTTGTAATTGAAATAAAATATTAACATCTATACATGGATTATTATTATTATTATTATCAAAACATTTATTTTCAAATCCCGTTGATCTCGTCGAATAAGAAGAACAGGATGATGCGGGCGAATATAATTTTTTTAAATTTGCTTTATCCATTTTTTTATTTTTATTAGAAAAAAAATTATTTTTTTTATTTTTATTAGAAAAAGTTTTATTTTTATTAGAAGAAATTTTATTTTTTATTGTTAAAAAATGATGTTACCAAATGTTGGTGGAAGTGCATATATCCCGAATAATCGTGAATTAGAAATAGAGATAGAAAATTATATCATGAAAACTGGAGATGTTTTATCTGGTCCATTGCATCTTTCTATTCTTCTGCAACAAAATACAGAGTTAACAAATAAACAATATGTTGATACACAAATCAATGACTTAAAAGAAAAATATATAAACGATGTTTTGGTTCCACTGATGAATGAATTAAAGTTGCTTAAACTTAGTGACAAATCATTAAACGAAAAATTATTAAAACTTGATAAAAAGGATAGAGAGCTAGAAGCAGATATAGCAAAACTTTTTAAAAAGATTTCAGAACAATCAAAAATTTTAATATTACTTTCTATAAATTTAAAATCTGCAGTCATTAAAAATAAACATCAGATAAAAATGTTAAAAGAACAATTAGAAGATGAAATAGAAAAACTACCTGAAAGAATTAAAAAAAATTTAAAGCAGTTACAAACTACATTCCAAAAAAGTGTTGATGAATTGAGTTCTAAAATTACTCAACAAATGAAAAAGATGAATAGAATAATAAATGAAGTAAACTCACTTAATCAAAAAGTTGATAAAATGAAAACTCTTAAAATCAATTTAGAAAATGAATTAAAGAAAAATTTACAAGAAAACTCTAAAGAAAATAAAGAACAGTTAGATTCTGTTAAAAGACAACTAGATGTTCTTAAAATTAAGTTAAATGCTCTTAAAACGGCGTTGAAGATGAATCAGGAGAAAATGCAAGTTAATAGAAAAGAAATTAAAGTACATCACACGCTGCTTGACGCAATAGATAAAGTGCAACAATCAATTAATAAAGTTATCTCGAAGTTGTTATCCATTCACAAACGTAAATCTTGATAGAACCTTGTCCAGAGGCTTTAGCCTATCGGACCAAAGATCCTGAGGTTATTACCTTATCATAAACGTAAATCTTAGCGCAAATATTAACGTAAATATTTTTTCCCAAAAGTCAAATTTAATCCTAAAAAATGCCTATAATTTATAAACACAATCTTAAACATTTTGCTTCAAATAAAAAAATTGCTCATGAACCACGTATGAATCCTGTTTATCATTATGATAATAGAGAAACAGTTCACACGGAAGAAGCTGGCATCTTCTCTGGTATTGGAAGTATCGTTAACTTAATTAAAAATAATAAAGATTTGATTACATCTGCTGCAAAAGGAGCAGCTGCTATAGGTAGTACAGCTAGTGCAATATCAAATGCTGTCAAGTCTCAAAACGAATTAAAACAACTAGAAGCTATTCGTAAACTTAGGAATGATTCCGAAGAACTAAAAAATTTAAAAAAACTTTCAGAGGAAACAAAAAATAAAATTGCTAACATAGCTGTTGGGGAAACCTTGAGGAGCGGAGCTCCGTCTGATAGTAAACATAAGAAGAAATCTGGCGTAGCCATAAAACGTTCAATTGAAGAAATAAGAGGAAATGGCGTGAGCGGCAACCTTCGGTTTAACCAGCAAAGCTGTAGCGAAGCTGGTCTAGCAAAATTCTAAAATTATGTTTTTTAGTAAAATTTTTTTAGTAAACTTTTTTTAGCAAAATTTTCTAAGCAAAATTTTTTTAGTAAAATTATTTTAGTAAAATTATTTTAGTAAAATTATTTTAGCAGAATTTTTTCTGTGTGTGAGAAAAACAAAAAGTCAAATTATTTTTTATAAAAATGTCTTCGCTTATCGAAAATAAATTTAGATTAGACGATCCTCCGTTCGTCAGTTGCAATCAAAAAAAGAATGACTATATAAGAATTGCTATGAATCCCGGATCTTCCAGTAGAGTAAATACTGGAGGTGATTTAATTTTTGAAGTTGATAATCAGCAGAGTTATATATATCTACCTGATTCATTTTTACACTGTGAATATTCTTTGTATAGTGATGCCAATTTTACAACACCATTACCAGAAACCGATAATATTGCACTAGAGAATAATTTTTTTCCAAGATTATTTACACAAATGCGTTTAGATGTTGCAACTCAAAATATAGAAACAATAAGTGATTCTCCAGGTGTAATTGATACAATGCTTAGATTTATAACAATTGGTGAAAATAATAAAAAGTATGAAATCGAAGGTTGGTTTCCTGATACTAATGATGGTATAATTGTTGATGATTTAACTCACGCTGGAACAGATGCAGCAGGAATTGCGAAAGATGTAGAAAATATTGCAAAACATTTAAATAAAACAAACAATAGTGCATATAAAGAAAGACGTGAATTTAACAAGAAAAGTAAACAGACAGTTAATTGGTCATTGTCTCCATTATTCGGATATTTAGATTATGACAAAATATCATATCAATTAAAATTTAAATTAATAATTCATCGTACAGCAAATAATGAATTAATCTTTTTTGGTAAGACTGGAAAAAAAGCATATTTAAAAATTGATAGACTTGAATGGTGGATTAAGCATATTACTCCTAGTTTAGAGATTGAAACAGCTATTGCAAAAAGATTAAATACTAACAAACCAATTCCAGTAAATTTTCTAAAGCGTACTGCTAGTTCAGTAACTTTTTCCGAACAAAGATTTAACTGGCATTTTACTAGAACTGCGAATACTCCAAGATATTTATTGCTAACTTTTCAAAGAAATAATTCTCCAAGTTTTGATAAGAACAACAATCTTTTTCATATTAATACAATTCGAAGTTTACAATTTTCATTAAATCAAACCCGATATCCAATTGATCAATTAAGATTCGATGATACCAATAATCAATTTATGGAAGGATATGATTCTTATCGAAATCTTTGTATAGAATTTGGAGTTGAACTACAATTAACTCCTGGAGATTGGAGACATTTATATCCTGTTTTCTGTTTCCATTTAAGTGCACAATCTGAAGATATTATCAAGACTGGTTGTGATGCAACAATTAATATTGAAAAAAAAGATTCCACAACTTCATTGATGGCTTATGGTTTATTGCTAGAAGATGTAAAATATTCTATTGAAATTCTTAATGGAAAGATGGCTAGGATAGGTGAAAGCCCAAGACTTCGTCGATTAATTAATTTTTTATTCATAACTTAAAATTTTGATAACTAGAATAGATTAAAAATGTTTGATAACTTAAAATTTTTTCATAACTAGAATAGATTAAAAATTCTTAACTTAAAAATTTTTCGTAACTAGAATAGATTAAAAATTTTGGTAATTTAAAATTTATTCATAACTAGAATAGATTAAAAATTTTTGGTAACTTAAAATTTTTTATTAAAAATGTCGCAAGCGAAAAGTAATAATAATAAAATACTTGAATTAAAACTACGTAACATTGTTGACAAAAATACACCTAAAACTATTACGATTAACAAAAAAAAGTATTACATAAGTAAACCAATGATAGAGAATATTCAATTACAAGAAGAAAAGAATGGCGGGATTCTTCCATTAATTCCCCTATTAATAGGTGGCATAGCAGCTGCAGGAAGTGTTGCAGGTGGGACAGCTGGTATTGTCCAAGCAGTAAATAAAAATAAATCAGAGAAGGCAGCATTAGAAGAACAAAAACGTCATAATAGGGAGTTAGAGAAAGTTGCTAGGGGAGAAGGAATAGTAGAGAATTTTATTAGTAAATTAAATTTAGTTGATGAAGGAAAACGAGTTCTCAAAAATATTCAAAAAATATGTTGATGATTTAATTGAAATTAAAGAAACTAAAGATGGTTCTGGAATATATCTAAGTCCTAGTATGATTCGGTAATAACCTCAGGACCTTTGGTCCGATCGGCTAAAGCCTCTGAACAAAGTTCCATTAGGTAAAACATTTATTTTATCTTTTAAAATGAATTCTAAAAATTCCGAAAATTTAATTAAATTAAAAATTTCTAATTTAGATTTATTGAATTATCTCTTAAAAGTACATAAAACCTCAAATTGTAAAATTTATGAAGGTAACGACGACAAACAAAGTTTGGCTACTACCTACGGTAGTGACATACAAAAAACATTAGAAAACTTTCCTGGATTTATTTGGAGTAAATATTCAAAAGAAAAACATCTTCCTGGTCATTCATATACCGGTCCAGGAACTCGATTAGATATAAGACTAGATGAGAATAATAATCCGAAACCAGGTGAAGAACCAATAAATAGAGTAGATGCCGCCGCTTATAGACATGATTTAGCTTATCGAAATCATGATCTAAGTTCTCGACATGCAGCTGATAAGAAGATGATTCAAGAATTAGATAGTATTCAAAGTCCTACATTTAGAGAAAAAATTGAAAGAATGTTTGTTAAGAAAGCTTTACAAGCTAAAATATTATTCGGCCAGGGTTTAAATGAAACTACAGCAAAGCTGTCTGAGAGCAACGCTCGAACCTATGCCTCTGAAATTCATAGGGAATACAGAAGGCCTAAATATTTATTGAAAGTAAAAGTATTTAATAAAGATGATATTTGGAGTGCTGATCTTATTCATATGCCGAATGAAAGGGACTACAAATACGCATTGACCGTTATAGATTTATATACACGATACGCTTGGGTAAAGCCTTTAAAAAATAAAAGTGGTCTATCAGTTAAATATGCGTTTGAAGAAATCTTTAAAGAAAGTAATAGAAAGCCAAGGAAATTGTTTGTTGATAAAGGGTCGGAATTTTATAACCGAAACGTTCAGCCACTATTTGAAACTGTTTATTCAACTGAAAACGCTGGAAAAGCTGTAGTGATAGAAAGATTCAATCGGACGTTAAAAAATAAATTATTCAAGAAATTTACTGAGCAAAGAAATCAGAAATGGTTGAAGATATTACCAGGACTTGTAGAAGAGTACAATAATAAAGTTCATTCTGGTATTGAAGAAACTCCAAAGAATGCTTCTGACGACCCTGATTTAATCCGAAAGAAAATATTCGAGAATAATTATTCGAACAAAAATAATAATTTGAATGAGAGTAATCCGAATTTACAGAAACGTAAGCCGAAATTTAAAATTGGAGATAGAGTTAGAATATTTAAATATAAGAATAAATTTGAAAAAGGCTTCGTTGGCTATTGGACTAAAGAAATATTTGAAGTTTGTAAAATAAATCAAAGTTATCCGATTACTTACGAAATCAAAGATTTAGATGATGAAGATATCAGAGGCCGATTTTATCAAAATGAATTACAACGAACTGATTTTTAATTATTATTATTATTTGAACTAACGTTTCGGGAATGAAATTACCTTATTCAATTCCCTTATTCAATTCTAACATAATATCTAGAAATGGCACCCCTTTTTGTAATTTAAATAAAACATAAAGACATAATTGACCACAATAAGTAGTTCCCGGTTTTTGAATTTGAAATGTATTATAAGTTCCATTGCCAAGTAATTTTTTGACTTCATTTGTAGGTGGAAGTCCATAAGAGTCGAACCAATAGTTCTCAGCATCCGGGCGGTCGAAATAGTAATTATCTCGATTTTTATTTAAGATACCTGCAGACCAATGTACTCCTTTTTCATCTGTTGTGTGAAGATTTGTTATGAAATTTATAGTTATTGATGGAACTTTGTTCCGGGAACTGAAGGTTCCTGTTGATTTATTTTTTTAGGAATTGCAATTCGACTCTCATTAGAACATGAAAATTCTTTATTCCTAATTGATTTGCAATTTTCTTTAGATCAAAATTTGTAGTTGTTTGAGTTCCATATAATTTTAAAAACTCATTTATGTTGTTCATTTTATAATAAAAAATTTCTTAAGGGACCCCTAGAAGTCAGAAGGGACCCCTAGAAATTAGAAGGGAGGGGGTAGTAGAACTACGTTCATATGATATTGAAGGATACATCCCCGCGGTTTCTTCCACTTTTGTTTCTTCCACTTTTAAAGAAATATTATTAGTCACATGATATATTTTAAAAACCTGAAAAACAGATTTAAAAGACGTTTAAAAAATACTAACTTTATGATTTTTTCGGTGTCCTGGAACGGTCATGATTTTCAAAGTAAAATGTCACAATCACAAATTTGAGATTCTTAACTTTTCTGATTTTTTCGGTGTCCTGGAACGGTCATGATTTTCAAGGTAAAAATTATAATTCTCAAATTTGAGATTTTGAAAATTTTGAAAATTGGGTATTTTTAAAAACGCTCAAATTTATGAATTTAGGTCTTAAAAACCTGAAAAAGGGTTCAAATTCATGAATTTATGTCGTTTTTAAAGATACCATTTTTTGAATTTTATGGTGTCCTGGAACGGTCTTTTGCCCATTACTATCTATGCCTACATAATTAAACACATGCGAAGTCGTATGATGGCTGGAATATATTTATAATTCAATGAAATCATTCGCTAGCGAGCAATAGTGCTTAGTACATGAGTATCAAGTAAGGAAAATGAAATCAGTCACGCAAATATGCAAAATATGCATGTATATTTTGTATATGCTGTCCATATAGAGACATTTGTCTCTTATGTTTCTATAATAGTCCATAGGTATTTCTGATTCAACACCAAAAGCTTGAGCTATATGGTGCAAATCGTTTAAGCAATATAAACTGTTAACTGAACGTATTCCACCATTTATTTTTTAGATGATAACAATTAATAGCTATGTAAATCATATCATGCTTTTCATTCCAAAATACAAAAAATTAGGACACTTAATTGCGGCAGATTATGATAGCAAACATAATTATAGATTTCTTGACTTTACTTCAATGACTACAAAATTCTGTTTTGATTCCAGCTACCCCTCAAATGATGGATCAATTGTGGTTGCACCACACAGGTGCCATTAAATGCAAACTTTAAATGCCGTGGACATACTACAACAAGCAACAATTTCTCTAAGCAATGAGAGCCAATAGACGTGACGCAGATGGCATAGTACTTTGCTTTCTTTTTAATTTTATAAAACATTACTACTTTGACATACATTGTATCTATTGTCTTTTGGCCGGAGAAATATATAGTGAGAATTTTAAGTAGATATCAGGGTAATTCATCGTCAGAGTGGGTTACATGTAGTTAGCTAATATCGGCATTAATGTCATGTATAAGATGCACTTACGCTATTACACGGAAAATTAGTATAAATCCAGCTGATTTTATAATGATTATTTTATCGATTTGATCTCACTGTTTAATGTTTTTGGACAAGCTTACCATCAAATTTCTAAAGAAAGTGGTTAAAATGCGAATTATCTTTTGGCGGTGTGTTTTTTTATTCACTCCCTGATTATAGATGTTGCAGATCAGAAGCTAATGTCCACATCGGACTTGTTTTATGTGTTTATGCTCTATATTCACGATATCAAATAGTTCTATCATTGTTTATGTCATCAATAGATAATGGATCGCATGATATTGTGTGCTCTCTTTACTTTTGGAGTTGCGACAATTTCACTTTTTTCTATTCTTTTTTTGCGAAAAAAATATAAAAAAGTAAAATAAAAGGTATGACTAAGCTTCTAAAACAGAGGCGACAATTTCAATCGCTTCAAAGATTTCAGAATGAGTACAGTTCGGGAATTATTCCAAGCGTCGAACTATTGACACACTATTAACAACACATCTTCCAACACCGCAGCTGAAATCTCTTATTTGTAGTTTCTTATCGATTGAGACGATCGCTATAATTGCGTACCTTAATGCACCTTTATGCACTTTTGTAATGACTCTAGCCACTGCATCATTAAATTTTCCCATGCGGCTGGCCGACAATAGGGACGATATTTGCGTATTCTTTCCTCCTATGATCTCTCCAATGTTATGCTGAATTATTTGTAGACCATCATGCATGTAGTTATGCCGAAGGTAGGCAGTCTGTTTTTCGAAATAAAAAACTGAGTAAGTGTACAGATAAAAAACCTATACCCTAGCATCCCGATAGATGAAGGGTTAAACGCTATAGAAGAATTTGCTTATTCCCACTGGGATCAAATAGAAAATTATGGATTTACTGTGAGTGATTTAGTTGATATGCTGAAATTCATATCATATAATTATGAGATATCGTATAACAATAAAATTTACTTGCAAGTAAAGGGCTGCCCCATGGGCACACATTTTTCACCACCTTTGGCGATAATTTTTATGAATTACGTATATAGAAGCAAAAGCAATAAAAATTTTAGAAAATAAGTGTAAAATTCAACCGAAAATCTTTAAAAGATACATTGATGACATCATCTTGGGTCCGCTCCCCAGAGATAATGAAGCCATCTTTTCGAATATTCTTAATACATTTAATTCAAAGAGAGCGGTCTGAACTTTTTAGACATGACTATTTATATAGAAAATAATCAAATACAGTATAAATGGTGTAGTAAGCCCAACCATTCTGGCATTTGCGTTAGGAAAGATAGTTGGCTCCCACACCATATTAAAGACAATTTTGTTAGCAACAGTCGTAGATATGTTTCAGAACGCTGTTCAAATCCGAATGAAGAAGTTGTTGCTTTAGATATTATGAATAAAAGACTCTCAGAAAATGGCTTTAAAACATATCAAAATAGCAGAAAAATAAAACCATTGGATAAGCCTCCTAATTGGATAAACTTATCTTTAGACTTTGTCAGCGATAGCTGTAATAGAAAAATGAATAAACTTAAACGTAAATATGGTCTGCCCATGAGAATTACAGCCAGGCAAGAGACTACAGAACATAATAAAATCTAAAATAGATAATAAAGACTTTTGTCAATGTGACATTTGTAAACAGATCGGTCATAAATATAACTGCAACGACAAATATTTAGTTTACGAATTTTCGTGTAAAATCTGTCAAATAAAGTACATTGGTCAAAGTAGTCGACCTTTTCGATCACGGTATAATGAACACGAACGTAGTGTCAGAAATAGAGACAAGAAAAGTGCCCTGAGTGATCATCATCTAAAACATCATTCCGCTGAAATGATGGACATTAATTATTTCAACTGCAGTATTTTGGATAAACAGAAATCGGCGATATCTACTAAGACGGCTGAATCTCGCTGGATTGCGTCGAAAATGCCAAATTTAATGAATAGACGTCATGAGCTAGTGTGAGGAGATATCAAATCCAAGACCTGAGTATATAACCCGCATCATGTAGCCGTGTCAGTGTACCCTTGAGACAGTCTTTAAGACGAAACGCGTCGGGTCACTTTATTTTATTTACAATAGAACCTCGTGACATAAAAAGGGAGAGATCTTATTTTTGATTTCGATCAAGCAATGGTGAATTTTGGATCTATGTTTGATCACTTATTTCCAATTCAAAGACGACATATTCCAACAAACAAAAGGCACACTGATGGGATCACCAATTTCTGGTCTTTTGGCTGATTTAATCATGCAGAAGCTTGAGGCAATCGCAATGACTCAATTGAAACCTACACTTTGGTTCCGTTACACTGATTACTGTCATTATAAAAAAATGACAACTACAAGAGTATCTTGACTTGTTTAACAACATATTCACTGACATCAAATTTACCTATGAGGTAAAAACGTCTGGCTCCCTCCCTTTTTTAGACTTCATGGCGCTGCGTATTCCTGATGGTAGCATCAACACAAGTGGATATCGGAAGCAAGCATATGCAGGTTTAGTTCTACGCTTTGATACAACCATCCCGATGTACGAGTACATAAAAAGAATTGCATCAGAACATTATTCAACAGAATAGATACCCATTGCAGCAATGGCTATTTAAAAAGGAAAGAAACAGATTTCCTAATTGATTCCACAATCATTTGAGAAAGGCATTATCATCCTTCATCTATCCCACCCGTTGCATGAAAATAACAAATCTCTTCAAAAAGCATTTATTGAACGACCTTAACAAGCATGCATTACAAATTTTGGGTTTGAAACAGATAAAATAGATACAGTTGGTAGCTATCATATAAAGATCAATGATGACCAAACATTACTTTAGCAGTGTTGAGATATGGAGGAAAAAAGCATTGATTATGGATGTAGCGACTACAACGAACATTTAAAATAGGAACACTCAATTCCTTAAAAAGTTTATTGACTTCATGATAGTGTTGATTAACTCTACTATCCCAAGGTGGAAGTAGAATTTCATTGATGATTAGATAAGGAAATAGCTTCTTCTCCTCAGTAGGATCATTACAAAAGATACACGCAACATTAAAAGCTGCTAACCATCTTTTAAAGTCAATAAGAAGAGCACTTTCATTAGAAAAGCCATGGTCTTGTAAGTATTGCTGATTAAGTCCATGGATGTGTTTTCTCGCCCAGCTATCAGCGTTGGGATCACACTTGGCATGTTGATGGTAGACACTAACAATTTGATACGACCAATTGTCCATAGCAATAGCACTGAGCTCCTGTACAGGTTCACCCTCACAATCCATAAAAATGATGATAGATGACTAAAAAGGAAATTACAAATTTTTACTCATCTGATGAAGAGTCCCATAACATATTACAAAATGATGAAGTACATCGATGCTGTTCACGACAAAATACACAAATAATATGATGGCAGCGAAAAAGTAAAATGTATCTGATAAGTCCACGTCTGCGACACTCAAAGCACATGAGCGAATTGTCATAAGGTAGAGATAGGTAAGGACTACTGATTCTCCTTCTTTGGCTTGCATTTACCGGCAGCATTCTTCTCTGACTTGCGCTTTGTACCGCTCTCGTTGAGGATTTGATCAATAATGTCATGAACGTCTGGTTGCTTTGGTATATATAGGATAGATTGAGCATGCATCGATATAGAAGCTAATTTGTTGTTCTGGTGATAGCCATAATATCTTCCACTGATAGCAAAACCAATATTCCAAGTGCCTTCTGCGAGGTCTTCACATCTGATGGGTGTCACTTGATCTCCATCCTTTTTATAGTATGAGCACCAATGCGATAGTGGTAAAGAAAGCTTTTTACCATCCCATATCTTTCTATATGGAGTATCATTGTCGTCTCTCGCCTTCCATTCTTTGCTAAGGGGAGTACGGATGTCCATATTTAATGTCGCAAACTCTTCAATAATATCGAGTTGGCGACGAATGTATGGATTCACAGGAATGACTACGTAGTCCCCATACTGATTATTCAACATCTTCACATCAGTGGAAGGAATCATTCCCGTTTGCAATACTATACTATGATCGTAATAACGTATGGCCTGTCTGAATTTACGCTGTAGTGGGGTAGGATTATGTACCTTTGTTGTCTCTTCTAATGGCCTCAACATAAGACGATCTGATTGTAGAGAACCTTGTATCGCCTGAACACTATCTTCTCCTGTAAATGTAGTAGATGTAGTAGATGCCTGAAAAGAAAAGAGATGCTATTAAGTTAACACTCAAGGAAGGAGAGGAAGGAAGGTTCCGACTTACCATTTCAGATGGATAATATAATGGGAATGTAGAGGGAGAACGTGCGTCCGACACTTGTGCGACTCAAAGATAGAATGATTGTCACTCTGAAAACCTCATTATTTATAGAGAAATGCTGGATTCTCATTGGATGTGCTCCTCATTGGCCAATGACATCAAGCTGATTCCAAATCTGGTCTCAGTTTTCTCGTCCGATGCTTCGTTCACCCGCTGGAGCCCAAAACAAAAAACTCATCCTCTGACTGCTGTCTAACATGATCAAAAGTCTCAATGTCACTCTCAAGCCTCAGCAATGAAAGATAGGGCCAAACTGTGCTTTACAATGAATTTGTAGCACATTTAGCTTTCAAACGAGCTATTGCACGACTCTACCATTTCTAGAACCAAAGTAGGAAGAGCGCTGCCGAGGGGGGGGTCGAAGTTCTTCGTTCTTAGCCCTATGACGCTGGAAACAACTCTTCTAGACCCAAAATCGGCCAAAAAGCTCAAATCCGCCGTCCATTTTCACGTACGAGGCTTCGTTTAGCCGCTACAGCCATTTTCTCACTCAAAAAGACTCAAAAACACACCTAAACCACACCTAAACCCATGAAACTCAACATGTCGACGCAGAATTTCATCAGGAAGCCAAATCTAAACACAACTCACGCCTACAAACACTCCTACACACCAAAAACATAGACTGCCGCCCAAGACCAACAACGACGGTCGACCCAGAACGACAACAACCCACCTCACGCTCCAGAGGGGGGCGCTGTGCGCAGTTGGTATGATTCCTTACTACTCTTAAATTCCAATTACTGTACATATCATAGCTATGCTATGACAGTCCTCAAAGAATATGCCTACGCATGTTCTTTGCACGATGATATCAAAATGAACATAGAATATTAAAATGCCATTGTTACTGAGTAAGTAGAGTTGATTGTCAGCCGATATTTCACATGTCATTTTTCCATGAAATCGTTTATACCATTTAAAGTTGATTGTTCCAACCATGCTGGGTGCGACGGGCCCGAGCGCTCGAAGGTCTTCTTTGATATTATCGCTCCATGATTTCTTTGGACGTCTAATCCATTATATATATCTCCAATTGCAAATGAGGCGGCCGTAATTGTATAATAGGCTGTCTTATTTGCTATGCAATACCATTGAATTAGGGGCATTTCACCGTCCATTTCCACAGTCCAAGTGAAAATGGCATTGATGTGATTACTATGGTTCACAATTTGGACTAGTAGATATCTCAAGCTTCACATGCTTTAATCATAGACTTCTAAATTTCTCTGGACAGATAGGTTGAAATTGGCCTCATACATGATCAGGTCAGCAATCCTAAATTAGACTACTGCAAATAGACAGTCATCAAACGTCATCAAATTTTAGAGAACGTAATGTCAGAACAATGCAGGTTAAGAACAGTATGTGTGTATATTTATGTACATTGGGAGTAAGGACCCATGAGAATGCATGGTTATGCGCTGAATTCATGTGCTAGACCTCCGCGTTATTAGCTAATTTTTGCGATTTTTCTTCTAATAACTCTCAGAAATGAGGCATCTGAGATGTCATGAACAAATTTCTTTCACAAGCTGTTGAAATATCTCATTGAAATTTCGGAAATCTGATTCATGTACGTATGTGCAGCAAGGATCTTGCGAAGAAGTAATCAAAAAGTCACCAAGAGAAATGATGTATCGATAGCCTATTCTGAGCACCATACTTTCATTTTTTTAAAGCAAGAAGCTATTTTCTTAGACAACTATTCAGTTTGATCTCATAGAATACCCTCCAGCAAAGAATGCATGGTTGAAGCAGAGATGCGTTTGGACCCCATGATAAATTTTATTCAAAAGTTTTGCAGCTTCAGGGATGTCGAGCATTGACAACTTAATATTTCTGACAGTGCATTCACAACAGGAATCACATTTTTTACATTTCAGAAGTGAAAGGCAACAAGCACCACTGGCATCATCTCGATTATTAGGATTCATTTTGAAATCAGTCCTTGCATTTACATCCTGGATACATTTCATCTTCTGTGGTTGACTGCATGATATTCTATCATCAACATTTCTCAGAGTCCAAAAAACTTCAATAAAGAAATTGTTTTTATTTTATTTTCACTCTCTGTGCGATGACGCAAGGAGATAAAATAACGTGCTCCAGTTATTTGACGTGTCCAGTCAAAACATTTCTAAAGATAATCCGATTGCACTTCCTCGAGTACTGGTCATTGGTCTCAGAGGGGTCTCCATTACAGGTTGGATCGCTCCATATCTGTTCCAACCTCCTCAGAAGTGGCTGCTTATTGAGTCCATCATCATTATTTTCATCGAAATACAAGAAGGATCTCCGTTTTCTGTTCCTCTTGATTTCAGGACATTTAAAGTGAGAATCGGCGCCGGCGGCTTCTCTTTTCCTCTCGAAATTGTCCCTTACCATGTTCAATGATATCTGTGGATCTAGCGTTTATCTTCCGTCCATAGACTTCGGCTTCACCAGCAACTTTGTCAGCCTTTCCTAAGTGTTATATAAATAAATCCGATTTCGAATTTCTATTACTGACTGGTCATCCAGATATTATACAAAAGTCAGCAGATTGATTACTTTGGAAAACGTGTGATACTTGCTATGTGCTTGGTGGAATAGATTTCTCTCTACGTGATAGACGCGAACATTCGCAGACGACGCTGAAGGGAAGATTTCAACTTTTGTACGCCATTTTTAGTCCATGATCGCTTTGAGATATCACAGACCCAGATTTCCTTGTAGATTCTGGACAAAATCTTCATACCAAAGAATCTTCCGAATGTGTTTCCATTGCCAGGACCTGCACTTAAAAACGTGGCCATACCGAATTGCAGCTTTGTAGTTGTTTGAAGATTAATTTAGACAAATAAAGAAATTATGATGGCACTGTCCTTTAGATAACGCTTTTTCATTTTTTCTTCTTTGCATTTTCATTTTTTTCATTTTTTCACTTTCTTCAAGCGATTGTGATCTATCTACTTCTTGGTGGTATTGTCGTCAGGTTCGTGGAATTGGAGGTTACACAAGACGGAATGTTTAATTGGGATATAATACTTTCTTCTAACTCGATGCAACTATGCAGATTCAAAGAGCAATTGGTGTTACACTATCATTGCATTTATAGGTTGACAACCAGCAGCGGTATATCTGTTTGTTATTTTGCATTAGATTGAATCGTACAGGAGACTCATCAAATAGTCATCAATCTCTTCGATCAAGATTCGATCTTCTATAACAGAAATTTTGGCTGGCCAGAACATGCGGAAAATGATTTCAAATTTTCTTCACCTATCTGTCCAGAGAAATTTATAAGTCTATGCTTTAATGTTCTGAGCTGCATGAGCTATGTAGAAAATTATCATAGATTTCAGTCTTTTACAGATAAAAATCTTGGATTTTTGATGTCATAGATTTTAGATTCAATAACAATGCTTCTGTACATGGACTCCTAGATATTAGACCCTTGCGCCGCCGGCGAACGCCGCCGCCGGTCACTTCTTCGGTGTCGCGCCGGCGGAGACATTTTTCGTTTATTTTATGGATTAACTGTCTCCACTGCATTTCTAACTGGAACTTAGGAACATATCGTTTGTTCCGGAGGAAAAGTCCAAATATACTTTCTAGTTGGGTAGAGTAGTAGTCCTACATTTTGACAGGAACAAAGTTGTCGGTGAATAGGCTTGTATGGGTATGGATCGGTCAAGCTATAACATTTTCACTTTGATAGAATTCAAGTGTAGGATGTACATGTATATTACTTGTACTGTACAGTAATGAAGCCGTGATGTCATACAAATAATTCATTGGTTACTCAGCTTTATATAAGGGCGTCGTATTTGTATTGATTACACAAAAAGCACTAAAATCACAATTGTTGTTTAATTAAGAACCCTTAGCTGATAAAAAAGGAACTTTAACTTCCGCTCGTCGAAATAATGCTAAAGTAGTTTGCTTTCGTTGTTTTGTTTAACTCTCATGTTTTTTGCTTCTAACCTTACGTCCAGCAATCATTTCGCCAATCCGACTTTAACAATAAGTGATACATAGGGATTCCAATCCCGGGATTGGGGTCTAATCCCCCGACTGTCAATCCCGGGATTGGAGGGTACCGGGAAATTGGAGGGTCGGGGGATTGAGAAATTAACAATTTAACTGTATTCCGTCTAAAGTAAGACAAATTAATCTGAAATCCATTCACGATAGATATAGGCCCATCACACTTCGACATAATCGTCAACTTTGCGTTTTTAGTAGTCTATTGATGAGACTTTTTGAAAAAGGTCGAGACTTCAATTTGAGCTTGTCATTTGCCAAAGCTAACAATAGTTGAAAGCATGACCAATTTGAAGATGAGCATTGGCGAAGTAGGCTCATTACACAGTACCGGGATTAAGAATCACAACAGTTGTTATTCACAGCATTAGCATAGCTTACGGTAAATAGGCATATAAAAGATTCTTCAATCGCACAATCCCCACCATGGGATTTTGGAATCTAGATGTGCTAGTGCAATGCATTGCGAGGATAGCTAGTGATTTTTATCATTTTGCCATTTTACTTGTAGCTGGAGCTGGTATGCTTACATTTTGTCAATCACAATCCCGGGTCAGAGCTTGCAATCCCGAATCCCGGGATCAAGAAAAGTCGGGATTTTGTAGGCATGCTCTAAATCACGGGTCTTCACTCCATCAATCCCCAATCTCAGGAAATTGTAGATTGAAATTGAAAAAGTTTGGAATTCGCAACTGCTCCCTGTTACTCGCAGTGTTGCCGCTATCAATTTTTGCATAAAGCGGAATAGGCTTTGAGTCAACTTGTCAATTGCGACATTGTAGGGGCCTAAGCAAACCGACTTTTGGCAATTCCGACTCTCTGATATTCCCACATACCGGTATCCCATATTATCGACACATACATGTGCTTTATCAAAGCATATTTACTAATTTACTCAATCCCGGAATCCGCGTGACCGAGATTTTCCGGGATTGTGGAATCTCCACCCCGTACGTATGATTAGAAAACATAAAGGCATTAGTATCCTGTATATAATTACATATCCAAGTATGCTGACACAACTGAAATATATATCCATCTAGAGGCGACTATATTGAATTAGTAATTCAAGCAAGAGATCGAAAAGTATTCGAAAATCTATTCGGTTTCCACTAGCGAAGCAGTAAAGCTTCTACAAATCACTACCAAAATTACTACTAAACTAATAAATTAATCGTGGGATTTCGGATTTACACAGTCACGGAATCCCGGGATTGCAATCCCTACCGGTATCCCTTGCTATTAACATATATATACTTTGTAATAGGATATCTATGATTCTACTTAATCCGGCAATTTCCGGAATTTAGA
Organism: Prostheceraeus crozeri; assembly: GCA_907163375.1. Lineage (NCBI taxonomy): Eukaryota > Metazoa > Platyhelminthes > Polycladida > Euryleptidae > Prostheceraeus > Prostheceraeus crozeri. Next base: position 347,861 of record CAJQUW010008486.1, on the reverse strand, counting down.
ATAATATAGACTTGTATTTCTTCAACTTTAACCTCGATAATCATTCGTAGGCCGCACATGTAGATTATAGATAATTTATATCTTTTATTAATTCATTCACGCTTTTATGCAATGTGAACGAAGTCTTGTGCTACCGGTACTAATATTTTAGTGGTGCTTGTGGTTGCAACCTAAAGCTATATTTTGTGCTTATATTTTAGTGATGTTTAATGCATAGGCTAACTACGTGCATATGTAGGTCCGTGAATTGTGCCGACTGGGTTATGCATCACAACACTTTCAGATGGTGAATATTTGCCGAATTCTTCTGTACTGATTTTAATCAGTAATGAGATTTAGACTATCGGTTTTATCGATTGAGCGAAGGATAACGAAGAATAGGCCTATACTTATAGATACTAAGGAGAGATCCAAATTCTATTCTCAGGAACTCAACAGATGTACGCCGATAAACGCCGCCGCCGATTGTTTCGACGCGGCGGACGCCGTCGCCGATTTAAATTTATCAGCGCGCCGAAAACGCCGCCGCCGATGAAAAATATATCGGCGCAGGGGTCTACTAGATATATAACACCTGGACTGTCAGCCAAAATGTAAGGTGTACATCAGGGGCTAATCTCTTGCACAATATGTTATAAAGAAATTAACTTTTTTAATTGATAAGTGCATGATAGGCAAAATTTAGATTTTAGGCAGTACTGGCAAATATTCCATATCAAGAATATACTTCCTCACTTGAGCTGTATATTTGGTAAATATTCGAGGTTAGATACAATATCGTAGGCCTAAGCATTCTAAATACTTCTGAGTGTATTAATTTTGAGATCCCTCTTTTGAAATTATCTATTTGTATTTCATTTATAGAGCCAGCTGCTTTCTTATCCATACAGTTCTCATAATATTTAAATTTTGCGGTAGTAGGCTCATAGAAGTTACGTGATGTAGGCCTAATATACAAAGAGAAATTAAGAGATATGAAAAATGTTATTTTTCTGCGATTTTGCATTGTATGCATAGCATGTTTGACATTTACCTGTAATTTGTCACATAGGATTGTATATAAATCAATATCGCATTACAAACAAAATTGTGGTTTCAAAAGAATAGAAAAAAATTCCAAAGCGATTAAATCAAAATTTATGCAGCAATTCTCTAAATTCCCTAGGGTATCATGTATGCTTTCATCATGCTAGAGATCACAGTGCAGTGGACACATCTGCAATGCCTTTATCATTTCATAAAATCTATTTCATCATCAAGCAGCGTCGTGTAATCTAATTGTCTGAATGAAACGGACTGTACATTCGACTATTCAACTCTTTGGCAGCATATTTCATATATCATTTGTAAAACCGCATGGTGTATGGGGAGGAGAATTTATCAAGAAGTTATGTTGATCATATAATTATTCTAATGCACTCCTAGAATACAGAAAGTAGGTTCTTTATCATTCACTTTATTTTATTTTATTTTGTTTTTCACTTTTATTTTTTATCATTCAGGGATTTTAATCAGTATGCTCTGAAGAGCATTTCGCACGAGTCACATTTTTGGACATTGAAAACACACAAGTGTCTGTCACATAATGATTGCCTTCAATTAAATGGGCATCACCGTGTAGCATTTTACGAGAGTTGACCAAGACCGTTGATGCCTTGTTAAAGTATGCTGCATTCCTTAAAAAGCTTAAAATACGAATTCAGAATGTCAACATATTGGGAAATTGCAACCGGTAACTTGATGCCTCTGCCATCTCTTCATAAAATAGGCATATTTTATCAGATATTATTATCTGAGTATTTTATTAACGTTTCTTCTCACCTTCATTTGTTCATGAACTATTTTAAAGAATTTGTCAATTGCATTATTTGTGACGAATTAGGGACTTTAAGCGAAAAGCGGCAGCGACCTTACGGAAATGTGTTGAGTTGGGTGAAGGCAGAGACACTGTTTGGCATCATCAGAGTAACATCAGTGTCTGCGCGGCTCTAGAACTAAGTGGAGAAGCCTCCTTTCCTTTGATGATGGTGCTGGACTACCACATCAAATCTGGCAATTCACGTAATTTCATCCTTCTTTTAATGACCTTTTACATTACTTAGGTTTCTTAGGTATTTTGACAGGATTTTTTGAGTATTTAGGACTTGTTTTCCCCTGTTGTTCCTTTTTTTGAAATATATTTTACTTGTCATAACTTTATATGAGTACTCTTCCTTTGTATAAAGAATCCGGCTGGTATCCTTTCACTCTTCAATTTTCTCCTCTACAGTAATTTCAAATGGCTGTTTCATGCTTCACAATTCCATTTTCCTACGATTAGCGTGGAGCATTGGGTCAAATGAGCGAAACGCGATTCATCTCTTTTGATTTCGAATATCATCATAACAATATGCTAGTAGCTTATTGTTTTATCTTCCTATTGTTTGGATTCTGCATTGATTGACATGTTCATGCATGGCTACACTTGGCCATCGTATTCTGGGATTTCCTGTTGTAATGGATTCCTTTAGAAGAATTCCTTAAACCACTTTTTCATGATCTCTCTGCTCTTTACAATACTATCTATGTCCATTGTCCACTGTTGCAGTCATGAGCGCAGCATTAACTTGACTACTCTCCCATTTTGTCATCTGATGTTGTACGAAAGAATGTTGGACTCTGATGTACGCAAAAAAAAGCTTTGAATTTTGCTTGGCTGACAGTCCAGGTGTATACATCTAGAAGTCCATGCTCCACCAGTCGACTCCGTGGCAATTTCTCCAAAACAGCAAAAATAGCTTATCAACACTTATTAATAGGTCTCAACTCGAGTTCATTTAATAGAATCGAAACTGCATGCACATTAGGGATTTCGACCCATTAAGCTCAGTATCTCTCAGGACGGTGGATCCGCAACAGCTCGTTGTGCCAAGGTCCTTAACACAAAACTGCTGTCTTCTTTCGCCTTTGCACTCAACTTATTGATAGTGATCCTTACGCTTTCAACTCCGGCTTTAGCAAGAAATTGCCTTACCGATGGAGCAACGAAACCGCGGCATCCCACTTTAAGGGACATGAGCTCACATTTCCACCCTTGCTTCCGAATCCCTAAGGCAAGTTCTTCATATTTGGCAGCTTTCATCTTATGGGCATCCTCAACATTATGTTCCCAGGGAATTCGCTTGTAAACATTCTCTTCCCTACCACATCGATCTACACTAGGTCAAGCCGTTGGTCAGACAGGAACAATTCGTCTGGCAGCTGTCTATCCACTCGAACTTCCCACTTCCACGGAACAGATCGAGACACAAAAGGAGACTTTCGTCTCTTTGTTTGACCATTCGGCACAAAGTCAATTTCCGTTACATACCTAGAAGGTATCACTGCATCCGAGACTACTTCCACAATCTCTTGCAGGACCAACCCGTGCCGGTGCGTCTACCATCCTCTCTGCAGTGCCACTTGACAACCAGAGAGGATGTGGCATAATTGTCACACAAGTTTCAGTGAAGGTATGTGGGGATTGCCCATCGTGCCAAATTAACCGGGGGTTGAAAACACATCATAGGTACATTGAAGCTTCTGCTTCAACTGCCAATAGCCCATGTTCCACCAATCATTCCATGAGATCTTGCGATCTTCAACTTCCAAGTTAAACCATCTTCCTTGCTGCCACTGTTGCACTACTAGGGCAAGTCTCTTCTCTTCCGCCAAGGTACTCACCTCATTCTCTCGTGACTTTCTTCCTTGGTCACCTTCGATCATTTCTGACCAAAATGTCTCTCTCTTTTCAATACCAAAACCTCTCCTGCCGTTTTGGACAACTCCCAATTATCTCTCTGTGCTTTGCCATAGAGCTGATGGATGACATGACTTACGCCACATTCCACTTTCAACTGAGATGGATCTGACCAGATAGCCTCATCACGAGAAAAAGTCAACATAGACTGCAGCCGAATCTTGCTGACTTTATATTCCTCCACAATAGATGTTTGTGGCAATCGCAATCTGTTCCTCTTGCCATACAAAGCAGAACTGTTAAGCATTCTCGGATCACCAAGCCACTTCTGCATCATTTTGCTCACATTGGCTTCGATTATCTCCATTCTGAATAGGGACATCTCATAAATCGTTATAGGCCACACATAATCCTTGGGAACACACCAAATTGTATCATCCACACCTTGAACCGACATGTTAGAGATGTTCGGCTGATCTTTTCCAGGTACTTCATACTGACGCTTGCAGTTGTACACTCTGGTGACGGTCAGTTAATAGAAACGTATACCATCTTCCTAAGCTTTTCGCTCCTGTCTCTCGAACAGTCGGAATACGCTCGCCTCCCAGATCAAAAGGCATGTATGTCATCTTGCCTTTCAGCAACGCTAGTGCCCTACTCTTCTGTGGCTTAAATTTCATCCCACACCACCCAACAAGTTCATGCAAACTGTTGAGAATATCTGAGACACTCCTGATGATCATTTCCATGACCAGGACAAACAGGATGGGAGAACTAGCACACCCCATATCAATTCCTTTTTCTAGCCGACATAAATTAGTCACGCCGTCATTGGTGTTGAAAAGGAAACGGAATGTATCGAAATACCTGATGATACATTCATTCAACTTTTGAGGCAAGTGAAAAAATTCAAGGGCGAACTGAATGATTCTATGAGGCACAGATCCATAAGCATTGGCCAGATCCAGCCGGACGACATGGATATCTTTACCCTCAAGCTTCGCCTACCTCAACCGATTCCATATTGTTGAGACGTGTTCCAAACAATCAGGGAAACCTGGGACACCAGTTTTAAAATCCTCGTATCGACAAAACCGTTCGTGAACAGGAACTTAGTCAAACGCCTCGCCATCACACTGAAGAATACTTTTCCTTCCAAATTCAACAATGAAATTGATCGGAATTGACCTAGAGTGGTTACATTGTTCTCCTTAGGTATATATAAGACTTTAATAGCCAAAACCATGTATATCGATAAGTTTGACATTTTACTTCGCCAATAACGAAGCACACAATCAGCAAAAGAAAAAAATCTAATTTACTAATGAATGTTCACATGAGACATTGCTCAATTGCTTCTCCTCCATAGTCGATCACCGCTTCCTACCTCGAGCGAGGACTCAGAACAGATCGTCTGTATTCATCTGAGCCGATATTCTCAATCACCATTGTTATGTGACCACCTGTAGCTCGTGGAGGTTTTGTTTGAGTGAAGCAGTGGTATACACGGTCTTTCACAGTACCCCAGAAGTAATAGTCCAGCGGTGTTGGATCATCAGGGAGTGCTAGAGACAGGAAAGATCTGGCAACATTCGAAAAATATGGAGGTGCTCCATCTTGTTGATAGATTGTGGAACTCATACGCCGTCTCCTTCTCAGTTGTGGGATGACATGATCGCGAAGCATGTTGGGATAATCATCTCCTGTAACGGTTCCACAAAGGAAGAAATGAGCTAGACGGCACTGTGCAGAATAACCGAACCATACACACACGTTTGGAGTATGGATGCCTTTTTCGATGACTTCCCGCGGCTTCTCCGGTCACCAAACGATACAACTGTGGCGATTCACATGGACGACTATTGAGAAATAAGACTCATTCGTCCACAGAATCGACCCGAGATCAAGACACCTGACAGGAGGAACCGTGCGAATGCAATATGCTTTTCCGTATCAACATCTGTGAGTGCCTGATTAGTGTTCGGGTAGAGGCACAATCTGTGTCGTAGGATCCGTTGAACACTGGTTTTAGGAACACCTGTTCTCCGAGAAACAGAATGATAACTGGAAGCTCCAAATTGTGTGTTTGACTGCTGCGTTTCCAGTACATCCCTTAGACATTTTTCCTATTCATCCTCGAGACTGGGCCTACCCGATTGAGACTTATCTGCTACTGATCCAGTCTCTCTGAACCGCTGAATCAATCGTGAGATGGCAGAAACGCTGGAAGGGTCTCGATAATAACCATGAGCTAGCTATCATGCAAGCGCGCAGTGCCGCTGAAGAGGCATTGGCGTTGGTGAAGACAACGCATTAAAGCATTAACGCTTTAAAGCTCAACAAATTTAATGCGTGTTTCAAGATCCATGTCTAGTATAAGATTCATTGAATGTGCGAGGTCTCTGTATGATTCGTCGTGTGAATAGAATTGTGTGGTGTTGTGTGAATGACGATTGTCTGGTGCAAAGAATGAAATTTCCAACTATCGATCTATACGGATATGTATATTCAGGGTCATCTGCCTCGTAATGGAAAGAATTGTCAGAGAATCTATAGTTGCATATTGCTCTAATAATGAAATCATTCGTCCGTCCCAACATGGATTTTTACCGGGGAATTCTACTGAAACGGCTGGCTTGTACTTTTACGATTACTTGACTGGAAATGCTGACCATAACCGCAACATTACTGTATAATTTCTAGGTTACTCAAAGGCCTTCGAAAGTGTTCCCCATGATCGCCTCATATTCAAGCTGGTTCACTATGGCCTTGATGATCTGCTTATAGAGAGGATAAAAAATTACATTTACAACAGAAAACGAATGGTCATCTACAGTGGACATCGCTGTACTCCAAGGAATATTCGAAGTGGAGTCATTCAAGGATCAGTTCTCGGTCCGATCTTATTTGACATATTTTTGAATGACCTTGATGATATGGACTTCAGTTATGCTACAAAATATGCCGATGACATTAACTTTCCATCTCATCGTCTGATTCTAATCAACTCCCCGATACTTAGATGAACCAAATCAAATAAGTTTACAACATGATTGTCAGAAAATGCAAACATGGAGTAAAAGCAATGGAATGACCTTCAACCCAAGAAAGTGTTTTGTTATGTATTTTGGAGTCAACAATGATAAAACCCACTATACTGTATATGTCTGGCACCCTTCTTGTTCCTATTAATACATCATATATAGATCATGGCTTTACAATCACGGATCAGTTATCGTTTGATTAACATATAAATTGCATGGTGAACAAAGCTCGCCAAAGACTTGGCCTGATATGTCGAACTTTCAACTGTCGTGAGCCAGCGGAAATGACAACATTGTATAAAGCACATGTACGATCAATTCTTGAGTATGGGAGTTTGATTTGGCATCCTTACAAAGTAAAGAATACAGATTTATTTGAAAGTGTTCAAAGACTATTCACCAATTTAAGACACTTATCATAGGACTTCAGATTCTAAATCTGCAATCTTTGACAAATCTTCGAATACGATACCAACTTATATTTCCATACAAAATTGTAAACGGACAAGTTGACATTAATATCCATGACTTCTTCAATATCATAACCAACTCAAGAACGAGAGGAAATCACTTCCGCATCTACCCTGAAAATTATAAGCATAATTATCGTCGTTACTTTTATACAGCAAACATCGCTAAACATTGGAACTTACTATCTGATGATGATATCAAAGCAGATTCTACATCAAAGCTCAAATCTATTTTAGAAAACCTTTTTGTTCATCATGATATGTGGTAAATGGTTCACAAACTTTGTTTGCATCACGGAGATGATTAATGTCTTATAACACTGTATGATATTTTTGAAGTGTTTGCCCTTCATATGGGCTGTGTATTTCACTGAAATATATGTGACTATTAATATTATTATTCTTACTGTTGACAGATCGAAGTACTATGTGTGCACAACAAGAGCTTGGTGCAAGATCAGTGAATTTCGCCAACTTAACAAGGCACTGATATCGAGGCAACTGTTATCTTTAGAATCATGAAATTATAATATTTCTTTCTATGTGATATAAACATAGAAATTGATAACAATGAAACCTCTAGAATGGAAGTAAAGCTTCATACAATGCACAGTAGTGGCACAGAAATCGCACGCACTTTCACTTAGATACACTTGTCAACGGCTGTATAATTGGTTAGAATCAGTCACTTGTTCAATTCTTAGCTTTTCATTGGTTCTTCATGCCACAACTTAGTTCCCCCGGATGTGCCGCGACCTTGAGTCAATTTACATTCTGGTCAACTTCAGATAGACAATCTATTTCTATGGATATAAACGTCAATATAGAATACAATGAAGAAATCAAACAGTGGTACATCAAGTTCCTTGATCTGAGGTGCATTTAAAAAAATCGCATGTTAATATGATTGATTTGAAGCAAATGAAGCTTGTTTTCATGAATTTCATGAATTGGCCTTGAGCTGAATTAAATGCCAGTCAGCTTAGATTTCTCACAATCTTTTAAACTTTGTGAAACCAAAATAGTCCACATTTATCATTTGAGTCTACTTTTTTAGGCATTAGGCTTTCTCAGTAGAGGCATGACATGCTCATAGGTCATCCATGTAGACGAGATGCGACGTATTTCAATAAGAATTTAGTATCTTAATCTTTTCGACTACTCAACCATTTCATTTAGGCTGTTTTGACAACATTTTTGAAGTGCGGATTATTTCTACTTTCTATCTGGTATTCCACTCACCTTTTGTCAAGAATCAGTTTATTTTATTCATATCCTATGCTTCTGCTCAATCTAATTGGATAGTTAGAACTTGGATTGACAGAAATCTTTTCACTTGGGATAGTGAAGAAGAAAATCTAGGCAACTATGAATTATGAATGAAGACGGAATCACGTGTTTAAATCGGTCACTGTAAGACACGAGGCTTCTTGAGTCCCTATCTTGCATTCCTACTTGTCATCATTGAGTCGTAAAACCGAAGTGTGGCACCATTCAGCAAGAGTTTAGATTTTGCATGTGATGACTTTATACCACACGAACGACATAAACACTTCGATCACTACTATCATGCTGGCCTGAAAGTCCATGTGATTTCGTTACGCCAGGAAACAATTCTCAGCTGCGAGGATGGTGTTCTGCACAAATTAAATAGAATAATTAAATATTGATTTGCATTCTCAGTTGAAAAATGGAAACAGACCTGAATAGCTGCTATTTCATTCAATATCAGGAATCATCAGCAGGCCTAGTTTACATCTCTCAACATTGAGACAACTCCCTGCTTAAAGTTGCAGCCATCCCCGGGTCAACCAATGTGAGATTTGCAATTAACAAATTTGTGCAATTCCGACGGGCATTCATTAAATATCACTTTAAACAATCTACTGGCAAATCGCCTAGGTTAGTGCGCCAACAATAATTAATAGATGCTGCACAAATATGTAGGGAGACACCTGTTCCATGTCCCCTTTGGACCCGTGTTTCCCTATTACATGCATAAATGCTAAATGTTATAGTCCAGATTTGTGTTGTGTTGTGAGTAGAATTACAATTAGGCCTGCAATTAGACTACTGCACGGTAATTGGCCATTGCATGCAATTTATTACGATTTCTTAAGTTTAATTGACACAAATCTGATATTGCCATCATTCGAGATCTCGGTATTTGGAAAATATTGAACTCGAGATCTCGAGATTGAGAGGCAATATCGAAATTGAATTCACTAGCCCGTATACTGGTTGGCACACTGGGTTGGTAATCGAACATTATTTCAGTCGCACACATGTAAAAAACTTGACAACAAAAGTCTGTCGTAGTATATTAAATATCTAAAGAGAATGACAACGATAACGTCAATAAAGGACAGCAACACCCTTGATTCCCCGACCGCACTGGCCTGACCCAGGAATCGAGCCGAAGTTTGCAATGGAGAGCAGCTCTCACCTTCTTCACTGCGTCATGCTAACGGTACAGCATGTAGTGTTCAAGGGACAAAACTTTGAAAGGAAACATATGCATGAAAACTTAAAATATGAAAACATGTTGTAAATTGAAACCACTTAGTTGTGTCATTACTTCAGTGACGGTGATGCTTTTAGAGCGGATGGTGAGCTGTATTAGAATTCTCATGTTGTGATACACTAAGCCGACTTCTTAATCTCCTGACGTCAAATGTATATGACGTAAATAATCCTATTAGTTTGTTTTTGATGGATAAATGGTGCAAAGTCTACATTAAATGAACAGATAAACAAAGCATTCTTTTACATTTGTAAGTATCTGGAACGATTTCGTTGGACAAATATCAGTCTAATGCTTTCATTGTAATACCGACTGTAGCAGTGTGGGTTTTAGCATTTTTCAAACAACACTTTCCGGTATTGTTGAAACGATAGTTCGAGATAATTTGTGCAGTAGTCGATTTCAAAGCGCAACGGATTGCAATATTTGCCTACAGCAACTTCTAAAAAATTGGTGTGTGTTATGTCTCGTTCAATGTTAGCTACTTTGTAAGTTACAGTTGAACATAAAACAACCGATAAGAGTCACATTCAATGATTTATCAATTTATAGTAAGTTTTGATCAAACGCTAAGATATTTGAATTTCAATCACAGAGTCATAGAATAATGATGAACGCGTGGAAATAGATATGATAGATGGATGTTAATAATGATATTATGAAAGAATATGAATAGATGTCTATTCAAGCCTAACCTAACATCTCCCCTTTTAGGAGAACCTGTCCACAGGTTTCCGCAGTCTTTGAGGATATACGCGTTTCTTACTTTGCGTTTTCTTCAATAATTTTGGGGCGTGATATGGTTTCAAATGAATCTCATGCCTGTTAGATCGCTTCCCATTCATATCCAATGAATACATTTTATTTTCAAATATATCAAGGATCACTGCTGGATCAACATACTTACTGAGGTTTCATACATTTGTTTTGCATAGATTTCACCAATACTTTCTGGTCTTTCGCGAACTTGGGTTTCCAATTTGATATCTTTTTTATTGAGTCCATTTTCGATCGTATTTGATGCTGATACAATAAAGTGTTTCCTATGTCTTCATCAGTAGCCAAAAATATATTTCGCCCAAACACAGCTTTGCATAGAGGCATTTCAATAGCGGAATTTACCGTGGTTCGAAGACCAAACTCCACAAACGGTATTGCTTCCACCCATGAGATCTTACGTTCCTTGGCCGTTGCAAAAAGTCGTTCTTTTACGGTGCTGAATAGTCTCTCCACTATACCTTTACCTTGTGGATAGTATGGACATGTCGGGGTTTTTAATATACCATTGCTCTTCAATTTTATCATAAATTCTTCCGAGCTTAAGTTTCTTGCATCATCAGATATCACTTCCCTGGGTGTCCCGAATATGCAAATCCATCTGGAGAATAATGCATCATATATTGCATTGCTCGATATATCTCGCAAAGGAATTATCATTGGATATGTAGAAAATACGTCTATTATTCCAAGAAAATAGCGATGGCCATACTTTGATTGTGTAACGGGTCCGACCACATCAATAAGGATTCTTTCAAATGGGCTCGATGCTAACACGTGCATTTTAGTATTATCTCGACTTTTAGGGTATATCTTCTTTTTGGCACAAAATGTACATGTTTCGATGCATTTCTTGACCCTTTCACCATTCACCACAATGTTTCTATAATTTTCCTTTAAAAATGCAATCACTTTTTTCTTACCAGGACGTCCTAAAACTGAATGTATTTTCTTCGTATTTTCTGACATATCTAATATTTCAACTTCTGCTTGCATTTGTTCTAGTAAACCCGATTTTATTTACGCTCCTGTCGGTCATATTGTTACTGGTGATTTGAATGTGATAGATGATGTTCATCTTAGGAATGTCATGGCACGGGGTGTTAATTTTCGATTTCCTCAATTTTTGTCATGGAATAAGGTTAAAGCTGACTTGGTGACTTGTGTTAAGACCCACGCCGATAAAATGTCCAAAGTGTTTAAGATTGATCGTGATCGTTTCGATGATTGGGAGGGTGAGATAATAGACCTCATTTGTAAACGTATAAAAAGACTAGTATTGTGAAAATGTATTCGAAAGAAAGTTTACGTCTATTAGATCACTTGATGAGGGCATTAAACGTATGCATGATCATTTTGTCATTGTACCCGTCGATAAAGCGGCTAATAATTTTGCTGTTATATTTAAGAAATTGTATATCAAAATCATGTTGGAAGAACTAGGTTTTGATTTAAACAGTTTTGTACCTGTTGGCAATGCAACTTATTCTGTTTCTTCGGAAGGTAGCAGTGAAATTGTTAACCGTCACTGTTCACTTGTTAAGTCATTTGGTAAAAACTGTTCGGATGATTGTAAAAAGTTGCCTAAATTGTTTTGTATTCCGAAGTTTAGTCACCGCATAAGTTTAGATTTATTGCTGGAGCGCGCTAGTGTACGAGTACACAATTGTCAGTTGTTCTTAATAAGGGTCTTCCGTTAATAAGAGACTTTTTTAAACTTTATTGTGAAACAATACAGAAGAATAGTGGCTTTCGATGTTTTTGGAGCATTAAGTCTACTGAAGAATTTTTGAACGTTAAAAAACGTTAAAATTTTGAACGTTAAAATAATAAAAATAATGTCTTTTCAATTCAAGTATTCGATTTTTCTACATTGTACACTAACTTCAATCATGAAGACATATGTGCACATTTGTTTAGCTTGCTGGAGCTAGTTTTTAACTCCACGTCGAGAAAATTTCTTTGTGTTGGTTTTAATAAATTTTTTTTCGCTGGTAAAATGTTCAAGGGTTATCACTGTTTTAGTTTGGAAATGTTGAAGTCCGCCATTAAGTTTGTTATTTCGGAAGTTTTCGTTGTTTTTGGTGGCTTGGCATTCAAGCAGGTTTGGGGCATTCCTATGGGGGGAATTGCAGCCCTATGTTAGCTGATTTGTTTTTGTGCCACTGTGAATTCGTTTTTATGAAATCGTTAATGTCGAACAAGAAATTCGGATTAGCTAGATTGATGTCTCGCACACGTTACATCGATGATATATGTCTTTTCAATTATAAACATTTTGACACTTTGTTGACTAAGATTTATCCCGTGGATTTGAAGGCTGAGAGAAATGGGACGGATAACACCTCAGTAGAATATCTCGATGTCAAGCTTAATATTTATAGTGATGGTTTACATACATCAGTTTTTCACAAGATTGAGCAATTTCGTTTTGATGTTATTGTTTTCACTTTTCCCGACAGTCTTCTTCCTCTTCATATGGGTGCGAATGTCTTTGCCAGTCAAGTTCTTCGTTACCTTAGGATATGTTCTCATCTGCCGTATGCCATTGTTAAAGTTAAAAGCACGTTTAAAGTTTTAGTGAAACGCGGATATGAAGCCTGCAAGTTAATCAAATGTATGGAGAGACTGTTGAAAAAATATTTTTTAGTTTTGTTTAAATTTGGTTTGCAGTCAGCCAGAGAATTTTGTATTTTGTGTGGCTTCATTTAAGAGTGTTATCATTGTTAAGTCATGTGTGGGGTCCGCCAGCTAGGGTTTGAGCGTACAAGATGTTAAAGGACCCGAAACGTGACCTAGCTGGTCATTTTGCTGATGAACCCCTTTTATGTTTATTCTTTTCTGGTATGTCTTGTATAAAGATTGTAAATATGTTTTATTGTTCGGTACGCCATCAAAGTATTATTTCTTTCTTTTATATTACCGATGACCGGCGTGAACGCTTTCAACAGCCCTTTTCAGGGCTACACTTATTAAGTATTTATTGAGTTTCTATTGTATATTACTGTTCATTCGAAGTGCACTAACCTGACTTTTCCCATAACTTTATCTCTTCATCAGTCAAGGTCACTTCACACTGATATAGATTGGAGATATCTTTGGTGTTCCTTTCTTTTCTTTTGTGGATTCGAATGTAAGAGATCGCATTGTTCACAGTTTATAAGTCTTGATAAAGCGTCAGCATTTGCATGTTCTCGTCCGGGTCTATGTTGAATAATGAAGTCATATTGCTGGAGTTCGGCAATCCACTGGCAATATTGTGTAGAACTAGGTTTGGTCCAGTTGAGCATCCATTCCAAAGCTTTATGATCGATTCTGATAATAAATCTTGCTCCAAGCAGGTAATATCGAAACTGTTTGACAAAGTGAACCACTGCTGGTAATTCTCTTCGTGTCACGCAATACTTCATCTCAGCCTTCGTCATCTTTCGGGAGCCGTATTCTATCACTACTTCTTTGCCGTCTTGTACTTGGCTTAAAACAGAGCCTATTGTATCAAAGCTCGCATCAGTATCAAGGATAAATACTTCACCATTTCGTTTTGGGAATCCAAGAAGAGGTGCAGATACTAATAGCCTTTTAAGATTTTCAAATGCTTCAATGGACTCATCATTCCAAATCAGAGTCTTACTCTTTCTTGTTTCGTTTGTCATCATTTTCTCCAGTAAAACAGTTCGTTGAGCAAATTTTTCGACAAATTTTCTGTAATAATTACAGAAGGCAAGAAAAGTTCTTGGTTCATCTTTTGTCTGAGGAAGACACCATGATTTCACCTTTTGAATTTTCTCTGGATCCGTTTTTATACCTTCACTGCTAATCACGTGCCCCAAAAACTTCAAACTTTTCTTAAAGAAGTCACATTTAGACGAAGATAGCTTGATTCCTGTTTCTTTGAGCTTTTTGAGTATGATAGATAAATTTTCAAGGTTCTGATCCACAGTTTTTCCAAATATAATTATGTCGTCTACATATATCAAGCAATTTTCCCAATTATTACCTTTAAGAATTTCGTGCATCAAACGTTGCCATGTTGCAGTTGCGCCGCATAAACCAAATGGCATTCGGATAAACTCGAACTGACCCTGACAAGTAGTGAAAGCGGTTTTCAATCTGTCTTCTTCTGCAACTTCACATTGGTGAAAAACATTTGAGCTTCCTTCTAAGTGATCTAATATATGTTTTGTATCCGGCAGAGGAAACATGGGCCGGAGAGTCACTAAATTCAGCGCTCTGTAGTCCACACAAAATCGAATATCATTGTTTTTCTTCCACACAAGAACAATGGGGGAATTCCAAGGACTAACAGTTGGTTGAATTACACCTTTATCAAGCATTTCGTTCACTTCCTGATCAACTTTACTCTCAAGTGCTATAGGTACTCTTCGAGGCTTCAGATTGATTGGCGCAACAGGTTTCGTTATAATATCATGTTGCACGACCGAACAGCATCCCAAATCTTTTTTATTCCGACTAAATACTTCACAATTACCTCGTACAATATTTTTAAGTTTACGCTTTGTTTTAGCATTTAAATCAATTGACCTGGAAGTCCTTTGGATGATCTGTGTAATAATTTCGTCAAAGTTTTTCATTAAGTTAGGACTCTTATCAATCACGTACATTTCTTTATTACCTTCATATTCATCTTCATTCAGATGCAGTTGTTTGACTTTACCAATTATGTAATCTTTTCTAAGAATTATATCTTCATCGGTCACATTACTTGCACTTATCACAATTCTAGAGTCATTTGAGCTACTCACACAATAAGGAGCTAGTAATCCTTTACTCGCAAGTTTCGCTTGGTACGGAACATAAAGTACATCACCATCTAAATCAAAATTCATTTTTACTTCTAACATAAATTCCGATCGTGCTTTAGCATTAAAGTCAGAGATGATTCGAAATTCTGAAAACAATTGAGCCTTCATATCGGCACCGGACTGTAGCCCCGTCGGAGCGGTGCGAGTTAGTTTTTTTTTTACTTTTGAATGGGATGTTGATACCGGCTACCTGTAGACACTTTTTGGGTGGATCAATCAAGATATTTTCCTGTGACATGGTTTTCATACCAATTATCAATCTACGAAAAATTGATGGCACAACACAATACTTCGCTCGGATCGGAGTTGGTCCAATGTTCATTGTTACAACTGCATATCCGAGAATTCTCATCAGGCTTCCATTAGTACATTGCAAAGAACCACGTTTATTCATGAATTTCACATTATTTTCCTCGACAGACTGAATGGATTTCAGGAAACTACTATCAATGACATTACTCTCGGACCCGCTGTCAAATAATCCTGATACTTTTTGTTCATCTGGCACACGACACTCAATGACAGGCTTGTTTGCTGCTGTCACAGACTGAGTAGATGAAATTGTAGTTTGCGGTGATGGCGGAAAAGTTTCCGTTTGTCTTTTGAGATGCTTTGGTCTTGGACCTTTACCTTCTACATAGTTACCCAATGCTTCTATTTCGGCAGGATATATCGTTTGTCTCTTTTGGTTCAAGGTAAAAAGTGGAGGGCGATTACTTTTATCTACATGCATGTCATGCGCTTGTTTTTCCATCTCCAATTCGGGTGTAATTTGATTTATCGCATCGTTGTTCTCGATATCGTCAGTATCAGGCTCAGATGTATTTGCGTTGGAATTGAATTCAATTCGACGAAATTTTTGATTGTTTTGCCTTCTTTTGCAGAATCTTTCTATATGTACGTTTCTCCACAATTATGACATCTTTCATTTGACCAATCACTTTGGCGACTTGGAAATTCCTTTGTGACATTTCCTGTAGATCGATTATTGTTTCTGCTTACCATTTTCCATGGATTTTGAGTGCTTTGCTGTTGTCCGAGTCTTTGCTGTATGACCTCCTCTGTAAGTGTCTCCATTTGGTATCTCAATAATTTCAACTCACGATAGATTTCACTCAGCTTTGAGATGGGCACTATTATGACGTGAACATGGTACCCACGTGCATAGTTATGCATAGTGCATTTCTATGACATGTCTTTTTCATAGTTCTATGAATGATGTTCATACTGTTGATAGATATTTATAGTTGATATTTCTATGCTGTATGCCAGCCATAGAAGTATATGGTCAGCCATCTCGTTAAATTCCAGCATGATATAGTTGTGATTACCTACATGCAAGCTTTATATCATTTTCAAAAGTGTTAGCTAGCCTACCACAGTAGAGCGTAATTTGACATTGTTTTTGTGTTGTAAATGAATGGCTGAAAATAATTAAGTATTTTTTTCTTTTTTATGTCAATGACTTTGTATTGATTCCGAACTTGAATAAAAGCATTCATTCCTACTTAAACGAAGTAGATTTCTGGCAATCGGTACAATCGCAGCTGTTGAATCGCATTCAGCTGCATTTTACTTAATTATTTTGATGCTCAACTTCACAAACTGAATCTTGCAACTATGTCAAGTCAATCTATAACAAAAGAAACCGAAAAAGACTTTATAGCCGCGCAAATGGAGCAGCTATCGACGAAAACAAGAATTGAATTACAAAATGAACTGAAAAACAGAGGCTTAAATTCAAATGGAAATAAAGCTTCCATGATAGAAAAACTTATTGACATCCTTCGAAATGATTGGTTAGATTCTATGGCACAAAGCAGTGTAATCAATTTACAAGAAACTGAATCACGTAATGAAGCTACAAGCCAGGTATCTAATGAAAGCAACAATACTGTTCAGATGACAGAAAATAACTCCACCGATTTTCATGTCAAAATCGGGGTCCGAATACCGACACATTGATATGACGCACGCTCTGGAGGTTGGATTTGAGGGCCGAGGCCTTGGAGTTGGGATAAGATCCCCTCTGAGTAATGCCTGTAACGGATTTATCAGCTTAACTTGTCTATCCTCAAGCATTTAAAACATAATTACATGAATTTAAAATCATTGTTTCCCCCTTTTCGCTTCAGAACAAAATGGTGCAATATAATAACGCCAAAATGGCCTTTAAACTGTGTGCGTGCGCAAGGATTTATCGCAGGGACGCCTTCAAGAAACATAGTTGCTCGAATAAGTTAATGGTTGGGGCATTCGGTACTTTTGCAGCAGCCACAACACATCTCGACTTGGTGAATCGCTACCCGAGTGGCATGAGAAGCACACTACCTGCAGTCAACCAGAGTTGAGCGAGGAGCAAAAAAGGACTCTCTTCAGCTCAGAGTTAAAAACTCTGGAGACACAGATCGCTGTCGCGTCTATCGCGTCAGCAGAGGTTCCCTCATCCACCCCTTATGAGTCGTCTACACCGAAGCCGACTGAAAACTCATCTAGCGATGAGTCGAACACCAGTAGTAGTGAGAGTGAGGGGAGAAGGAAATAGGCCCGGTGACAGCTCACTCACTTAGGGGTGACGACCTCGATAGCGAGGCGGTGAGGAATGTAGACCTCGATAGCGAGGTAGAGCCGACTACGTCATCGAGCAGTGGCGGGATTGCGGCTCAATGTCGCAACTTCATTGAGTGCCCGCCACTGGTCGATGAATATGAGAAGCTCAAGAAGGAGGTAGAAGTATGGAAGAGCGACTGTATTCTCTATAAGGCGAGTTCCGAGAACCTCTCGCGGGTCACTCAGGAGCTCAAGAAGGCTAAAGCTAGCTTTCTTGAAAAAGAAGGAGAGCTCGATCGAGAGAGGTTCCCGCACCTCGCTCGCAAGACCAAGGAAGTACAGATCTTGGTCGAGAGAGAGAGAGAGAGTCAAGAGGAGATAAGAAGGATGAAGGAGGAATTAGAAGGGCTGCGAAAGCAGTCGGGGAAGGTGGTGACGACTAACCAAGAGCTGCACAAGCAAGTGCAGAGTACCACTGCTCAGAGGTCAAGTCGTCTCCACATTCCCCTAGATAGGAAATTAGGTGTGCCAGCAAAACCACTCCTGTGCGAACGTGGCAAAGGCGAGATGTGCTACAGTGGAGCCAAAAAAGGTATCGAATGCCTCCATTTTACATTCGAACATAGGGAGGCTATCACAGGGTTCCTGTTTGAACCACGCCCTGAAAATCTCAGTAAGTTAAAAATGACTAAATTGAAATTTAAGACGACAACTAACTACTTTCTTTACAGACATCCATGAGAAGCGTCCACCAGCTCCCATTTCGGAGCCGAAGGAGAAGCGGCAAGCATAATCCCGTCTCATCCCACGTCCCGTGAACGCCACAAACGGCTCTCTTAAGGGCCACTTGGAGCAAGAGTGATGGTATCTCCTCGTGGTTTGCTCTGGACACACTTCGGTCTGTCTGAACCTATTAAATTATTAGAAAGACTGAATCATGTCTTTTATCACAGAGGTACATATACCGTTGCCTCCCTTTCATTTTCATTTCAATATCCACTATGCAGACACCTAAGACGACAGTCATTTCTCTTGACAAGCCTCGGCTTAAAACGAGAAACTTGTTCAATGTGTTTTCGCAGATGGAGGAGCGAGAGCGAGTATACAACAATCTTGCTCGAATTGGCTCATCAACAACTGACGATGATGCCAATTCAACAGAGTGGGTTTATATACCGCCTTCTAACAGTCAGACGGTAGTAGAGGAGGTTGATGCTTCTCTTCGATATTTGAGACGTATCACCATCAAGTGAACTTTTCTCTCCACTCAAAAATATTCCAACGTTGCTGAGGAATCCTATTTTGGTTTGAGTCAATTACTACATTCTGACTATCAAAGTATCAGATTTTGGCTTAATTTCGTTGAAATGGTAAGTTAAAGATTTCATCACTCATCTCCTTTAAACGTTAGATTAATAGCATTCTTCTCAATTTCAGGCATCTACTTCATCATCAAAGCGCTCCCTTCTCGAGGAAGCTCTAC
This sequence comes from Prostheceraeus crozeri, assembly GCA_907163375.1. NCBI lineage: Eukaryota > Metazoa > Platyhelminthes > Polycladida > Euryleptidae > Prostheceraeus > Prostheceraeus crozeri. The sequence goes on along the minus strand of CAJQUW010008486.1, from coordinate 328,472 downwards.
AACTGTTGAATGAAAGTAGGTTGTACAATAGACTATGACTTGAATAGAGATGATAGAATGATTTCTCCTCCAGATGATGACAGTTCCAACTCAAGTGTGCAGTCGCAGGAAGCATCCAAAACATGTGCTGATTGTGGGCACATCTTTGTGTGTGTCAATCCAAACCATCATCAATCTCCCAAGGTGAGGATGATTCTATTCAACATGTCTCCTTTACTTGCGACTTTTGTTTCCAATCTTTTGAAACAGGTTTTGAATTATCTTCACATAGACTTCACCACACACACACAAATGATAGTTATAGAAACAGCTCCTCCTCTATTCGACTAATTGATGTATCACTCAATAATGTAGTGAAAAATTACCATATGGAATCCTCAAAAACTATTGCTGATTTTCCGGGGTGGTTCCATCAAAATTCAACATTGATAGATGCGCTCTTTCATAATTTAGAGCAGTTGAGAATAAAAGCGCTCATCTACCTTAAAATATAATATGTTAAAGTTGGCTATCATACTTGGTCAAATAGTACAGAGGTTGTAGTTTTACATGTCCTCCTCTCCTGCTACAGAGGTATTCGATAAAGAAGCTTAGTTAAATTTTCACATCCAAGGACTGAAATCAAATATTGATAAATTTAACGACCGCGATAGTTATCTAATTTTTGATGGCATAGAATCTGCCTAGTTTAAAATTACTCTATTAGAAAATGACCGTTGGCCAGGCTCTTTCAATCTTCCAAAAACGTTAAGAGATAAGAATGCAGTCATTTCTGTAGATTGTGATTCACAATGTTTTAAGTATGCGGTATTATCCATTCTCCACTATCATGATGTACAGAACAACCGTTTCCGTAAAAGCAAATATCATCAATGGGAGAATGGATTGAAGTTTGATGACTGCAATAGCGAAGACATGAAATTTAAAGATATAGAGTAATTTGAAAAATTAAATGAAATAGAAATAGTTGTTCACATCTGGCAAGAGAGGCTTAAGGGTGTGCGTTACAACAACCGTTCATCAACTTATGATCATGTAGTCAATCTCCTGCTGCTAGTATATCAAAATAATAGTGAAACTTGGCATTACTGCGGTATTCCTAAAGTGACTCGACTATATTCCCACTTAACATCTAGAAGAGGAGAGTATTTCATATGTGACCGTTGTATGCGACCCTTCTGGTTAAAGGATAAATTTCAAACACATTATGAATGGTGTAAGCGAGGTAAACTGCAAATAGAACGCATGCCTAAAGAGAATGGTGATGAATTAAGTCCTCTTCGTGTCATCTATGCTGACATCGAATGCTGTATTGATGATAACACTTATAAAGCGGCAGCCATATCATGTTATGAGGTATGACATGATTACTTCAAAAATAAAAATAATATAATGCACGTCTGGCAAGGTGAGGATTGTATACATACATTCTTACAAATCCTCGAAAGCGCTACCATATTTCAGCAAAAATGTGATTCTGAACTCCAATGCAGATCATTGAATATGTCAGCAGGTGATCAAGTAAAATTTGAAAGTTGTGAAGCCTGTGCAAGATGTAATAAAACGTTTGATGAAGATAAAATCAAGAAAGTGCGCGACCCATAATCACATCACTGGTAAATTTAGAAACGCGCTATGTACAAGATGTAACTTTTCACTGAGACTGAAACGGCGTACTCTACCTGTTCTTTTTCATAACTTCAAAGGTTATGACAGTCATATGATAATAAAAGGGGGGTTAGGAAAAATTAAAGAGTGGAAGTTAAATGTGACAGCTCAAACGAGAGAAAAGTTCATGGCCATGAAAGCAAAAGTACCAGTTGACAAAACTAAAGAAAATAAGACAGTCTATTTTGATATAAAATTTTTAGATTCCTATCAATTCTTGGCTTCATCACCAGCATCTCTCCTTCAAAATCTCAAGTCTCTTCCACTAACTCAAAATTCGAAGAAACAATATACTAACTTGACAGATGAAGTCATCACACGCAAAGGGGTGTTTCCATATGCATACTTTGATAACATTTCTAAACTTAGTGAGACTTCTCTCCCATCAATAGATAAATTTCAAAATGATTTGACTGGTGTAGAATGTAAGGCAGAAGATTACAATCATGCTCAAGTTGCATGGACAAAATTTGGCTGTCAAACTTTTAGCGATTATATGATCGCCTATCTAAAATTAGATGTATTTTTGCCGGCTGATGTATTTCAGGAGTTTCGACGGTGGCATTAGAAGAAGATAAATTAGATCCTGTCCACTTTGTCAGTCTTCCAGCCATGTCATTGCAGTCTGCTTTTGATATGACTGGAGAGACCATCCATCCTTTATAAGATCCAGAGATGTATAATTTATTTGAACGAGGAATTCGCGGTAGTCTCACATTTGTAAATAGGCATCAAGTAAAATCAAAAACAGTAGATGATGATCAGACTCATCTAAAGTACTTTGACCAGAATAATTTATATGGTAGTTTACTGTCCAAACCTGTACCTCACTCTGAGTTTAGCTGGTTGGATGATAGTGAAATTCAGCATTTCTCCACCCCTTCAAACATGCTAGCTATTCCAGATGATGGTGATTGGGGATATTTTTTTGAGATAGATCTCGTCTATCCAAATAGTATTAAAAATAGAACTGTGGATTTTCCACTTGCACCCGAATCAGGCGAAGTGACTGAAGATATGTTTTCGGACTTTATGAAACAATTTCATAATTGTCACATTGGAAACATGTATTTCTACACTTTTCCATTAATTCTTCATTCGGAAATGGAGTGTGATACTTGTCACAGCATCTTTATGAAAAGGAATCAACGCACCAGCATCGTCATAAATTGCAATATCAATTTGTATTATATAGTTTGATTCCAAGTTTGTATAATGCACTTTCTTAAAAATACTTAAAAAAATAAAATAGTTTAAATACTGCAGATTTTTGGTTGGTAGGGAATCATTGCTAGAAGTGGATCTTCAAAATCTCCCACACGTACATCTTCACCAATATTGGAATATATCTGAAAATAGTTAATACAACGCGATAACGATATGCTCGCGCTAGCTTTTGTTACAGTACCAGTTTTAAAAGTATTCTGATCAAGTCTCAAAATGTCCATTAGGGTATTGTCCATAATCAGCTCAATAACACCTTCTTTTTCAGAAAAAGAAATATGCTGTTCATTAATCACTTCATTCAAATAATCTATAGCAAATTTCACTGAAGTGATAATGTGAGGTGTCAACACTCTTGTTTTATGTAAGGTACCACCTAAAGGATCTATACACTTTCTGTATAAAGATACGGACCATTCTGTATCAAGTTGATTTGAACAATTACATCCCAGAAAGCGCATATCAAATTTTCCATGAAGACCTGCAGAACGATGTGGCAAGAGCTGATAAAAATCTTCTGAACAAATCAATACCGGATCATCATCATTTATTTTACTGATTACGATATGATTAGACACTTTGTTATAAGTTAATGTTGCCACTTGTTCACCATCTACTCGAAGGAGATAATTGAATTTCTTAAATTATGCTTCAGGAGTCATGTTCGTCTTTCTTGCCTTAATCACAATCTTCTTCAACAACGTCTTTTCATTTTTCGGAATAAGATCCACATAACAGGCTTTCTCTTTATAAATTAAATTTTCGCAACCTCTTGGATAGTAATTAGCTTTATAATTATCATAGCTTGTCAAGGTGCTAGCAAAGTAACCTAAATCATTTCTTAAACTCGGACTCAAAGCAACAATCCAATCTTTATCAACTGCATGATACATATAATCATATGCACCATTCTGGGGAGCAAACTCGACAATGTGTCTATATGCTTTATTCAGGAATTCAAATACAAATTTTTTACATGTTAAGAAATCTTTCTTCGGCCATTTCGGAATGTAAACTCGACATCCCTCTTCACACTGATAGGCATCTGTACGTCTCATATTAATAGTCATCATTTCATGATCAAAAGTAAAGACATAGTTACTGTGAACATTGACAAAGTTGAATACAGTATCGTATGAAACAGCGCTGGCAGAAACTATGCTTACATCTCTTAAAGATACGTTTTTCACTTCCATCCTTACGCTTACATACATCGCACATATTTTCACTATTACTAACAACTTCTAGAGCATGTCTTTTTGAAGATATGAACTTGCTAGCCTTTTCTAAATAATAGACACTTGTGCAGAAGGAATATACTTCGAGAGTAAACAGACACAACTCGAAAACCAATTGTGCTACGATCAAGTACCATTGCATCTTTAAGTTTCTTTTATACAAAGTTGAAAGTGAATATGTGAAATCGCTTCAATCACTAGACTCCTACCATGATGGTTAAATGCATCAAGACGTTGACTAATTTTCTCAATGTCTTTCAAGAAATTCTTCGGGATTACCTACAACTTTGCTTTTGCTAAAAGAAGCAAAGTGGAAGAAACGATCTTCTACCTCCTCTTTCCCAAAATGGCTGAAATGAATTTTCGCAACTAATCTCGCCATTACAATTCCATACGAAAACCCATCCATTAACTTCAAAAATAGAGTGCTAGTATCATCAGTAACTGATTTGATGTTGATCTCATCTTTATGAAAAGCTATCACATAAACTTGAATAGCTCCCCTTAAGCTTTGTCTATGAAAACTTAATGTTCCACAATCATTTGAGAAAGGCATTGTCATTCTTCATCTATCCCACCCGTTGCATGAAAATAACAAATCTCTTCAAAAAGCATTTATTGAACGACCTTAACAAGCATGCATTACAAATTTTGGGTTTGAAACAGATAAAATAGATACAGTTGGTAGCTATCATATAAAGAGCAATGATGACCAAACATTACTTTAGCAGTGTTGAGATATGGAGGAAAAAGCATTGATTATGAATGTAGCGACTACACATTGATGATTAGATAAGGAAATAGCTTCTTCTCCTTAGTAGGATCATTACAAAGGATATGCACAATATTGAAAGCTGCTAACCATCTTTTAAAGTCAATAAGAAGAGCACTTTCATTAGAAAAGCCATGGTCTTGCAAGTATTGCTGATTAAGTCCATGGATATGTTTTCTCGCCCAGCTATCAGCGTTGGGATCACTGTTGGTATGTTGATGGTAGTCACTAACAATTTGATACGACCAATTGTCCATAGCAATAGCACTGAGCTCCTGTACAGGTTCACCCTCACAATCCATAAAAATGATGATAGATGACTAAAAAGGAAATTACAAATGTTTACTCATCTTATGAAGAGTCCTATAACATATTACAAAATGATGAAGTACATCGATGCTGTTCACGACAAAATACACAAATAACATGATGGCAGCGAAAAAGTAAAATGTATCTGATAAGTCTATGTATACGACACTCAAAGCACATGAGCGAATTGTCATAAGGTAGAGATAGGTAAGGACTACTGATTCTCCTTCTTTGGCTTGCATTTACCGGCAGCATTCTTCTCTGACTTGCGCTTTGTACCGCTCTCGTTGAGGATTTGATCAATAATGTCATGAACGTCTGGTTGCTTTGGTATATATAGGATAGATTGAGCATGCATCGATATAGAGGCTAATTTGTTGTTCTGGTGATAGCCATAATATATTCCACTGATAGCAAAACCAATATTCCAAGTGCCTTCTCCGAGGTCTTCACATCTGATGGGTGTCACTTGATCTCCATCCTTTTTATAGTATGAGCACCAATGCGATAGTGGTAAAGAAAGCTTTTTACCATCCCATATCTTTCTATATGGAGTATCATTGTCGTCTCTCGCCTTCCATTCCTTGCTAAGGGGAGTACGGATGTCCATATTTAATGTCGCAAACTCTTCAATAATATCGAGTTGGCGACGAATGTATGGATTCAGATTCACAGGAATGACTACGTAGTCCCCATACTGATTATTCAACATCTTCACATCAGTGGAAGGAATCATTCCCGTTTGCAATACTATACTATGATCGTAATAACGTATGGCTTGTCTGAATTTACGCTGTAGTGGGGTTGGATTATGCACCTTTGTTGTCTCTTCTAATGACCTCAACATAAGACGATCTGATTGTAGAGATCCTTGTAACGTCTGAACACTATCTTGTCCTGTAAATGTAGTAGATGTAGTAGATGCCTGAAAAGAAAAGAGATGCTATTAAGTTAACACTCAAGGGAGGAGAGGGAGGAAAGTTTCGACTTACCATTTCAGTTGGATAATATGACAGTTGAGCTGAGAGAATGTGCGTCCGTCAATTGTGCGACTCAAAGATAGGATGATTGTTAATCTGTATACCTCATTATTTATAGAGAAATGCTGGATTCTCATTGGATGACGATCCTCATTGGCCAATGACATCAGCTGATTCCCAACCTTGTCTCAGTTTTATCGTCTGATGCTTTGTTCGCTCGCTAGAGCTCAAAGCACACAATTCAACCTTCGTCACTTTTCCAACATGTTCAAAAATCTGAAAGTCACTCTCAAGTCTAAAGGAAGGGAAGTATGGTCAAACAGAGGTTTCCAATGTTTTTGTCTCATTCTTAGCTTTCAAACGAGCTATTGAACGACTTTCTACGATCTCCAGAACCAAAGTTTGAAGTCTCTCTGCCTAGGGGGACTTCAGCACTTTTTCTCTCAAAATTCATTGGAAACAATGTTTCTAGACCTAAAATTGGTCAAAAAGCCGAAATCCGCGGTCCATTTTACCGTCCGAGGCTTAGTTTAGCCGCCACAGACCAAAAACACAAATTTTAACTCTGCCGTTTATTAGAGATGTTCAAAAATCGTTTTTTCGCTCTCAAGACTAAACGAAGACAGGTATGGACAAGCCGTTTCTAACAATGAATTTGTCTCACTCTCAGCTTTCAAACGAGTTATTGCACGACTTTCTACGATCCCTACAATCTAAGATTGAAGTCACTGTCCAGAGGGGGGGTCAGCACTTTTTCTCTCAAAATCCATTGGAAACAATGTTCCTAGACCTAAAATTGGTCAAAAAGCCCAAATCCACAGTCCGTTTTCACGTACGAGGCCTCCTTTAGCCCCTACAGACCAAAAGCCACCAGGAAGGCCGACCACGACCAACCCGGACGGCCGACCCAGACCACCACTCACTCACGCTCACGAGGGGGGCGCTGTGCGCAAATAGGAGGGTTCCTTACTACTGCCCACTGTAACCGCAAAAGGCAGTACCAAGCCCCCATCAGTAGAAATAAATTTCAAAATGGCTTTGCTGGCGCCCCAGATCACCCCATTTGAAAAACACTTGTCCCCAGTTGTGCGTACAATTTGAAATATTAGCGAATATCCAGTTACAACCCGGGTCACATAGTCTCTATTTCTGCACCAATTTTGCTCGTTCATGGCTCATCGTGCGCCGAGAGGCAATGCGAGGCCCCCATCAGTTAAAATAATGCTGGTATTATCAGCCTCAAGAATATACAAGTGTTATCAAAATCGGCCTATCCGTTGTCCGTTGCAGGGCATGCAGGATGATGGGGACTAAATTGCGCACCCTTTGGGATCATAGCATTAATTTCTATGGTCGCTATGGCTATGCTTGTTTTTGATTAGCACTTCAGTGAAACTCAGCAGATTACTATAATGAAACTTAAGCAATAAATCTTTCAAACTCGTGACATTCACATGTAATAATAGAAATTCCGTCATTTTGAAAAATGAGAAAAAATATAAAATTTAAACAAAACCTAGAAATTGATACTGTGCACTGAGAAAATGAATTTTCACCAGATCAATAGCAGAAGGAAATCGATGCAGAAAATGCGGTTGTGTGACTCTCGCTGTAACTCACTGAGCTGAAAGCGCTCTATAGGGTGCCAAAAATGGAGCTCTGAAATTTCTTTCTACTGATGAGCGCTTGGCATTGCCTCTGCGGTTACAGTGGGCCAAGAACGAGCAAAATCGGTGCAGAAATGGCGGCTGTGTGACTCGGGTTGAAACTGGATATTCGCTAACATTTCAAATTGTAAGCACAACTGGGGATTTCAGGTGTTTTTCAAAAGTGTGCAATAAGGGGCACCAACAAAGGCATTTTAAAATTTTTTTCTACTGATTGGGCTTGGCATTGCCCATTCGCTCACAGTGAGGCATGAACGAGCGAAAGCAGTGAGGAAATACCGACTCTGTGGCTGTGGTAGTAATTCACATTTTCTTTTTTTATTGACATTTTTTTCTTTATTCCAAAATTTGGCTTTTTTGTTGTGGGTTTTTTGGTGCACGATGATGGATAATGGATGGTCTTTGGGGTTGAGAGTCGTTAGAGGAAACGTTCTCAAAAAAATCGGCTGAAAATTCGCATTTTTGCGGGATTTATGACTATGGCAACCTTAAACTTTTGCTGTTCAAACTCTGGCTGCGTTTTATCAATCGCCTGTCATGCACTCAGCGATACAAACCAGTATTTTTTGAGGAGAATAAATTGTTACTGATTGAAAAATATACGCTACCATCATTGAAATTTCATTTTAAATGAAGTGTGTTTCGGCTAAATTGGTTAAGAATTCTACGAGAATTCTACGATCTGCATCAAATAAACGATCTGAAACGTTTTATGACTTCATCGTAATACTTGAAGGAGTGCCGAACAATTAAAGACAGATGAAGGCGACCAACATTGACAAAGTTATTTTTCCCAATTGCAAATGAAGTACGGTATACTTTTGAGTGATTGACATTGCAAATTGATCGTTAGGATATGGGGATTGCTGTAAAAAACACAATTTTGCGAAAACTAATCATTTGATATTTCACATTTGTAAAGAATAGGACTTTTAAGGACACACATATCATTTACAGATTTTCATTCATTGGGTGACAACAAAGGCACAGGTGACAGATCATGAAATAGAATTGGCACACGGAATGACTTTGCAAAAACTTAGCTCACAAGACGACCTTTTTTTATTTACATCGTCTATTCTATAGTAATCGGAAGTATTACTCTATTGAAGATTATCAGATAAGTTGAGAACAATCACAAATTTCTCATCTTTGTTACTGATACTCGTTTTGCAGCAAATAAAAGTACCTTTTATCTCTAAATACATTCATGAATTCGATTTCATATTTGACATAGTATGAAAGCACACTGATAAGGGATTTTGATGTTCATTTGGTCAAATTGTCCTCACAGACGGTCAGAGCTGTCGCATAGCTATGTCGAAAGTCATTTCTCTGCACTAAGTTGTGGCAACTTGTGGTCTCAGGTTGCAATGGTGTGGTAGAGCAAGCCTCGAGGCGGCTTGGCGCGGGTTGGATTTTCCTCGTAAGCAAACATCGCATCATTTCAGAACTTTTTTCTGAAATTACTTGGACACGTGGTCCCGCGCGTCTCTGTGTGAACAGCCCCACAGGTTTACAAAGGCTCTGAGCGAAAAATCTGGACACGTGAGGCGCGTCCCGTCGGAATGGACCGTAGGACTTCTCAGTGGTGTTGTGTTATCAATCAGTAACAGATCAAGTCTATTCTAAATCCAATGTGACGAAATTCGATGAAACGTGGGGGGGAGAGAATAGAAGATTATGAGAATGTCACACCATTCATGCTCTCGTATCACCCAGCCTACTTGACTTCAATTTTTTTCTGGAAATTGCAACAGTTACTTCAGATATCTGAAGTTTCGACAAGGAGATCGACAATAATAACCATGCCCTATCTTCTTCGTCACAATTTGACCAGCGACAAGAATCACCCAATTGAGACATGTTGGATTCCGGTGGTGGAGCGGAGGCAGCTGTGACTGCGCGCATTCAATCGGGCTGGAAGAAATTCCGAGAACTATCGCCTATCCTGACCAGCCGTGCTACTCCATATTGGATGAAAGAGAAGATTGACTCATGCGTCAGAGCCTGCATGACTTATGGCAGTGAGACATGGGCAGTGACAGCAGTGGAGAAGAGGAGAATGGAAGTAGCGGACAGACGGATGATCAGGTGGAGGTGTGGAGTATCTCTTGAAGATAGAGTGGCCAGCGAAGACCTTCTGGCGCGCCTGAACCTGCAGTCGATTGATGAAGCCTTGCGTGTGTGCAGATTACGATGGTACGGCCATGTGGTAAGGAAAGATGAAAGTGATTGGGTGAAGAGAATATGGAAGATGAAGATCAACGGACCAACACCAAGAGGCCGCCCGAAGAATACCTGGGAGGAAACTGTGTCCGCAGACTGTCGGCAATTGGGCCTCAAAGAAGCCGACGCCCTCGAATGACACACCTGGAGGCATTCCATGAGGATCAATCGTCCAACCCAACGGAGATGGAGAAGAGGACGTTAAACGGATAAAGTAAAGTAAAGTAAAGCTGATTGGTTGTCACGCGGTTTAACGGTTGGTCGTCAGTTGATTAAATACCAGTCAAATGCTTTGACAAACTTTACATCACAGTATACTAGAGATGCATCAGAGCTCTTTCGAAAATTTTAAAGCTCCGACTCCGGGCTTATGGAAATTTTCAAGCTCCAGCTAAATCAGTTGTGAAAGATTCGGTACGGAATTTTCTAAGTTGCGATCTCTTACTCGTATTTATGCTTGATGATTTGATTTTTGTACTTTTAGTAGGACTGTCACATGTAATAGTAAGTATAGAAGAGTGCAGAACAGTCTACCGAAAATTATGGATGCCTGGGTCATTTTAAAAATTGTACATATAATAATAATGATAACAAACAAAGAGGTGACAACCAAAGATACATACAGAATACTTTTATAGACACAATGACGTTGCTAGATTCAATGCAATGAGCAATTTGCAAGGAGAAAGGAATCGAGGAGCAGTATTGCGAACACGAGCCTCAAACAGTGATAGAGACACGCGATGCCAAGATCTTGTCGAACTTCGAAATACCACTACATTCAAGCAAGAATACCAGTCATCATAGTAGTAGATACGACCCACAAGAAAACGCTCATGATAGATATGATGACCGAAGCATGCAAGAGAAAATTACGAAGTACCAAGACTTGAAGCTAGAAAGCTGTGGAATGCAGAGACTAAAGTCGTACCGATAATTGTCGGTGCATTAGGTGCCGATGCACCGAGGTTAAGGACATACCTAAACATGATCTCCGGGAACCACCACGTACCCGACTTGCTGAAGTCAGCACTCCTTAGTAGTGCCCACATCTTACGTCGCACCCTTGATCTCCCTGAGGCTTGGTAAGTCTCCGAGATCATGGGTTCACACCGATCTGAATGTGTGAGATCGTGACGAAAAAAGACTTTATTGCTTCAAATTACCAGAATCGATGAACGCATTGCATCTCAATCAAAATTACAAAAAGGGGAATCCACGAAATTCGGTGTGTGATGAATGGAAGTAAAAGACATTGTATGAAATATTGGAAGAAAATTGACAGTATCTGATGAAGGAGTTATTGAATCTTATACTTCGTGCAAGCGGTGGATTTAGTCTCGAAGCTCGGCGATAATCCACTAACTTTACTCTTACATTGAACATGCTGTTGGGTGACACTCACACCTTTAAGTAGATGTGAACAGTTTTCTGCAACTCTTGTTTAAAATAAATAGAGTAAAATATGAAGTAGGCCCCATCACAGCCAATATACGAAAATTGTGACGTTCGATGGAGGAAAGCTTCTTAAGCAAATATTTGGACGCACTACAAAATCAGCCAAACGCATCAGTTAAAGTTGAACGCATGCATGTGTAGTAACATCGAAGCAGAGTATCAGATGAGCAGCCAGCCCTCTTCAGATTAAGAATGATGAAAATTTTCTTTTGAGCTTTAAATGCAGCACAGCGGAAATGTTCATTACAGCTCAAATCCTCTGAAAAAATGACACCGGGGAAAGAAAAACTACCAAAAGATTTAATAGTTTTGCTATTTTGCGTCATGATGGGATTCGAGTATGTAGTACAGATGTTCATAACTTTGCACTTAGACATGTTGATAGGTAGCTTTAAGTCGCTTGACCACCGGACAAAGCTGTTCGGATCACATTGTCGATGGTTGCAATAAGTGCAAACATACAATTTCATCTGCTCATCTTATTAAAGGGCTGTTACGACACACAGGTGAAAGACGGTTAACAGACAGCACAAACAGAATAGACCCAAGAACAGAGCCCTGCGGAACACCAGTGGTTGCGTTAATCCATTCTGAAACAGACTCATTGACGCGTACTCGCTGAGTTCTTTCACATACAAAACTAGCAATCCAGCGAATCAACATGGAAGGGGGAGTAAAATTGTCACAACCACATAGTAGAGCTTGATGTCGAAGCTTATCAAATGCTTTTTGGAAGTCGGTTGAAAGTAGTCCCACACAACCGGATTTAGAGTCTAGAAACTGTAGAATTTGACGATGTTAAATAGCAGCAAGATAAAAACTACCGGTATATACTTTACGTCAATAGATTCAAAAGAATGTTAGTATGAATAAGGGAAAGTCGTTCTTATCAAAGTTGGACCTTGGACCTTAGGTTTAACCTTTGGATTGGGCGACTTTTAGTGACCTACCCAAGGTTCTACCCAAACTTGGCCCATGTTTTATACATTGTATTCAGCCAATTTTTTTACTAAGTTTTAATATGCGACCAACCGTTTGAAGAAAACTGAAATAATATTGATTGAATTCATAGCGTCAACGAAACTTCCATATGATATTACGTGATTGACTTTCATGCATATAAGCGCGACTAATTGCACTTATTGTACGACAGCATAGACAGAAGTCAATAATTGATTTTCAATAGTTTTCAATTCACAAACGCGTCATTTTTATTATTATTAAGGATGTTTCATTGCATCCGATATCCGTTTGCCACTGAACAAAGTTTATCAAGGTTTTAGCATTTCATAGGCCTCATCTTTGAAGGTAAATCAATATTTGAACATAACGCATAACATAATGACGATATAAACAGGTATGGCAGATTCAAAGTGTATTCATAGGAAAAGACAATCAACAGGACAAGTTGTTAAATTTTTTTATAAAGTAAATGCAGAGATTTGGGATAAGGTTGTCGGCTTCATTTCACACACGGCAATGGATAATTAGATGAAAATAACTGGATAGCAAGAAATGTAACAGGGACACTCATGTAGCATGTCGCATTGGTCAGCAGCATAAAATAGTACATCATCAAAAGTGAGCATAGATACAAATCTTATACTTCAAGTACTCAAGCCGGATTTGAGTTCTTCGAAGGAACACTTTATGCAGTCGTATGGTAAGCTATTCTAAGAATGCCAAATTCAGACCCGCATTACATTTTTGCTGTAGTTCTCTTCATTCCAAACGGTGTGATTTAAGCTATTCTGACTTAAAGTGATAGCTTATTTTCAAACTAATCGTCAAAAATTGATGGATTTAACCCGCTGGAAGGTAATATTTGCTATCTAATCAGATTGCAAAAATCAGCCATAATTAAAATCCACATTTATTCCTGATGCGATATGCATTTATCAAAGTTATCAATAAGATAAAAGCAAACTAGTCACAAAATAAAGTTAATCAAGCAAAATATTGAGTGTTAACTATAAAGAAATCTTGCTTATGGGCAGATTTATTAATGAATGTATTGAGGAGAGGAAATAAGAACAGTCTATTTATCAGCTCAAGTAAGTCGTCATCACCACCTATCAGTAAGTCTGTCTTATATATACAGTATATATATATATATATATATATATATATATTAAAAATCGATATCGAAAAATGATAGATATCATTGGGAACAATTGATGGCTAAAGGTAAACAAGCAGCTTATCTCACGGCTAAACAACTTAAAGAATTTGGACAAGTTTCTGGTGAAATTTTGAAAAATACCTTTGAAATGCTTGCACTGTCTAAAATGAAATACTGTGCCGAATTTTGTTTTTTCAATAACTTAAAGAGTTTGGATCAGATTCAATACCAGTTTTATAAAAGATACCTACTATCACTTAAAGCCGACTACACCAAATTATTGCTTAATCGGTGAATTTAGAATACGTCTTATGGATATTCCTTTCTACAAAGCTGCAATCTGTCTTTGGATAAGATTAATTACAAATGATGGAAATAGCTTAATTAAACAGGTAGGCCCTACATAATGCTATATATCTCATTATGATATCAAATGGAAATGAGAGTAGATGCATATGGTATTGGAGAATAAGCAGATTGCTTACAAAACTAAACCTGTCAAAGCTATATGAAGAACAGCTAACGGCTGATAAAAACGCATACTTGAGAATTACAAAAGACCGAATATGTCAGTATAACAGGAAAAATGGATATCTACAGCAAAAGAGAGCCATTGTGGTCTGACGTATTTATAACTATGCCAGTTTGAGGAAACCTTGAAGTCATATCTGAATTTTGATATCGATTGCAATGATATAAATATGCTACTAAAATTTAAGACAAAAAATCATAAATTAGATTTTTTTTAACGACAGTTATAGAAACAGAATGCGATATGAAGAACGTCTTTGTGAACTTTGCAATGAATCAAAAGTGGAGACCCTATATCACTTTATGATAGAATGTCCATTGAATCAAAATATGCGATAACAAATTGCACCATTGTTATGTTACTGCAACACGATAGTTGAATTTCATAAATTAATGAATACCTTGACTCCAAGGCATTTAAAATCCATCGCAAGATTTCTTAAAAAAGCTAACGAGTTACGCATGGTCATAAAAGAAAGAATTCACCACAAAGAATCTGAAATCTAAATAAATGCTCAATTATTGATTCCTCTCCTTCCTGATTTGCTAAATTTTTTTCTACAGCACTGACCGCACGCTGTATTGGAATGTATTCAACCCGACCTTAACATTGTAATATTGTTTTCCAATGTTTTTTGGAAATAAACAACTTTTGACTTTTGAAGTCTACGAAGAAATCGGCAAAATCATCGAAGCATATTGATGGTTAAGGGAATCATGCCTGAAGAGGGAATGGTTTTGTCTTTAGTATTTCCTTTAGTTACTCTGGCAAATCCCATACACTCCGTGAAATCGATAGGCCAAGAAAGCATCACATACTCACTGGAGACATTACATAAGTCATTTTAGGGAACGATGGTCTGAGTTTAGAGACATGAATGAAATTGAGCCGGTAGAGCCCAATAGTTTCATCGTTTCTGTCCTTACAAGCTTCAGCCTGATAAAGTACGTAGGCCTTTACGTGGATAAAATCATGCAGCATTTACGCATTATAAAGTCGAAAAATGTGGGAGCATGAATGAAGCATTGCGTTTGAGTTATCCTGCTGTTCTTATTGCTGATAAAAGTCATATACGAATGTAAATCCTATAAGCCCTCTGATGGAGGATGCAGTTGATCTCAATGATTAGTTAAATGCATTCATATCACAACATGCATCATCTGCTCTCCGCTTGCTAGGAGCAAGAATACCTATAACGAAAGGCCTAACAGCTAAATAGGGTGAAGATTCCTTAAAAAACTTTGGTTTCAAGAACCAAGTTTTTCAACTTTATGCTTGGATCTTGGGTATGGAAAACTTGGTCACTGGGTTTGTGGAAAAACTTGGGGGTCAAACCCGACCTAAGTTTTTGACTTAACTTGTTCTTACTGCCAGATTTAGTAAGGTACTAAAAGAACTGAAGAATGACTACGAATTATTAAATATTTGCCACTGGCATTAGCAGGAATAAAAAGATAACAATAATAATAATTAACATCATCCAGGAATGGCCAATCGAAACTTCAACTGTCTCTATGAATGATGACTGCCCATCAAATGGTGGAGATAAATAATCTATCCACTGGAGTGTTTCTTCATGGAGGTCAGGAAACTGTATAGAAAAGATCTGTATCGACTGAAATCTACTATGTTTTCTCTAACACAATATTTTAACAAATTAATGAAAGACGATGAGTGAGTCGCTTCACCTTGGTTTGTCTGCCACATCAACAATACAAAGCAAGTAATCAAATTCTAAACTCATATACCTTTGATTTCTATCTCTCATATCAAATCTATGAAAGTGAACATAACCGGTAGAATTAAGATAACTAGAAAGAAAAACAAGGCCAACAGATGAGATGTTATCTAGCCAATATTTCGGATATCTCTTTCAAAAGTCTGATGGTAAAAGGTGCAAGAATTCTATCAGCACTTAAACAAAGCAGCTTCTATCAGCTTCTATCAAAACTTCGATCAGCACATAAAATTTTAAAAACAAATCTATGGAGTTAGTCGAGCATGACGTTCGTGTAGATGGTGAAATATCCCTTTGATGCATCATTTCTCGGCGGTTTTACGTTCATTGCTGTGGGCAAATTGTGTTGGAGTACTAAAATCTTGAGTTGATCAGATGTTAAGCAGATGGAGGGTGTCTAATTTTGAAATGTTTATAGAAATTGCTTTCTTTCATGGTGAATTTTGGTATATTCCTCGTCTTTCAGTAGGCTACACTGAGACTCGCCAACGTAGGATTCATCACAAAGTTTTCATCTTTTTTGATGGACGTTATTTTTCATGAAGCAGATATTCTCGTTGTTACAATAGCAATTATAATGACATGGTCGTTCTTAATTGTTTTGTTAGTTGTCAGCCGTCACAAATGATGGAATAATTCAGCGACATTCGATGTTATGCGTGTATGTTAAACATATGTTGAAGTGCTGATAGAATTTTTGCATCATTTACCATCAGACTTATGAAAGCGATATTCGAATTATTGTCTAAATAACATCTTACTTAATGGTCTTGTTCTTCCTTTATTTATCTTAGTACGCTGCATACGTGTATATATCATGCTGTAACGCTGATCATGCTGTCATACAGTCATCATCATAACCTCCAGGCGCATAGCCATGGATGTGGATTTCATTCGTGGGGGGATGAATTTTCGGATATTGTCCCTTAACCCTTTAAGGACGACAATCAAACTAAATATTTTGTGTCAATGTTTCTTATGTTTTTTATGCCTAAAGAAGCAAAACAACATCTTTCGACTCTAAAAACATCTAATTTTGTGTTCTGAATTCAAGCAAAGATGAACATTGCACACACTGCATTTTGTGTTCGAGCGAAAGTTCGTCTTCTTTGTCGAGCAATGATGACAACGGCCTCTTTGGTTTGAATGAATTGGCAAATGCTGACAGACAGGCCGAACGTCCAGACGATGTTTCTTGATGCCAACCGTTTCCGAAGACGATCTCTTGCGAGATGAAAACGATGCCACGAGTGATCGAACAACAACTTGTCTGAATTCCTTCGATTGATTCTGAATGCGCGCGATCTTTGAAAACAATGTATGAATTGCAGATTGACATATCCAGCATGTCGAAAAACAAACGAAGGTTTTGTACTTTGCACGAATATCAATTTCGTAACCATGTAGAAATCTCTCCGAATAACAGTCCGATAGCCGCCTCAGGCTGCTCTTCTCCTCGGTCGAATGAAATGGCGTGCGCGTCCTGAATGGTAAAGCATCACTACAGCACATGTCTTCTCGTCAACTGACATACCTGAGGGGTAGATTGGCGAGCCTAGCTCTAGCGAGCGAGAGTTCGAATCCCTCTTTTGACGGACGTCAAGCAGGCCTCTACAGTCATGATTTTTCTTTACTGTCACATCAACTTTGCTTTGCAGCCTACATGATCATGTAGCCACTTATGTACGCAGTGCGCCTACTTCTATTTCATACTGCAAACTAGGCGCAAAATATATTTTAGGCCTACAAACTGTATGCCTACTTCATTTATTGATGCGAGTCACTAATAATTTCAGCTCTACCATCTGATGTCAATTTTAACTAAATGTTATTTCTTTACATATACATGAAGTCATGATATCCTGCTAGATTTGGTATCAAATATAAAATGCATCATAGAATAGCCTGTTATAGACTCCTTTTACGCCAGGTGGTCCAAATATGAACCACAACTACAAAGTAATACTGAATATTGAAAAATTGTAAATTTTGCTATACCAACGGTTGGAGAATGTTGGGGATGGTCAGAAGTGATAATAGTTTGTGATAAACATACAAAAGCTTGTTTTGAAAGGAAGATATTCGTCACTTACCTAAACACTGACTTGAAAAAATATTTTCTTGTCGCCAGATGATTGTATTGACGATTGAATCAAAATGTTTCAACTTAAAACAAAATTGAAGAGTTCGGATTTAATTTATACATCGTCTTGAATATATCCATGTGGTATAACTAGCTCTAGTGCAGTTAGATGAAAATGTACAGATCATATAAGAGGTGGTCCATTTTTGGACCACCAGTCCTCAAGGGGTTAAGCCAACTTATCAAAATTCAAGTGCGGTGCATAAGTACGCCTACAATTACCCTATCATCGCTTACTGAAACGCATGCATATTTTTACTGCACGTATGAGATTCATATTATCAGTGTGATAAAAAATTGGACCAAAAGAAAATAATTTATTACATCAATCGCAGATGGAAATCAAATCACCTGAAGAAAAAATTACCGTAAAACCTCTATTTGAACGGCATGACGCTCTATTTTTCAAACCTTTCCCCGCACTGCCGTTTAATTAGAGGTGCCGTTCAATTAGAGAGTGCTGTTCTATTTTTCGACTGGCTGATCAGAATTTAGAGATGAAATTTTCAGTAATTTTTATCTTAAATCTGTAAATTTTATAGATGAAAAGCGAAGACATGCAACATAAGAACTCTGCATATATCTTTTTCACAAAAGTTCAGAAACACAGGTTACCGGTAATCACTGGTTAGAAATCACAAACTCACTAGTGAAAATCAAGTGACACGTCGCTGTTGTAGCTGTCCTCGTCATTCGCATCACCTTCAGCATCGTCGTCAAAGTTCTGATTGATTCCACGTTCGACACCAGCATTGGCTCGGGCTTGCCGGAGAAGTTGCAAACCAGTCTGAATTGGACCATCCGAACAATTGAAACAATGGATCTGGCAATCCTCCGAGCCGTCGAGAGCGTTGGTCAGTCCGTATCCTTTGAATGACTTGATGATCAGATCCTTCGGCAGCTGATACCAGTCATCGACAATCCATTTCAAGTATACTTCCATTGTTGCCGGATTTGGTGTAGCTCTTCTCGCCGTGCAACATCCAATTCTCGTAGAACTGTCTGACTTTGGCCTTGAATGGGGCATTCCAGTAGACGTCGGGAACCTGTATGAATTTGGCGCACCCGCCTGGAATCACGGCCACGTCAATCTATAGTTTCTTCAATTGCTTCTTGGTGATATCACTAATGTGACAACGGTATGAGTCCCAGGCCAGCAGGCGGTTGCCAAACATTGAAGAACCGATGATATTCTGTAGAAACTCGGAAGTCAGATCGTCATTGAAGAACGTGCGGCCGGGCCAACACAGAAGGAGCGTCTTCTTGAACTTGGTGGCGATCTCCTTATTTGGTCGCTTGTTCGAGAGTAGAACGTACGATCGACATTTATATCCATCGGATCGAGTGGTCAGCATGACAGTAACATGTAACTTGTCATGACCGGCAGTTTTCACCGGGACCTCTCGGACTCCCTTACTTTCAACGGTAAGGCTGCTTGAGTAGTCCAAGTAGACGGCCGTCTCGTCGACAGCGAAGATGTAGGTATAGTTGGAGGTACGACGGCAGTGTTCGACGAACAATATGTAATTCACGATCTTCTCGGCGTACTGTTCCGGCTCTTTCTGACAGGTCGTTGTAGGGTGGCGTGAGACCAAATTGTGGCGAAGTAAAAACTTTTCCAACCAGCCGTTGCTCGCTTTGAAATCCTCGTCTGTCGACAAAGCGAGTGCCTGTTTCTGGATTATCGTGCGGCTGACGCGGAGCTTTTTCTGTCGTTGCTCACGAACCCAACAGATGAGCTTCTCGTCGAATTCCTTGTCCTTCAAAGGGCGTCCGGCACCTTGGAGTCGCTTAGTTAATGAGATAGAAGATGACGACGCCTTCAACTGAGCCTCAAGGTGTGCTTTCTGCTCCGTCCACTGTTGGATGCATGCACGAGGGGCCTTCTTGTCTTTCGCAGCCTTTGATTTGTTGTGTTTCTCGGCGTATGCAACAACTTCAAGTTTGAAAGGTATATCGTAATTTCTCCGCTTTGTAGGGGCCACATTTTCAGTGTCAGAGCTGCTAGACATAGCTGCCGAATTTCTGTGATCTTATCGAGCTGCGAAAGTTAAAATATCCGGTAAGCTTCTACAATAATACAGAATTGACGAATGGGAATGAGTCTGGGAGTGGGACTTCCCACTGTCTAAAAATAGATGCTATGTAACTCGATAGAATAGGATTTCCCAATGTCTAAAAATAAATGCGATACAACTCCATTGAATGGGACTTCCCAGCCTCTAGAAATAGCTCCATAGCATTCTACAAACTATTTTCCTGTTTTACACGTTTTGCAGAGGATTATTTCAGTCATGTAATTGATGTAGGAGATGAATTCAGCAAAGTGTCGTTAAATTAGAGGTGACGTTCAATTAGAGGGTGCCATTCAATTTTTCAACTGCTCCTCTAGACTGCCGTTATATTAGAGGTGCCGTTCAAATAGAGGTTTTAGGGTATATTCACTCTGTATATAAACTGCGCAAGTCTAATTGCTTCACCTATCGTGGATATATAGTGCATTTTTGACAAATGCTGAAAATAAATATGAAGCGAAGACTTAAGAATAAAAATTCAAAAATGATGTTCAAATATTAAAAAAACGCTCGGAAGATTATCATATATATATGCATTTTTATATTATCCAAATGAATGAATTTATATTGTATTATATGAATTTATGTTGTATTTATGGTATAAGTTTTATGCAGTTCAGAAAACTGCAGCCATAAAGAGCCATAATGGTATTCCCTGTATTTTTCCAGAAGCTCCATCTTGTTTATCCTTCCCCAACCTACATCCACCATCGACGTCAGAAATAGCAATCGTCAGCGTTCTGCCCACAGAATTAGATTATTTAACCGTATCATTTTGCTAGAAGTGCAAACTGATTCAAAACGATGTCACATGCAGAAACTTGCTAAGTGGCCAAAAAGAAATTTTTAATGCCTTGCAGAGATAGGGAGAAATAGTCGTGCGTCGCTTGCGGATTGCTGTGAATTCAAAAAGTTTTCTCAATAATGTTGGGCCTTCTGATCATTATCAAAAAGTTAGCAGGCGCACGAATAAACGTTCACAAACTTCTCTCTAGAACTTGACATCGACTGTGTCTCTTTGCTGTGTGATCCGGTTGATAAGTCACTGAAACTTCGCACAATTTGGCGTGTTTAATGTTGAATTGGTTGCTCATTGTTCGATCGCTACGGTATTATGTCAGGAGATTGTGCCATTTCATTGACGTTACATGTTCCAATTTTTCCTTTCTAGTCAAACAGAAGAAGAGACTATCTGTCTAATTCTGTGGTTTTGCCAATGAAATGAAAGCCAAATGTGATTGATTCCCTGAAATGGACAATGTAAGATCTTTACAAGACATTGTCATGAAATTGAAAGTAACCAACATGTGCGTACCTTACGGATTCACGGATATTTACAATGCATTGACTGCTCTGAGAACATCCTTTCGCTGCGCATTATAAATTTCAAAAGAGTGATGGAAAGGCCAAGTTACAATAATATTCATGATAAAATTTGGAAAATCTTAATGGCTATCAAAGCCACAGCCATTCTCAAGGGGCTATGACAGACAATGAAAATGACTATCGTTTTGATAGCTGAGATATGTTGAGATGTTGTGAGATGTTCCAAACCGTGACAGGTTTAGAGGTGGGTCTGTCATGGTTTAGGGCGGAATCAGTACTCAAGACAAAGCTGATTTATGTATCATTCGAAAAGGAACTTTGACAAGAGTCAGATATCGCGATGAAGTTCTCGATCGTGCAGTCAGGCCGTAGCCGGTGCCATTGGTTCGAATTTTATTCTGATGGATGACAATGCGCAGCCTCATCGGGCCTCAATAGTGAATCAGTATTTGGAGGAAGAGACAATTGAGCGCATGATTTGGCCAGCGAAATCCCCCGACTGCAACCCCATTGAACATGTGTGGGACATAATGGGGCGAAGAGTGAGAGCTCGAATGAATCAACTCCGATCCACACAAGAGCTTGAAATTTCACTGAAAGAGGAATGTGAAAGGATCCCCAGTGTTACATCAGGAGACTCATTTGTAGCAGGAGGAGACGCTGTGAGGCCGTTATCAGGGCGAGAGGAGACCACACTCGCTAATAACTCCTTACTGGCCTTTTTATAACTTTCTTCTTTCTAAGTATCTTTGTGTTTTGAGTTTGAATATATTCCTAATACAGCTAGCATTAAATTTTTTATTTAAATGAAATTGCATCAACTTATGGATGCACTAGTACATACTGCACAATGTGTCAACCTTATATCAGCATCAGTGATGTCCATGAATCGTAGGTGAACATTAAAAGATTTAATCAAGTCAATATCTATGATATTATGACATACATGAGTAATCGCTCAAGTAAATTAGTAATGCACCTTATTCATCCTTATTCATCTAAATATTCAAACCATTCGCATACAGAACTCACGATGAATTTTGAAGTGATCCTTATCAAAAGCTGAGTAGTATAACTTGTTTTTTCCATCAATCTTTTGAAGTGAATCAGCTCTTCAGCTGCTGCAGGCTACATTGCTACAAATAAAATGCTCACTAGAAGAATTGGCGGTTGCATAATTGTCAAGAGCGATAAGACAGCAGTTAGTATGTAATAATGAAGTTAATTCGTTTTTCTGACAAGTACTTATCTCCATGGCTAGAGTAAAACATTTCAAATGCGATAAAAATTATGAGAGCCGGAATACTGTGTACAAGAATAATATCATCGATTCCCTCGTATTGCCTCTCTCTCGAAGTCTTTGAAAATGACCCTTTGTGAAATCAATTCAATTGATGGTGCTGAGACGTGCAATCCGATGTTGAGAATATGGCAGAATATCTTGCAAATAAAATTGAAATGAAAACCCTCCTCAGTAGGTTATGAAAGAATTCTTGCACTTTTTGCAATGATGATATGAATTATCGTCATTTATGATTTGATATGTATCGTGTATGAGTTTCACTTACGTTGATATCAATTGTTCTTACGCTGAATATAATATGCTCATGAAATCTCAAATGCCTCAGTCCTGAGAAAGTTGTAGGAAGAAAAATCGCAAAATTAGCAATTAACGCGGCGGTGTAGCACATGAGTTTAACACATAAGCATGTGTAGGCTCATGCGTCACAACTCCTAATGTACATGAATATACATACATGCTGCGCTGGCAATATACCCTGCGGCCGCTAACGCGGCCCTCTAATTTGCCATTGACGCCCTCAAAACATAGCTGTCATCATATCATTGACAGTCTATTTGTAAGGTTGTCTAATTTATGATTGCTGGCCTGATCATGTATAAGCCAATTTCAACCTATCTGTCCAGAGAAATTTAGAAGTCTATGGTTTCAATGAACAGTCTGGATATCTAAGTCTATAGATATTGCAGGACAGTCAAGATTCGATAATGCCAATAATAATGTAGGAATATTGTCATAGTTTAGAGGACAATAATGCAGATTATTATCGGATTCCCTGTTTGATATCTATTGTTAACCGTTAGCCATAGAAATAAAAAATGCCTTCTCCGTCTTGATTGAAACGGACCGTAATGGCATTATGGTCCGTTTTGTATTTGTCATGTAGCCTACAACCAAGAGAAAATTCGAACAAACACAAGGAAATTGGTGCAAAGTGTTAAAGTAAAGAAGTTAATTGTTGAAGGAACAATTCACAAATGAGCAATTATTGAATAATGTCATCGGAATTGCTGACTTGGAACTAGATGAGGGAACATGAATTGCCCGAAAGTCGTTATTGATTTCAACTGATGTACTGGTCCGCGGATGCCCCTGCAATTGATGATCCACTCCTTCTTTTGTAACTTGGTTAATCCCATCTGATAATTTAGCCAATGTTCTATCTTTCTTCCTTTTGTCATACCGATCAATGCTGCGACTGTCTTTGTGACCTGTAATTGCACAGATCTCTTCATTCGC
The DNA here is from genome assembly GCA_907163375.1 of Prostheceraeus crozeri. Lineage (NCBI taxonomy): Eukaryota > Metazoa > Platyhelminthes > Polycladida > Euryleptidae > Prostheceraeus > Prostheceraeus crozeri. The sequence goes on along the minus strand of CAJQUW010008486.1, from coordinate 304,452 downwards.
AAATCCCAAATCTTTCAATTTGGTGATATACTCGTATGTTGGTCTGAGACAATGATTTGTATACTCCCTGGAGAGCTCAGCATCTTTTGACATCCTTTTCATCATTGCTCCTAAAGAATCCTTTCCCAACACTTGTTTCTTGTAATACCAATTTCCATTTTTGATATTATTACAAGGTTTTGGAAACAAAGTATCTTTTTCATAGTCTTTGATTTTCTCTAGATATATTCGAATAGCTTCGAATGGACATGTTTTAACATCATTTGTTTTATAAATACGACCTTGTTTGCACGGTGAGTATTGTTTTTTGGATAACGATGGTTTTCTTGTTTTTGATTGTTTTATTTTATTTAAGGCCCAATATTGCTTTCCCATTGAATCTGTATTCATTTCTAAGTTATCTGGTGTCAGTTCCCATGTCCCCTCTTACCACGATTACCAAAGTGTAATGTCATCACATACCACACTTCATCTTGAAGTTTTGTGGAAGACGATCTATCAAAATATTTTGATAGTTTCAGTTCGTCATTTTTTTCAGTGGCATCAAAATGTTTTAAATCCTCCGAACCTTCGTTCAACCAATACCCAACCATGGACTTGAGCATTCTATTTGCAGCTTTGAAATTTGCTCCGTGAATGATGTCAATGTTTCGTGATAAAGGCGCATCCGTCAAAAAATTTGAGATACTGAAGCGAATACATATCAAACTAGATGGTTTATAAGGTTCACCATCTTTGCGTCTCAAAGTATAATAGAACTTTCTCAATAACGCTGCAAGATTATCCTCGTTCATAGTTTCAAAATTTTCGTTTTCATTTTGACTTTTAATGAAACTCTTGAACTTTCGAGAATAAGTTTCTTTATGCTATTCTCTGGATTTTGAGGACCCATACATTTGCTCAAGCTCCAACATTTCCTTTTCCACTTTCTCTTCACTAACCAAAATATTTTCTTTATTGTCCTCATTCATGGATTCCCAGGCAAATGTTTCAATTTCATCAACACTGCCATTGATTCCTTCTGGGTATTTCATTAAATTTCCAAGATAACCTGGTGCTCTTTCCATCTCGTATTTAGAAATTACAATGATCAGTAAGCAGATTCAAATTCATAACACATTCAAAATCCTCTAGTCATGTCCTCTTGATTGGAAGACCCATGATGTAGTTTATTCATAGATTCTTAAATAAACATTAGTTGACGTTACATGTAGTACTGTGATAGTATTTATTTCACTCTTCCCTGGAGACATGTCATTTATCTACGGTAGATTCTGAGCATTTATTTCTACAGTATAGAATAAATGATTCTTAGTAGATTTCATTTATCCCCAAAACTAGGATCCTGTACCATAGTTTATGACTTGCATAGCTATTAAATCGCGAAATAAGTATATGATATCTACCTGATTCTAGGAGTTAACCAGTGATAATCTACGAGTCGGAGCGCAGCGAAGACGAGTAGATTTCATGGTTTAACTCCGTAAATCAGGTAGATATCTTATTTAAACCACTGATATCTACTAAGATTTCCAAAATGGTTTAGGGTTAGATGTCATTATGGTATTAAGATATTTAAACCGTTGATATCAACAACAGATTGATGTAACATATCTACATTATAGCCATAAATTATTACACCACAGTAAAAGGTTTTTACTATTAAGATTTCCATGATATAACACATATAAAGATTTCTATAGATGTAAGCTATGGATTTATGTGTCCGTGATTTAGTTCATGCATGAACATAGTCCTAGTTTGATTTGCTGTTTGAAAATCAAAAAGCAATATTAAAATAGTCCATGATCAAAAGTATCCAATATCATCTTTTACTTAATCAGTCTTACGGTAAAAAGAATTGAAAATGAGCAGTATAAGCAGATTTGCTACAACTACAGAGGAAGAAAGGAAAAAGAATTTGGAAGAAAGGATACCTTATAATACATTAAAGAAACAGAAGTGGGCACTGAGCATATTTAGAGAATGGCAACAATTCTGGAAATGTCGACTAGATGGAAGCTTAAAAGTCTATAAAGATATTGATGAAATGACCGCCTATGAATTAGACCAATGTCTTCGCGTTTTTTTATGTGAGGTTAGAAAAACGGATGGAACTAAATATCCTCCCAAAACACTGAAAGAGATGGTTGCAATGCTGCAACATTATTGTAATAATGTTATGGATAAAAATTGGTCAATATTCTGCGATAAAGACTTCAGTGAATCAAGAAAAGTGTTAGACGGTGAGATGAAGGCAAGTGCAAAGGAAGGCAACGTAAAGATAACCAAAAGAAGTGACATAATATCTTTCAACTCTGAAGAGAAATTATGGACTAACGGGCCTAACGGGCTGGGAACGAGTTCCCCTACACAGCTACAGAACACACTCATTTATGTTCTAAGCATTGAACTAGGGTTGCGTGCTGCTACGGAGCACAAACACTTAACTTTTGGGGATCAAAACGATCAATTGCGATTGATAGAAAAAGATGGCGTGGAGGTGCTTCAGTACAAAGAAAACACCTCTAAATCTCGTTTATTTGGGATCAAACAAGTCAGAATCGAGCCAAAAGTCGTACATGTGCTGCCAAACTTTGAAAGCCCGGAGAGATGTCCAGTGAAGATCTACAAAAAGTTCGTCCATTACAGAGAAAATGTCAAAGAAATAACGTCCTTTTATCTTACACCTATACACTCACTCACTCACTCCACGGTTTACCGTCTTCTTTTCCTCGTGTTGCAAGGGTTGGACGTCCGCAAATGTCGATTTGGCTTGATGGCATTTCTCCACACCGTCCGATCCGAAGGGTCGGACAACAACCCATACAACAACCCAAAAATGAAACTTGGTTCAAAAAAACTCCATTAGGTATTCATCAAATTGAAAAAGTAGTCAAGAACCTAATGATGAGCATAAAAGCAAAAGGTAACTTTACAAACACAAGTACAAGAAGAACTGCAAAAACGCGAATAATAGCATCAGGATTACCAAATGAAGTAGCGAAAAAGCGTATTGGTCATGTACCAGAGGCAGATCTAAATTACATCGACATGGGATCGATGAACGAAAAGGTGACCCATGCATTGAGAAAAAGTGATGCTCAGGCACCTACATGTAGTCGTCAATGTCAACCAATAACCAATGCAATAATGAAAAAGAAGGAATTTCCACAGAAAATGTATCTTTTGGAGGAAATTTTCAAAACTGTTCTTTCAACATTTATATTCGTAAAGACTGATCACTATACTTGAAAATCACATATTTAGAATGATATTGTTATAGTTGATAGTAATACAATTACTTACATTACATTTGTTTTGCAGTACTGAGATTTCCCAGCAGTTCATAGATAGTGATTGCAGGAGGTTAAATGCAGGAGTTAAACGCTGATAACCTCCTACCGATTATACATTACAAAGATATAGACACCTACTGATGTCAGTGGTTTAAATGTTCAGAATCTACGAGTAGATTCGACATTTAGATAAATGTTCAGAATCTACGAGTAGATTTGACATTTATGTCCATGAAATCAGTGGGATAAAACATAGGATAAAACATATTTATTTCACGAGCTATGCTCTATGATATTTCTAGGAATTTACCATGGAATTCCTATTCATTATAATCGTAAATGTAAAAAATTGCCATGTCTCTGTGTTTCTGATATCTTGAAATGAAATCATTTTGCTATTCTATAAATGTAAACATAGATGTATTCTCGAGTATCTAGGTGGTAACTTTTGTATTTTGTAAATCTCGTATCCAGGTGATAAGTACATGTATACTGTAATCCATAGTTTGGATATGAAATAATGATTTCTAGGCACTGTATATATTTGAATTTTGTACGGTCGTCATTTTGATATTAGTCAGCAAGCAGTCAACAAGCAACAGATTTGTTCCAGTAAATGAAAGCGATATTAATAGCTTTATTGAAAACAGAATACCACTAGACACCGCAAAGAAAGTTAAATGGGTAATGAAAATATTTAGAGATTGGTTCACTAAGTGGAGATGTAGACTAGATGGTGGATTAAAAGTTTTGAAAGATCTAGATGAGTTTGGTACAAGTGACTTAAACTTTTGCCTTCGTTACTTCTTGTGCGAGGTGAGGAAGGAGAATCATGAAAATTATCCTCCACAGACACTAAAAGAAATGGTTGCAATGATACAGCACCATTTCAATAACACTTTCCATAATTTAAGGATAAAGAATTTATGGAGTGTAGGAAAGTGTTAGACGCACAGATGAAGTTATCTGCAAGGGAGGGTTACCTGAAGCCCGCAAGAAGAGCGGCTGTGATAAAGTATGAACACGAAGAAATGCTGTGGCGGAACGGATCATTTGGTTATTCTAACCCAAGACAGTTATTATATACACTCATACATCATCTGGGCGTCCATCTTTCCTTACGCGCCGGTCAAGAACATAGGGATCTCGAATACGGTGATAACTCCCAGTTGTTCTTGGAAATCATGAACGGACAAGAAACTTTGCGGTATGTAGAGAGAACATCTAAAAACAACAAGTTTGGCTTGAATTGCAGTCGAATGGAGTCAAAGACAACAGTCATTTACCCAAACAAAGAAAATCCAGACAGATGCATAATCGCCATGTACAAATTATATGTTTCATATCGTAAAAAATTCAAGCTCTCAATGCTTTGTACTTGACTCCTATGCAGAACCCTAAAGGAGATAAATGGTATAAGCAAAGTCCGTTTGGAATATACGCCATAGAGAAAGTCACACGTGAACTTATGAAAACACTAAACAATAAAAAACACTAAACTTGAGTGCATTTTCAAACAATGAAAACTCAAAAGAAATCTTTTATTCAAATACCAGCCTCCGCCGATCTGCAAAGCAGAGACTGATCAACGCCGGGGTTTCAAAGGAAATTGCCCAAACGAAGATAGGTCGCATTTCTGAAAAGGCTGACAAATGCTATTTCACTGCCGAACACTATAATGAAAGAATGACAGAAATTCTGTACTGCAATGCGAAGCCAAGCGATCAAGGTGAACGTTCATTGATTCAAACGTCAAGTAAGGAAACCCCGATGTTTGAAAATATGGATGCGGTAGTGTACGAAACGACCAAGACCTGCGAAAGTGCTCAGGAGTTTCAAGGAACGGTGACTTTTGCTCCTGTTTTCAATAACTGCTCAAATTTGACAATTAACTTTAAATCCTAACTTTCCTTTGTGTTTCCTGTTCGTATTCCCAGGAGCACTATTCTAGCAGAGGACTAGTTTAAAGTGCTATTAAAATCTCAAATTGTATTGTTAAGTGTTAATGATTTATGCGTAACATTATGAATGATAATATTGTTTTTATCTGGGTAGTGTGAAAATTTGGGAATGTAGCTTGGACATGATTGAACTCTATGACTTCTCTGAATGGTTATCTCCATGAAATCAGTGGGATAAACATATTTATCTCCTGAAATCAGTGGGATAATATATACTTATTTAGATGCCTATGAGTGAATGAATACATGTAGCTTTCCTTTTTTTACATTCAGAAGTCTGTGAGTACATGTATATCATAGACGCCATGGACATCTATTCTACGTAACCATGGATGCCATAGTTATCTACAGTAATGCACGTATCTACAATATCTGTAGTAATGCATGTAGAATATGACTTGGATTCCGATAATAAAAGAAATATCATCCTTTTCAAAGCAGACAGCTATGCCATTACTGTCTGCTTTGAAAAGGGTGATATTCCTATATTGTCCTAAGCTTTTCCATGATAGTTTCCCCAAAACTTATCATATCAATGTGCTGAAAGAACACGATATTTTCTCATTGAATATTATTTACATGAATATGTCTATGACTCAAATAACCTTTTTGTCAAACATAGCAAAAAAAGGATATCTATGATGCTTATAACAATTACTCATTACATGTAATGTGTACCTGTACATGTATGCCTACGTCATGCAGAAACTAATGAATACATATACATGTAATTTTAAGAACATGGTTAAAAAATCATTTATCATTTATAAAAGTGCAATTGTTAAAGTTCCCACTGAATTGAATATTTATCTGAGGAGCCTGGGAAACTTGATCTTCACCTTGATACGTCAGCATTTGCGATGTACATGCCTCTTCTTCCATTCTCACCTTCCCGTACTTTCCCACTCTTTTTATCACCACTGATCGCTTGGATGTTGCCACGGAAAGAGCCTTAGACATAGAGGAAAAATCGGAGTCTTTTCTTTTTCTATTATATCGTTCGATGCTTCCAGGGTCTTTGTGACCTGTATTTGAAGCTATCTCAGAATTTGAAAATCCACTAGCTTTGAACACCGTTATATGAGTCACACGGATACAGTGATTAGTGTATCTTTTAGAAAGTTTTAATTCTGTTGACAATGTACTCATAAGTGTTGCAATAGTGCTAATACCAGTTGTTTGCTTGCTGGTGAACCAACATCTATTTGCGAGTCCCTTTGAATAATTTTTGCAAGGTTTTGGGAATAAGTGAATTCCCTCAATTGAACTTATCTTACTCAAATACAGCTTGAGTCCTTGTACTGGACAACATCCATCGTCCTCTTCGGTATATGCGTACATGCGGGCTTTTTTCATATCCTGAAATTCTGATTTAGTCAAAGAAGCTTTTGCATTTTTTGAAAGTAATTCGTGGTTTAGGCAAACATATTCCAGATCATCGGAATCGTTACAAAAAGAGAAGCTTCTTCTGTCAAGTTGAGGCAACGTTTCTCTTCCACGAAAGCCGAAATAATAAATAAGATTAAAAATTACTTCCTGTTGCAACACTTCTCCAGATGATCTGTCAAAATAATTCTTTATCTTTTGAAAGTCTCTGTCTTCGATGGCAGGATAGGAATCACGATCTTTTGGTTGATTGGATTTTTTGAATTTTTGTGCCATAGTGGCAAGCATTCTGTTTGACTTTTCAAAACGATGATCAGAAATGATATGTACATCTTTGCGTACGAATTGAAAGTGTCTATGTAAAGCAGCTCGAATGCAAATCATGGTTGCATGTATAGACCTTTTTTGGACCGTAGTTCAGCATAGAATAATCTTTAATAATTATTCAATATGCCTATTGGAATACGTTGCAGATTGTTGGATTTTTTGTGAATCTTTGTGAATCTTTCAACTGTGTTTTCCATTTGCTTGCGAGAAGATTCTAGTATTCCACTCTTTTCCAGTTCGTCTAGCTCTTTTAAGACATCATCTGCAACATCCTCCTCTTCGCTATTAAGATAGTTTAGGAATCCACTTGATAGTTCACTAATATACCGTATTCCCGACTCCTCCGTCACCCACTCCAACTCATCTGTGCTAAGGCCAGAAATTTCTTCTCTTGGTACGTTTGAAAGGTTTGACATCGTAGACAACAGTATCAATATAAATGATTTAGTTTTGTTTCATGTGTACTATTGAAATTCAAATCATAGTTATCTACACATCATGATAATTTTATTATTTTGTTCTATATCTATAACATGGATCACGCTTTTTTCTGCATTGTTTCACGGTATTTTCCCATAGAAATACAGCTTAGGACAATATCATCATTACGTAGATTTTGCATGTAACAATGCAAAATCTACATAATAATGACACATTATGGAATTAGATCTTTCATGCATTCGTGCGTTGTACGTCAATTTGCAGATCCAAGTCTATAGATGCTGATCTATGTCACGCTATATCCATTTTATAAAAAACAATGATATTTCAATAACACGCAAACTCAATAATATCGTAAATATCACAGTGATTTAACGGAGAAATACTTGAATGTAGCAAATATATATGTGATTTGCCGGCATCATTTGCCAGCGCGTATTGTAACCTCTCAGATATCTCGTGCTATATTTTGCAATGTTCCATGGGATATCAAAGAGCACATAAGTCATAGATGTAGAAATCATTTACCATTACTAGCAATGGTAAACGGTAGACACTGAATGGTAAACGGCTCCTGAATATACAGTGAGATTTAATGCAAAGAGATGAATAGTACAGCCACTTTCTGTGGCGCATTTTATAATAGCCATGACCACAATTTTCAAATTCTATACTCATTAATCAAGTCAAATGGCAAACCAGAACTGGACGTCCCTGATCGATTTTGATCGCGTTCCGGGTGGAATGATTTCTGGAAAAGAGGGGAGAGAAGTCGAACGCATTGCGCTAGAAAGTATGTCTGAGTCATCAACCTCCTATAATATCATTGCTGATGAGCTATTTTCAGAGCTTGAGCTGTTGGAGAAAGATCAGAAAGAACAGTATCCCACAATTGACACTGAAATCCTTGCTGAAATGAATAAACATGAAAATGATTCTATCCCAAAATCAACAGCATTTTCGACTAAGAATCATGTAAGCCGATTTAATAAGTTTCTTGAAGAAAAATCCTTGTCGACAAATATAGAAACACTGCCAGTAGATGTTTTGGCTGATTATTTGCGATTCTACTACTTCTCTCTTAAAACAAAAGATGGAAGATTTTATTCGCCAAGCTCTCTGGTAGGAATAAGAGCTGCTTTACATCGGTATTTCACTGGAAGCTCTGTAAACAGAAAAATTAATATCTCACATGATGAAACTTTTAGAAGAGCAAATGGGACTCTCAAGGCAATGGTCGGATGTTATCTCAAGCATTCTGAACGTTCCGAAGCTGGATTTAAAGCCATTGAGCCGAGCGATATGGAAACATTGAATAGCTATTTCGATACTTCAACACCAACTCGTCTTCAGCAGCAAGTATGGCTTTACATCACTTACTTTTTGGGTTGAGAGGTAGATAAACTTTGCCTCAGCTGAAAAGAAGACTGCATCTCTTTCGGAGTTGACTCTGATGGCCGTGAATACGCGTTTCTGAAGCACAACACACTCAGTAAGAACGTAAAAGCATCATTAGATATGAAAGAAAACTCGGATCCCAAAAACTGCCGAATTTATGACAATAGAAGCGGTGACAATGCAGTGTGCCCAGTTAGGGTCTTGCGAATGTATCTCTCCAAAATCCCGGACGAAAACCCATCTTTACTTCCCTTACCAATGAAGAAGTGGAGCGGAAAAAATTGGCACTGTACAAAACGATTCATTGGAAGAGCAACATTTGGACTTGGAGACATGATGAAAATAATTTCTCAAGATGCTGGATTGAGCCGTGTTTACACAAACCACTGTGTTAGCGTAACGGTGTTCAGTCAGCTAAAATCAAGTGGCTGACCATCAGAGGTTGTCTGCACTGTCACCGGACATAAAAATGTTGCAAGTGTGAATCGATACTTTAAACAACGTAGTGACTCAGAGAAGAGAAAAATGTGCGAAACACTTCAAGTTGGACTGTCCAGCAAAGTCTATTTGACTCAAGAGATCGTCCGGCGTCAAAGTGTAATTTCAATCAAATAGCCAACAGAGGAATCAGTTCAATTTAAATTTGCTGGAGAATTCAATAATTGTGTATTCAACATTCAAAAATAAGGCTTGTCTTATTCATGTGCGTCTTATTACATACTAATTACACTCGTATTGGAGAAGCTTTATTGCTTAAATCATACAAAAAACAACAAAAGAAACTCATGAATACCCAAACCGAGTCATTTCAGTTGTTATTATTTTGAAATTGTTTTTCTTTGTTATTTGTTATGCCTGTTAGCGCTCATTTTGAATGAACTCTTGGATGTATTTAAGTCTTTGCGCATGTATCACTGTTGCTGTTCACTGACGATGGTACGTTTCACGTATTGAAACATGTATGACAATAAACGTATTTGATCATGCAAGGCTTGTCTTGTTCATGTGCAATGAATTTTGTGCGTCCATTTATTAGGACACCCTATACATCACTGGAACTTATGTGCACCTTTGAATATTTAATAATTTTTGCCAAAATTTGTGAAAATGATAGGTTCTCTGTTTGTTATAAGCTTGTATACTACATGTAATTACCCTATCAATTTTGCTAACACTATTTCATGAATGTTGACGTTAATTTCTATGAATCTCTGTGTGAATTGTGCCAGGCAAGAATGTTGACATTCATGTACGACAAATTAGAATTTACCCAATGAATTGCCATGACATTGCATAGTGGCTAATGAAGATTTGTGAGGTTACAATTTGAATTCAGCGGAGAAGTACAGTGGGAAGTTAATGATCATGGAAATTGTCGTGGTTTGAAAACTGCATTCCCTGTTACATAGGGTTTATTCTGCTAAGACGCAGCTATTGAACGAAGCAGGATAATATGAATGATAGCAATCATTCAGATATCAACATTTAAATTAACATGACATATAGAAATCTACAATCAGTAGAAATTTGCATAGAACATAGTTATTTATCAATAATTGCAGCAACATAGTGATCGAATAACATAACCACGACAATTTATTCTGCTAAATGATGGACAAAGTTATAAAGTTAGAAAAATTTGAAGCTTCACCTTCGGATTCAGATTCTTCAAAGAAATGGAAATTGTGGTACAGGAATTTCCAATACTTCCTTTCAAGTATATCCGAACTATCTCCTGATAAATTGGAGGTCCTTTACCTTTACATTGGAACGAGTGCTGCTGACGTCATCGATGGTTGCAACTCATTTGAAAATACAATTCAATTACTCAGAAACGCTTACGTGAAGCCAGTAATGGGCAAAAGACCGTTCCAGGACACCATAAAATTCAAAAAAATAGTATCTTTAAAAACGACATAAATTCATGAATTTAGACCCTTTTTCAGGTTTTTAAGACCTAAATACATGAATTTAGTCCATTCAAAAAGTACCATTTTTCAAAAAATGGCATTTTTAAAAACGACATAAATTCATGAATTTGAACCCTTTTTCAGGTTATGAAGACCTAAATTCGCAAATTTGGGCGTTTTTAAAAATACCCAATTTTCAAATTTTTCAAAATCTCAAATTTGAGAATTACAATTTTTACCTTGTAAATCATGACCGTTCCAGGACACCGAAAATCATAAAAGTTGAGAATCTCAAAATTTGTGAATTACAATTTTTACCTTGTAAATCATGACCGTTCCAGGACACCGAAAATCATAAATGTTGAGAATCTCAAATTTGTGATTATGACATTTTTCATTGCTTAAATCATGACCGTTCCAGGACACCGAAAATCATAAAAGTTGAGAATTTCAAATTCATGAATTTTATCCATCTTTTAGGTTTTTAAAATATAACATGTGACTAATAATATTTCTTTAAAAATGGAAGAAACAAAAATGGAAGAAACCGCAAGAATATATCCTTCATTATCATATGAAATGGATATTGCAAAACACAAAGATAGAGTACGTTATATGAAAGATAAGGAATCTCAATTATTATTAAGATTAGAGCATTATAAAAAATTAAGAATGTGACACAAGGCGTTGGAGCATGTTTAACAATTTCTTTAGGCGCTCTCACTATTGTCATTTCATCTGGCGTTCTTACAATTCCAGTAGTTGCTACAGCTTTGTGATACAATTAGATTTTAGTTGTACGTTAGGGAAGTTGTTTTAATTCTTACTAGCACAACCACATGACGCCAAAGCATCTGGCAGCTGTTTTCACTTCTCTCTCTTCTGTCATTGTTCCGTGTGCGCTAGAAAGCAAAGTTCTCATTTGCAATGTCTTCCGTCAGCAAAATAGAGAGAGAATTTTGTTGCTTCGTGGATCAAGTTGTGCCTCTTATTTCACCAGACCATCTTGATTTCTTCAAAACGATATCAACAAAATTTATTCTTGAATCACTAAGAAAGAAACAGAAGACGAGTGGAAACGAAGAAGATAAAAAGAGAGAAGTGTTTGAAATAATCCGAGATTCATTCAAGGATGTTGACAGCAGCAATTTACCTGTATTTCTCGAGAAAAAAGATTTTTTAAGTGTTTCATCGTGCATCTCGTCATTGAATAAACTCATTGCTTTCGAGAAAATGACACATCGGAATCTTCTATGTTGCTATATTTCGCAAGGAGAAGTACTTCAGCGACTGAAGTTATTGTCTAATATGAATTATACAAAATTCGTGAAAGAGTTAAATGAGACCCACAAAATAAAGTTTTCACGTTCATATGTGACATTACTGATCAAATTATTCAAATTATCAAAGAACTATCCAAACTTAGCCAATTCTTCTCTATCAATTTACTTTGTGATGAAGAATTTTGCTCATCTTGAAGATTATATTGATCGTGAAAAAGAGGAGGAACAGCAAAGAATAGCAGAATCCATATTTGATTCACCCAATGTGCAACAAACTGAACAACAACATGCGCAACATACTGGACTCACGCAGGAATTAGAAGACTTGCAAACGTGAAATTCTACTTCATAAGTAACAAGTAGTAACATTTATTGCAACTTATTTGCGTGGAGACTGAAAAATGACAATGGCATTTTCAAATTGGAGTTTTGTTTCATTTAAAATGACTGACCTGATCGAGTTTTTTAAATTATATGGAACAGAAACAACAACGAATTTTGATCTAAAGAAAATCGCACATCAATTGGGAATAAAGAATTTTCATGTCCTAATGAGAGACGAATTACAATTGATCAAAAATAAGCCAACAGGAACCTTCAGTTCCCGGAACAAAGTTTCAACTGTAAATTTCATAACGAATCTTCACACTTCAGACCAAAAAGGCGTGCATTGGTCAGCAGGTATCTTTAGTAAAAACGAAGATAATTATTATTTTGACTCATACGGGCTTCCACCTACGAATGAAGTAAGAGAAATACTTGGCAATGGAATTTATAATACATTTCAAATTCAAAAACCGGGAACAACTTATTGTGGTCAATTATGTCTTTATGTTTTATTAAAATTGCAAGAAGGAGTGCCATTTCTTGATATTATGTTAGAATTGAACGAACCGTAGGTTCTATGGCTACGCCTAATAATAATAATGATAATTAAAAATCACTTCGTTGTAATTCATTTTGATAAAATCGGCCTCTGATATCTTCATCATCTAAATCTTTGATTTCGTAAGTAATCGGATAACTTTGATTTATTTTAGAAATTTCAAATATCTCTTTCGTCCAGTATCCGACGAAGCCTTTTTCAAATTTATTCTTATATTTAAATATTCTAACTCTATCTCCAATTTTAAATTTCGGCTTAAGTTTCTGCAAATTCGGATTACTCTCATTCGAATAATTATTCTCGAATATTTTCTTTCGTATTAAATCAGGGTCGTCAGAAGCATTCTTTGGAGTTTCTTCAATACCTGAATGAACTTTATTATTGTACTTCTCTACAATTCCTGGCAATATCTTCAACCATTTCTGATTTCTTTGCTCAGTAAATTTCTTGAATAATTTATTTTTTAACGTCCGATTGAATCTTTCTATCACTACGGCCTTCCCTGCATTTTCAGTTGAATAAACTGAGCCTTGGCGAAGACTTTCGTCTGTTTCAAATAGTGGCTGAACATTTCTGTTATGAAATTCCGACCCTTTATCAACAAACAATTTTTTTGGCTTTCTCTTACTTTCTTCAAAGATTTCTTCAAACGCATATTTAACTGATAGACCACTTTTATTTTTTAAAGGCTTTACCCAAGCGTATCGTGTATATAAATCTATAACGGTCAATGCGTATTTATAATCTTTTTCATTCGGCATATGAATAAGATCAGCACTCCAAATATCATCTTCATTAAATACTTTTACTTTCAATAAATATTTAGGCCTTCTATATTCCTTGTGGATTTCGGACGCGTAGGTTCGAACGTTGCTCTCAGACAGCTTTGCTGTCGTTTCATTTAAACCCTGACCGAATAATATTTTAGCTTGTAAAGCTTTCTTAACAAACATTCTTTCAATTTTTTCTCTAAATGTAGGATTTTGAATACTATCTAATTCTTGAATCATCTTCTTATCAGCTGCATGTCGAGAACTTAGATCATGATTTCGATAAGCTAAATCATGTCTATAAGCGGCGGCATCTACTCTATTTATTGGTTCTTCACCTGGTTTCGGATTATTATTCTCATCTAGTCTTATATCTAATCGAGTTCCTGGACCGGTATATGAATGACCAGGAAGATGTTTTTCTTTCGAATATTTACTCCAAATAAATCCAGGAAACTTTTCTAATGTTTTTTGTATGTCACCACCGTAGGTAGTAGCCAAACTTTGTTTGGCGTCGTCACCTCCAATATGCTGACAATTTGAGTTTTTATTTTTGTTTAATAGATAATTTAATAAATCTAAATTAAAAATTTTTAATTTAATTAAATTTTCGGAATTTGTAGAATTCATTTTAAAAGATAAAATAAAAGTTTTACCGGATAGAACTTTGTTCAGAGGCTTTAGCCGATCGGACCAAAGGCCCTGAGGTTATTACCGAATCATACTAGGACTTAGATATATTCCAGAACCATCTTTAGTTTCTTTAATTTCAATTAAATCATCAACATTGTGGAGAATATTTTTAAGAACTCGTTTTCCTTCATCAACTAAATTTAATTTACTAATAAAATTATCTACTATTCCGTCACCCCTAGCAACTTTCTCTAACTCTCTATTATGACGTTTTTGTTCTTCTAATGCTGCCTTCTCTGATTTATTTTTATTTACTGCTTGGACAATACCAGCTGTCCCACCTGCAACACTTCCTGCAGCTGCTATGCCACCTATTATTAGTGGAATTAATGGGAGAATCCCGCCATTCTTTTCTTCTTGTAATTGAATATTCTCTATCATTGGTTTACTTATGTAATACTATTTTTTATTAATCGTAATAGTTTCAGGGGTATTTTTGTCAACAATATTACGTAATTTTAATTCAACAGTTTTATTATTATTACTTTTCGCTTGCGACATTTTTAATAAAATTTTTAAATTAGGAATTTTTAATCTATTCTAGTTATGAATAAATTTTAAATTAGGAATTTTTGATCTATTCTAGTTACAAAAAAAATTTTATTACTAATTACTAAAAAAATTTAAGTTAACAAAAATTTTAATTAACTTATCGGAGCGAAGCTCCTCGAGGCTTCAGCCGATCGGACCAAAGGTCCTCAGGTTACTAACCTATAGAACTTTGTTCAGAGGCTTTAGCCGATCCTAGCCATCTTTCCATTAAGAATTTCAATAGAATATTTTACATCTTCTAGCAATAAACCATAAGCCATCAATGAAGTTGTGGAATCTTTCTTTTCAATATTAATTGTTACATCACAACCAGTCTTGATAATATCTTCAGATTGTGCACTTAAATCGAAACAGAAAACAGGATATAAATGTCTCCAATCTCCAGGAGTTAATTGTGGTTCAACTCCAAATTCTATACAAAGATTTAGATAAGAATCATATCCTTCCATAAATTGATTATTGGTATCATCGAATCTTAATGGATCAATTGGATATCGGGTTTGATTTAATGAAACTTGTAAACTTCGAATTGTATTAATATGAAAAAGATTGTTGTTCTTATCAAAACTTGGAGAATTATTTCTTTGAAATGTTAGTAATAAATATCTTGGAGTATTCGCACTTCTAGTAAAATGCCAGTTAAATCTTTGTTCGGAAAAAGTTACTGAACTAGCAGTACGCTTTAGAAAATTTACTGGAATTGGTTTGTTAGTATTTAATCTTTTTGCAATAGCTGTTTCAATCTCTAAACTAGGAGTAATATGCTTAATCCACCATTCAAGTCTATCAATTTTTAAATATGCTTTTTTCCAGTCTTACCAAAAAAGATTAATTCATTATTTGCTGTACGATGAATTATTAACTTAAATTTTAATTGATATGATATTTTATCATAATCTAAATATCCGAATAATGGAGACAATGACCAATTTACTGTCTGTTTACTTTTCTTGTTAAATTCACGTCTTTCTTTATATGCACTATTGTTTGTTTTATTTAAATATTTTGCAATATTTTCTACATCTTTCGCAATTCCTGCTGCATCTGTTCCAGCGTGAGTTAAATCATCAACAATTATACCATCATTAGTATCAGGAAACCAACCTTCGATTTCATACTTTTTATTATTTTCACCAATTGTTACAAATCTAAGCATTGTATCAATTACACCTGGAGAATCACTTATTGTTTCTATATTTTGAGTTGCAACATCTAAACGCATTTGTGTAAATAATTTT
The DNA here is from genome assembly GCA_907163375.1 of Prostheceraeus crozeri. Lineage (NCBI taxonomy): Eukaryota > Metazoa > Platyhelminthes > Polycladida > Euryleptidae > Prostheceraeus > Prostheceraeus crozeri. The sequence continues at coordinate 288,308 of CAJQUW010008486.1, read as the reverse complement.
GGAAAAAAATTATTCTCTAGTGCAATATTATCGGTTTCTGGTAATGGTGTTGTAAAATTGGCATCACTATACAAAGAATATTCACAGTGTAAAAATGAATCAGGTAGATATATATAACTCTGCTGATTATCAACTTCAAAAATTAAATCACCTCCAGTATTTACTCTACTGGAAGATCCGGGATTCATAGCAATTCTTATATAGTCATTCTTTTTTTGATTGCAACTGACGAACGGAGGATCGTCTAATCTAAATTTATTTTCGATAAGCGAAGACATTTTTATAAAAAATAATTTGACTTTTTGTTTTTCTCACACACAGAAAAAATTCTGCTAAAATAATTTTACTAAAATAATTTTACTAAAAAAATTTTGCTAAGAAAATTTTGCTAAAAAAATTTTACTAAAAAAATTTTACTAAAAAACATAATTTTAGAATTTTGCTAGACCAGCTCCGCTACAGCTTTGCTGGTTAAACCGAAGGTTGCTGCTCACGCCATTTCCTCTTATTTCTTCAATTGAACGAACCGTAGGTTCAATTGAACGTTTTATGGCTACGCCTGATTTCTTCTTATGTTTACTATCAGACGGAGCTCCGCTCCTCAAGGTTTCCCCAACAGCAATGTTAGCAATTTTATTTTTTGTTTCCTCTGAAAGTTTTTTTAAATTTTTTAGTTCTTCGGAATCATTCCTAAGTTTACGAATAGCTTCTAGTTGTTTTAATTCGTTTTGAGACTTAACAGCATTTGATATTGCACTAGCTGTACTACCTATAGCAGCTGCTCCTTTTGCAGCAGATGTAATCAAATCTTTATTATTTTTAATTAAGTTAACGATACTTCCAATACCAGAGAAGATGCCAGCTCCTTCCGTGTGAACTGTTTCTCTATTATCATAATGATAAACAGGATTCATACGTGGTTCATGAGCAATTCTTTGATTTGAAGCAAATTGTTTAAGATTGTGTTTATAAATTATAGGCATTTTTTAGGATTAAATTTGACTTTTGGGAAAAAATATTTACGTTAATATTTACGCTAAGATTTACGTTTGTGAATGGACAACAACTTCGAGATAACTTTATTAATTGATTGTTGCACTTTATCTATTGCGTCAAGTAGCGTGTGATGTACTTTAATTTCTTTTCTATTAACTTGCATTTTCTGCTGATTAATCTTCAATGCCGTTTTAAGAGCATTTAACTTAATTTTAAGAACATCTAATTTTTTTTTAACAGAATCTATCTGTTCTTTATTTTCTTTAGAGTATTCTTGTATATTTTCTTTAATTCATTTTCTAAATTGATTTTAAGAGTTTTCATTTTATCAACTCTTTGATTAAGTGAGTTTACTTCATTTATTATTCTATTCATCTTTTTCATTTGTTGAGTAATTTTAGAACTCAATTCATCAACACTTTTTGGAATGTAGTTTGTAACTGCTTTAAATTTTTTTTAATTCTTTCAGGTAGTTTTTCTATTTCATCTTCTAATTGTTCTTTTAACATTTTTATCTGATGTTTATTTTTAATTACAGCAGATTTTAAATTTAAAGAAAGTAATATTAAAATTTTTGATTGTTCAGAAATCTTTTTAAAAAGTTTTCCTATATCTGCTTCTAGCTCTCTATCCTTTTTATCAAGTTTTAATAGTTTTTCGTTTAATGATTTGTCATTAAGTTTTAGCAACTTTAATTCATTCATCAGTGGAACCAAAACATCGTTTATATATTTTTCCTTTAAGTCATTGATTTGTGTATCAACATATTGTTTATTTGTTAACTCTGTATTTTGTTGCGGAAGAATAGAAAGATGCAATGGACCAGATAAAACGTCTCCAGTTTTCATGATATAATTTTCTATCTCTATTTCTAATTCACGATTATTCGGGATATATGCACCTCCACCAACATTTGGTAACATCATTTTTTAACAATAAAAAAATAAAATTTTTTCTAATAAAAATAAAAAAATGGATAAAGCAAATTTAAAAAATTATATTCGCCCGCATCATCCTGTTCTTCTTATTCGACGAGATCAACGGGATTTGAAAATAAATGTTTTGATAATAATAATCCATGTATAGATGTTAATATTTTATTTCAGTTACATGCCGAAATATTTAGAGAACAGACTAAAGGTTTACCTTCTATAGAAACTAATTATTGTTTATTTCCGGGGGATCCATTTATTAAATTTATGGATATTGTTAGTAAATATAATGATGTAGCTTATGTGGAATTAAATAAAGAAAATATGGTTATAATAGGTCATAATAATGTTTATGGATTTATTAGAGCAGTGTTACCAATTAGTAATACTGATTGGATGGAAACTAAAATTATTAATTATATCAATATTAAAGAATTAGTTAAAAAATTAAAATCTTTTTCGAAAGAAAAAATTAGATTATTTGTTGACGATCAAAATCAATATAACATTCACATAGAGAGTAAAAAACATAATGAAGAATTATTATGTCAGGTATATTATAGAGATACAATTTATAAACAAGAAACATTAGAAATGCCGCAAAGATATGATGATGATACTTATATAGGATTATATTCAAACTTAAATATTAATTTGTTAAAATCTTATATAAATGCTTTAGCTCAACAAGAGAAAATTTATATGTGGACTACACCTTATACTATTAACAATGACCATAATCATAATCATAATAAACGAACTGAAGGTTCTAGGGCTTTGCCCGATCTTAAAGAATCTTATGATAATAATGATGATTCTGTAACATCTGAAAAAGGTGTAAATGGTAAAAAAGATTACAAAAATATTAGTAATTATAAAAATTTAAGTGAAGAAAAATTTATATCTCATACTGATGTACATGATATTAATACTACATATAATCAAAATTTATCTAAATTTCATTTTCTTACAATTGAAAATAATAATGATGGTATAGTTGAAGATACTGTTAGACAACTATGTGTCGGGTCTACAAAATTTAAATTAGGATTTACATCTAATCAATTTAAAATTTTATCATCTTTAATAAAAACTAAAAGTGATTCAGATTATGGTGTTATTAAATTTTCCAAAAGAGATCAAAGACCAATATTTTTCTCTATTATATTATTATCAGATAAAAGATGTAATTTAGAATTAGATATTCCAATAAGAGAATGGTATCCTATCAGGGAATGGCATCCTATACCAAAAAGTGTAATTTATGATGTTGAAGAAACAATTTATGATGATGATGAAGAATCAATAGTTAGTGAAAATAAATTTAAATTATCTTTTGATAAAACATTATATGATGAAACTTAATATGATAAAACTTAATGTGATAAAGAAAAAAAATAGCTAAAGAACGTGAAATATATAATAATATAAAATAACACTCAAGTCCTTGATATTAGAATGTTTATATCTAAAATTAAAACACAATTTTTTCTTTAAAAAATAAAAAAATGGAAAATACCAAGTTTTATTGTGTCTTATGTAAAAAAAAGTTGCAAACAAAAAGAAGTTATCAATCTCATTTAAATAGTAAATTGCATTTACAAAATGTAGAACGAGTTGATGAAGGAAATATATTAAAATTAAATAGTTATAAAAACTATCTAGAAACATTGCCTACTGATATAAAAGTTAAAAAAATGTTTGATGATTTTTCACATTCGGAATATAAAAAAGTTTTTAATAGTGAAGATGAGACCCTACCAGATGGAAGATATTTATTTAGCGATACTGATGAATTTGATAAAGCTGAACGAACAGATGAAGCGGTAAGAGATATAAAATATTTATTTAATGAATCGGTTGAACATAATGAAACCGATGAAACTTTTTATAATGTATTAAAAAACTTTTTCAAAATATTTAAGAAATCTTTCAAATGTTATATGAATGTAGAAGTACTTTATACAAAAAATGGACCTGATGGAATTCCTGAAGAAATAATACAAGGACATTTTACAAATTCACAAGAAATTCATAATGTAAATGATATACAACCCATATTTGAATCGATGATACTTAAATTAGAAAATTGTATAATTGAAGCCCAGTTACGTGAATCTGGTTGGAGATTTGTTAAAATACTATCTAAGAAAATAGTAATTGATAAATATAAAAATAATACTGGTGGTAGTTATGTTCCTTTACCTTTCAGTTCACCACAAATAATCAACATAAAAAATGAAGATGATTATTGTTTTCTGTGGAGTATTATAGCACATTTACATCCTGCAGAATATCATAAAGAAAGACTAAGTCATTATAATAAAGAAGAATACATAAATGAATTTGATCTTTCTGATGGCTTAGATGAATTTCCATATGATTATAATAGGTTAAAAAAGTTTCATAAAAAGAATAAAAATTTAATAGAAGTAAATGTTTTTGAATTAAATGTGAATTATGTTTCTATTGGTAAAATTACTCCACTTTACTCAGATTCAAAAAAATTTTATTTGAATAATAAAAATTTATGTCAATCAGAAATAGTATATAATGATAGGGGAAATTACATGCATCATAATATTTTTTACCAAGGAAATATAATATGTACTGAAAAATTTGAAATTATAAAAACACTATCACCAATAATGATTAGTCATAATAATTATAAAGGACGTAATTATAATTATGATTATGATTCCAATTATTTATCTTTATCTTTAGAATATCAACAAAAATTACAAAATTTAAATGAAAGTTTACAAAAATGTAAAACAGATTATCAACAACAAACGAAAATATTAGTACAAGAATATGGCCATAAACATCAAAATAAGATAGAAACGATTCAAAAATTAAATGAAGACATTAAATAATTAAATAATGAAGAAAATGAAACCAATCAAAAAATAAATGAATCTTTAAAAAAATGTCTACAACAATATAAAGAACAATATGATAAAGAATATAGTTATCAGTTACAAATATTAAATCAAAATTTTCATCGAAATACATTTAATCTTACAAAAGAAATTGATGAAACACATGAAATATATCAAGATAAATTTGAAAAACTAGAACAGACAAAACAGCCAGCACAAGCGAATATATTATATTATGAGGGTCATTTTATATTGTGTAAAGATGTTTCTATATTTACAAAAACTTCAGATAATACAAATTTTCCTTGTCTTCAATGTATGACAAGTTTTAGAACTAAAGAAGAAATGAATAGACATTTGGAGAATTGTCAACAAAATGAAGCAGTTGAAAATACTTTTCCTAAAGATGATTATTTAATATATAATAGACATTATTTCAAAAATAAAGTACCCTTTACAATATATTGTGATTTCGAAGCATATAATGTTAATATGACACTAAATCGAACGGAAAGTTCCAGGGCTTCATCCGATTCTGAAAATGATAATTCTGAAAATGGTACGGGCCAAGCCCTAGAACCTTCGGTTTTTAATTATGAAAAAAGTGCAGCTGAACCAAGTAAAGAAAAATATTTATTTGAACAAAAACCATTATGTTGGGGAATGTACATTCATTCAAATTATCCTGAATTATTTAAATCAGAATATTATCAATACTATGGTGAAGATAGTTCAGAAATGTTTACAAAGAAAGTAGAAGAATTACAAAATTATTTTTCGCAATTGCTTGAAACAAATATTCCAATGATGCCATTAACAGAAAAAGAAAAATTAAATTTTATTAATGAAACAAATTGTTATTACTGTGGAAAAGAATTTACAAAAAATTATAAAAATGGCAGAGGTAGATATCTTGATAAGGTAAAAGATCATGATCATCTAAATGGATTATATAGAGGTGCAGCACATAATTCTTGTAATCTTAATGCTAATAAATTTAAATATAACTTTGTTCCTCTATATTTCTATAATGGTTCTAAATATGATTTCCATCTAGTAATGAAAGATTTATTTTCATCTGAAAAATTACAACAACAACAAATAAATGTACTATGTAAAACAGAAGAAGAATATTTTTCAATGCAATTAGGTTGCATTAGAATTTTAGATGCATTTAGATTTTTTACTCCTTATTCATTAGATGTTATGGGAAAAACTTTGAAATCTGAACAATGTAAAATATTAAATAAATATAATTTAAAACCTTTAAAAGGCATATTTCCGTATGAGTATATAGCCTGCGGCTCACAGTCGAAGACTGATATAACTGGAGATAAAACCTGTGGTTCATAGTCGAACACTGGTTTAACTGGAGATTTTTATTCTGTAAATAAAATTATGGAAGAAAAACAACTTCCTCCAATAAATAAATTTAAATCAACATTAAAACAATCACAATTATCTGACGAAGACTATGCAGAAGCTGAAAAGAATTGGAGAGAGTTAAATTGTAAAACAATGTATGATTATACAATGAAATATCTTCAGATAGATGTATTAATACTAGCTGATCTTTTCGAAAACTTTCGTGACATGTGTTTAGAATATTACGGAATAGATCCATGTTATTGTTATTCTACACCAGGTTTAACATGGTTAGCAGGATTAAAACATACAAATGTTAAACTTAAACATTATAAAGAAAATACATATGATAAATTATTATTTTTTGAATCTGGGATTAGAGGTGGTGTTTCATCAGTTTTAGGTAATAGATATGTTAAATGTTATAATAAGAAAGTAAATCCGCAAGAATATGGAATAATGAAACCTTTATCTCCAGAAGAAAAAGAAAAAATATTAGAAATTTTTCGAACGAAACGAGAAGGAGTAGAACGTGAAAATGCAATTGATGAATTCATGAGAGAAAACTATTTGTTATATTATGATTTTAATAGTTTATATTCTTCTTGCATGATACAAGAATTAACAACAGGTGAAATGTCATGGTGTAATATTCGTACGACATCAGAGATGTCTACTAGGGCTTCGCCCGTTCTAGATTATCAAAAAACATATGATGGAAATTATAATCATGGTTATATATATGAAGTTGATTTAGTATATCCTGATGAAATAAAAGATAAAACAAAATATTTTCCTTTCTGTCCCGAAAACAAAATTCCTAATATAGAAGATTTTTCAGATTATCAAAAATCTTTAATTCCTAAAAAATACAGACCAACAAAAAAACTTATGTTAACACAAAGCAATAAAGGAAAGTATGTTGTTGAAGGAAGAATGTTAGATTGGTATTTAGATCATGGAATGATTCTCACCAAAATACATCGAAAACTATTTTATCAAAAATCTAGGTGGTTAAAAAATTATATAGAGTTCAATATTGAAAAACGTAAAATAGCTAAAAGAAATAAAGATGATTTTGGAAACGTGTTCTTCAAATTAATGAATAATGCATTTTATGGTAAGACTTTAGAAAATGTGCGTAATAGACAAAATATTGAAATAGTTTATGATAAAGATAGGTTTCAAAATTTAACAAGGAAACCTACATATAAAAGAACTACTAGATTTAGTGATGAACTATGTGCTGTACATTTACGTCGAATTAGCGTAAAACATGATAAGTTTAGTTTCATTGGTTTCACTATATTAGAATTAGCTAAACTATTTATGTATAGATTTATATATGATTATTTAGCACCTGCTTATGGCAAAAACTATAAATTACACTTTACAGATACCGATTCTGTTTTCTTAGAATTAACAATACCGTATAATTCTACACTTGTTAAAGAAATTAATAAAATAAAAGATATCATTCATCCTTCTGATTTATGTAAAGTAAAAGATGAATTAGAAGGAAATGAAGATTTCATAACAGAAGCTATATTTTTAAAATCTAAATGTTACTGTTATGATACAACTAATAATATTAAAACACATAAAACATTAAAAGGAATTTCAAAGGCATCAGTGGCTAATCAAATAACATTTCAAGATTATAAAAATGTATTATTTAATAATGAAATAAAAACAGCATGTAATTATAGACTTAATTCAAAAAAACATAAAATGTATTTAAAAGAAGAACATAAATTAGCATTAGATCCATTTGATGATAAAAGAAAAATTTTACCTGATGGAATAACTACTGAACCTTTTTAATTTTCTAATTTCTAAGATAGACAAATCTGATATATATAAAATTAAAAAAATATTATAACACTATATTTGTATATTTTTATCACTCCGCGAAAAAATATTTTCTATAACTCTTTCATGAATTTTTTTATCAATATTAATTGTAATGAAGCCATAATCTTTTGACCAAGCATTGTTACACGATTGTTTAAATTCATCTTTATTTCTTACACATAAATCTCTTAACAAATCACTTAAGTTTCTTGCATTTATTTCAAATAGTATAAATATATTTGCATTCTTTCTAATAACACTTCCGTCTAATGAATACATACTTTGTGTTAAATAAAAAACACTACAGTTATTATGTCTACCTCTTGTGAAATAATTTCTCTGAACTGACTGATTTCTATCATTAACACAATCATCAAAAATTACACAATGTTTCATTGTTTTATCTAGTTTACTAGGATCTTGCATATTACCACTATCATCTATTAATTGTATCTTTATATGCTTATTTTTATTGGATTCAACTAACTGATTTTTTTTGCTGCTTCTTCACACCACGAACTTATTTCTTCTTCATCTTCAGATTTTTCATATTCTTTGAATAATGAAGCAATTGCTATTTTTTTAAGATTATTTTCAAATCCATATTTTAAAAATTGATAGACGGGTTGTTCTGCCGTTGTTGTATAAATTATAAGATTGTTATAATCCAAAAAATTTGGAGTCGTTAAAATTTTAAATAATAGATACGTTTTTCCACAACCTGATCTTCCGGAAATAACTGACAAAACTTTATTAGATAAATTTGGATGATGATTAAATTTGAGTTTTTTTTATTTAATGGTGGTACTTCACTCATTTTTTAATAAAAAAATTTATTTTTATTTTATTTTTATTTTTAAAGAAGAAGAAGAAAATTAAACTTCTCTTGAAGGTTCAACTGCAAATGTAATTTTTTCTTATCTTTAAATGGTATACCTAAATGTCTCTTAATTTCATTTGATATTGATTCAACTTCGTAAGAACCAGGAAGAAAAGTTTGTATTTTCCACGTTTTGCCTTTATCAGTAGAATATCTAAATTGATCATTCACATCTTTGATAACGTTTTGAATAGTGTTAAATGTAGAGAAACTAGTCAATGCAATTTGATAATTTTTATTTTGTTCCAAATGTAGAATGGGTTCTAAATTACAAGTGTGTGATGAAGTAGTTGTTATAATTTTTAACGTCGTACTAAATTTTGATGAACCCAAAATCTCTGTCAAATTTTCTAAATGATTATTAATTTTGTCTAAATCTGCTGAACACATTTTTTAGTTAAAATTTTAAATAAATATTATAGATAAAAATCATAGATAAAAATCATAGATAAAAATCATAGATAAAAATCATAGATAAAAATCGTAGATAAAAATTATAGATAAAAATCATGAATAAAAATCATAGATAAAAATTAGAAACAACATATTACAGCTACACTTTTATAATCCTCTTCATTTAGAATCTTCTTTTCTAACAGTCTTTTCAATATAGCATGAATTTCATTGAAACTAGAATTATGTCCTTCTTTTATTGCAGATATTAAAATATTTAATCTATTTAGTAATTCTTGTGGATCATCTGGTAAAAATATGGTTGTTTCTGTTTCTGTTTTCTGTTTTTCAGATAAACGTTTCCCTACTTTAACTCCCGTTGATAATAAATTTTCTAATTGTTTATAACGTCTTAGAGATTTTACTGCACCAACTCTATCTAACATAGCTTTATATTTTATAAGATCTTCTACAGCATAATTATTTAAATATGCTCCTCTTAAAAGATTAACAAAATTTCTATCTAAATTAAAAGGAGATTTATCTGGTGAAAACATTAAACCTCGAAAAGGTTGTGGAAATATTTCTTTTTGTCCGAGATAAAATCTAGGTATTGTTTTTCCATCTATAAATGAGATAGAATGTTCAAATTGCATAGATTTTGGTAATTTCTTATTAATGTTTGATTCTAGTAATCCATAGTCATCTAATATAGTTTTGTGCTCTGGATCTGTTATATCAATTTGTTTATCATTATTTGTACTTTCTTTTTCAAGAGTTTTAAACGGTTTCATAGTTTTTTCAAAATCAGTTTTTACTTGCTCGGTTTGCTGCATTTTTTCAAACATATCAGATTGAATACCAGCTTTTATCATTCTATGTTGAAGATGATTTTCTTTCATAATATTTCTTTGTTTTATTAACTCTTCTAATTGTTTAATTCTTTTTTGATTATCAGCTCTAATTTTATCCATTTTTAAAATATAATATTTGAATTTTGTGGTAACATTGGAATACAGCAAAAACATTTTACTGAACAAATTATTTTTTTATTGCTTTGTTGTCTGACATCTTTTCGTTTAAAGTTTTCTCGTTTTAAGTTTTGTTTAATAAAGTTTTCTTTAATAAAGTTTTGCTTAAATTTTCGCTTAAAGTTTTTAGCTCTTCTAAAAAAATTTTGTCATTTTCTTCATTAGAAATTTTACCATCACTAGAAATTTTGCCATCCTGTCTATTCTTATCATCAACTTTTTCGGACTGTAATTGAAAGGTTTGATTTACTTCATTAGCTATTTGATCAAATTTTTCAATCTCATCTAACGTAATAACATTATCATCACATACTCTTTGAAAGTGGTAGTGTAGTTTATCATAGACTTCTTTAATATGTAAATGCTTAGTTTTTAATGATTTTCGTTTCTTAGTTATTGAAGATTTATCTAACATTGTAACAAGTGAAGTTGCAAAAACACCCGTACCTGTTAAAGCTGTAGCAACTACTGGAATTACTAAAACACCTGAAGATATAACAATTGTTAAAGCACCTAAACTTATTGTTAAGAATATGCCAATTCCTTGTGTTACATTCTTAACTTTACTCCATCTCTTTCTTAATTTTTTATAATGCTCTAATCTTAATAATAATTGAGATTCTTTATCTTTCATATAGCGTACTCTATCTTTGTGTTTTTCTTTGTTCATTTTTTCAATGTTCATTTTTTCAATGTCCATTAAAGTAGAACTACGTTCATATGATAACGAAGGATATATTCTTGCGGTTTCATCCACTTTTGTTTCTTCCACTTTTGTTTCTTCCATTTTTAAAGAAATATTTTTAGTCACATGATATATTTTGAAAACCTGAAAGATGGATAAAATTCATGAATTTGAAATTCTCAACTTTTATGATTTTCGGTGTCCTGGAACGGTCATGATTTAAGCGAGAAAATTGTAATTCTCAAATTTTGAGATTCTTAACTTTTATGATTTTCGGTGTCCTGGAACGGTCATGATTTTAAGGGTGAAAATTGTAATTCTCAAATTTGAGATTACGTGATATTTTGAGACCGTCTAAATTTTTGAAATTTTGATTTTTTTGAAAATTTGTCACTACCTAAATTTTCGCCCCTTCGGCCTTCGGCCACGTGAAATTTGAAGTCTACCTAAATTTTTGAAATTTTGATTTTTTTGAAAAAACCCGCAAAAGTGTGACATCCGGCGCAAGCGAAGCGAAGCAAAGCGAAGCGAAGCGTCGCGCCGGATGTCACACTATATACTACTGAAGCCTACAAATGAAATACATGCTAGACACATGCTTCATTCTCGAGTTCAACGTTGAGATGAGTCAATTGACACCTACTTACTTGCTCTGAATCGTCTAGCGTCTGATTGTTCTTTTAACGATGTCACTGCTCAAGTTTATCGTGATGAATCTATTCGTGATTCTTTTGTAAGAGGTTTACAATCATCTGTTATACGTGCCAGATTGCTCGAAAATTCATCTATGGACTTGAGTACTGCAGTTCAACAAGCCAGAGCCCCTAGAGCAAGCGCAGTTGAGATCAGAATCCTACGTGCAGCATACACATCATATCGCTGCAATTACTGACACTCATTCTAATACAGGAAATTTCAATGATTCTGAACAAGCTGCTTCTCAGATTGATTCACTTCAAATTGCATCTGTTCAACGCAAACAGACTACTGCAAAAAGTTCATCGAATTGCTACAATTGCGGAGGCGCAAGGCATCCGAGAGATAATCTTCAATACTGTCCGGCAAAAGATTCATTGTGTCATTCGTGTGGAAAGAAAGGACATTTTTCAAAAGTTTGTAAATCCACTCGAAAACTTTACTCCTCTGCCGTTCTTAATAATTCAGTAGTTTTGGCAGGCGTTTCTCCTCCGATTCCAACTGAAATCTTCTTGAACGGTGTTCGTTTGAATGGATTACTTGATACTGGTATACGACAATTTTATCAAGGAAAGTATTGCGAAATCTATTGGTCTTCCTATTCGAAATTCGATTATTTCAATGGCATCTACATCCTTTTCAATGCCTTTGCACGGTTATTGTTCTGCCGAAATTCTTTTAAATGATCGTACTTACAAAGAAGTTGAAATGACTGTGCTCCCTGATGCATGTGCTGACGTTATTCTTGGATCTCCGTTTCTGAAATTGCACAGGAATGTCACAATTAACTATGGTGGACCATTGCTTGATCTGAATATTTGTGCACTTACGAAGATAAATATACCTCCTGTTGAATTATTCAATAACCTTACTGATGACTGCAGACCGATTGCAACAAAATCAAGGAACTTCTCCCCTAGTGACACTCAGTTTATTGAAGAGGAAGTTCACCGTCTCTTATCTGAAGGCGTGATCGAGGAAAGCCATTCCCCTTGGAGAGCCCAGGTAGTTGTTACATGCTCAGAAAACCGGAAGAAGCGAATGGTCATTTATTTCTCGAGGACAATAAATCGCTTTACTTTGCTGGATGCGTATCCGCTGCCTCGTATCGAAGAAATTGTAAATTCCATTGCTAAGTTTCGTGTATTTAGTATCATTGATTTATCGAAAGCATATTATCAAATTGAAATTTCTCCCAAAGATCGTCCATATACTGCGTTTCAAGCTGGCAATCAATTATATCAATTTAAAAGAATACCAATGGGTGTGACCAACGGCGTGTCAGCGTTCCAACGATTTATGACTCAATTTATTTCCGACAACAATCTCAAAGGTACATTCGCATATTTGGATGATATCACTATCTGTGGAAAAGACAAGGAAGATCACGATGAAAATCTGAATAAATTTATGAAAGCTGCTTCAATATAGGGGGGCCTACAATCTCAAGTTCAATACTGAAAAGTCAAAGTATTCGATGACAAGCATTGATGTTTTGGGATACAGAATTACACAGACAGAATTACAGAAATACAGATTGCGTCCACTCCTGGAATTCCCTGAACCGCAGACTACAAAAGCTTTGCAAAGAATTATTGGACTTTTTGCCTACTACGCCAAATGGATACCCAACTATTCAATGAAAATACGACCGCTGATTGACTGCACCAGTCCTCCACTCTCCTCCGAAGCATTGAAAGCTTTTACTTCTCTGAAAGAAGACATCGCCCAATTTATCGTTAATATTGCTGACACCATAGAAATCGACAACAATAAAACCTCTAGAACGGAGGTTAAGCTTCATGCAATACACAATAGTGGCACATAAATCGCTCGCATTTCCACTTAGATACACTCTTCAACGGCTGTATCATTGGGTTAGAATCAGTCACATGTGTAAATCAAAGCTTTTCATTGGTGATCCATGCCCCAAGTTAGTTCCCCCGGCGGTGCCGCGACCTTGAGTCAATTTCCATTCTAGTCAACTTCAGTTAAACAATCTATTTCTGTGGCTGACACAGATTTGCCATTTATAGTCGAAACAGATGCATCTGACCAAGCGATTGCTGGCACTCTTCTGCAGAGTGATCTTCCTATTGCATTCTTTTCTCGATCACTTTCGTCGACGGAATGCAATCATCATATACTGGAAAAAGAGGCGTATGCGATTGTTGAATCAGTGAGAAAGTGGAAGCATTTCTTTGCCGGTAGGCATTTTACGATCATCACTGATCAACGAGCTGTATCTTTTATGTTTAATACCAGTCTGAAAGGGAAAATCAAAAATGACAAAATAATGAGATGGCGTATGGAACTTCTTCCCTTTTCATATGATATCAAGTACAGATCAGGAAAAGAAAACGTTACTGCTGATGTACTTTCACGAGCCCATTGTGCTGCTACGACTTGTCATGATTTGTCTGACATTAAATCCCTGCATCAGGCGCTTATACATCCAGGTGTTCAACGCATGCTACACTTTATTCGTTCAAGGAATCTCCCATACTCAGTCGATCAAGCTCGACAGGTCATTTCACAGTGCTCAACTTGTGCGAAGCGAAAGCCACAATTTCTCAATCCAGAAAGAACTCCTCTTATACGTTCTACAGCCCCCTTTCAAAGATTATCAATTGATTTTAAAGGGCCATTACCAATTGCTGCATCTTCATATCGATACATACTGACAGTGATTAAGGAGTACTCCAGATTTCCCTTTGCTTTCCCGTGCCATGATATCTCTGCACAGACTGTTATAAAGTGCTTAAAGGATTTATTTTCAGTTTTTGGCCTACCGTCTTTTGTTCATTCAGATCGTGGGGCAAGTTTCATGTCTGAGGATGTCAAACAATTTTTCTTACGTCACGGTATTGCTTCAAGTCGCACAACGCCCTACAACCCAAGAGGAAATTCCCAGTGTGAGAGATACAACGGTATTATATGGAAAACGGTGACTTTGGCTCTTGAAGATCGTGGGCTTTCACTAAATGCTTGGCCGCAAGTCTTACCTGATGCACTTCATTCTATTCGATCGCTGCTCTGTACTGCTACAAATGCTACTCCACACGAGCGTATGTTTAACTTTGAAAGGCGAACAGCAACTGGGTGTGCTTTACCTTCATGGTTGCTCCAGCCGGGAGAAGTTCTCCTGAAATGCCATGGAAATTCAACAAAATACAAGCCACCTGTTGAAGTTGTTGAACTGTTGGAAGCTACTCCCAACTACGCTCATGTACGCTTCAAAAGTGGTCACGAAGATACTGTATCTCTTCGAAATCTTGCTCCGTATCCTCGTCAAAAAAATGTGACGGAAACGTCTGAAATTTCCAACCCTTCAAATGACCAAGAAGATGACACGGATGAGGATGTGCTGAATGTTGAATGTGAGTCCGAAGATGAACGGGAACAGCAGGATGATGAACGGAACAACACCAATGAAGACGGAAGCACCTGTCCACGTCGATCTACACGCCAAAAGAAGCCAGTTGATCGATATGTGCCTTCTTGGTGAACATTATTCGGCCGGGGAAAGTGTTATGTTATTCGATCACTATGTTGCTGCAATTATTGATAAATAACTATGTTCTATGCAAATTTCTACTGATTGTAGATTTCTATATGTCATATTAATTTAAATGTTGATATCTGAATGATTGCTATCATTCATATTATCCTGCTTCGTTCAATAGCTGCGTCTTAGCAGAATAAACCCTATGTAACAGGGAATGATCATGGAAATCTATGAATTCCTTTATAAAGTTGGAGAGGAAAAGCACGGTCATCCACTATGCGTAGTGGACTTTTATGATGAACTGTTTAACTTTGACGTTGACAAAGCAGTAGAAGAAGGCTACGATCAAATAAGAAAGGGATTCAAAGAAGTCTAGACTCAATACTAGCATAACAAAAAAATCACGCTTTACTTCAATAAATTCAAGCGTAGGCATGACTCATGAAAAGTGGCTCTTGACTGCCACTTTGAGTAATGCATCAAAAGAGCTGAATAATGATTACCTATCAAATGATGAAGACTAACTATATCTTTTGTACTGTTTCTGTATAGAGGTAAAGAAACAAAATGGTGATCTGTGGCCAGTAGCCACATGGCAGGGCATAGTGTATGAGTATTAAGTTGACGTTGAGAAACCAAGTAAACAAGATGGTAATAATTCTTTTTTTATATATGCTTTATTAATTTTGGCCTCCTCTGAGGCCATCATCAGAAGCTAAGATCCTAATAAATCTATATCCTAAGAGGAGGCCGAAATTAATAAAGCATATAAAAAAAAGAATTATTACCATCTTGTCTACTTGGTTTCCCAACATCAACTTAATGAAAATGAATAACCAAGGTATTTGTATGAGTATTGAGTAATGAAAATGAAATGAGTCATGTAAATGCACAAAACATATATGTTGCCCATACAAAGAAATTCGTCTCTTAGTATTTATGCCTCTATAATAGCCAATAGGTACTTTTGATGCAAAAAATACTCATTCGTGTCAATCAAACTTTCAAAACTCTAAAAGCTTGAGCGTATATGGTGCAAATCATTTAAGTAATGTAACTGTTAACTAAACGCATTCTATCTTTTATTTATCTGATGACAACAATTAATAATAATGATGCCAATAATGAAATCTTTATTGAGTCAAATACAACTAGCGGCATGTGACAAAACGTCAAGGCACAATTAACGGTATCACCACATCTCGAAACGTTGGTAAGTCATCTTTTAAAAGGATGAATAACAGGGGTCCTCAAGATGGAACCCAGGGGTACCCCTTTCGTGACGGATTTCCAAGATGTGGTCGTTTCACCTACTGAAACGCGCTGGACACGATCTGATAGAATCAGCATTCAGATCAATTTCAATATCAATTTCATGGTATGATCGCAGCCAAAATTTTTATGAATGCAGTTCAGTATAGAACGGTGGGTTAGAGTATCGAATGCCTCTTTAAAATCAAACGCAATCAATCTGGCAGTATTGGAAGGGTTTAAAGTAATATGTAGTAGCAATTCGTATGGACAACAAGGCGTTAGTGCACCCACCGAACTGAAGCCAAACTGATCACTGTTGATGGTATGATTTAATGATGGGAGCAAAACACGATCTCGAGCGAGTCTTTCGAGCACTTTGCTTACAAAAGATAGGATAGAAATTCCACGGTGGTCTGATTTACACGTACCCTATGGAATAGGCAAGATATTTGTCCTCTTCCAACTTTTCGGTAACACACCCAATCTCAGACAAAGTTGCATATTCCAGCGAGTGGAGTCACCAGGCTGTCCGCAAACGACCGAATGAAGTATCCCGGAATATTACCCGGACTGCATGTAGTGCTTCTACATTTCATTAGCATAGAATATACAGTGTATTCACTAACATCTTGACCAGAAAATTCAGTACTCTCATGGGGAAGAGAAAAGTTGTCAATGTCAGAATCAGAAAACACAGAATGAAATTTCTCATTGAGAGTAACAACTTTTTAGCAATCAATGTGAATTTTCGAAGTGTGACTATTCAGCTTGCTATTAATAGATTTCCACTTTTCGGTGGACGAAGAAGTGGGACTATTCTGCTGGGAGAAATGTTTCGCTTTAGCTTTTTGTGCCTCCTTTAAAAATTTCTCACGGAAGCATAGAAATTTTTCATTATTACCCCGGGTTATTGCAATATCAGGAGCATTTGATAGAACTTTTAGAGACGTAATCCAGGGCGGATCTCTATGCTTCACATGCAAAAAAGTTTCAAAGCAGAAATGTAAAATACCTTCAAATTGTTCCACAATATCATCAATGTTGTTCAAATTTAAAATATTATTCCAATCAATAGACGCAAGAGTCTTGTAACATATGGCGAAGAATGACGGCGAGGATGAACGTACTTTGACCTGATTTGTCTTTACAGGTTTAGGAGAAGACGGCGAAACAAAAACATTATGTCAAATGTCATTACTATAGTTTGGACATATGTTCAGATGGCTACTTACGACTGAGTTACCTCTTATATGTTCTTTTATTCTTTGATGTAATCTGCGTTTCGTTTGTCACAAGTATTGGGTATCAGGATCAACCCGACATTCAAAATTATACACAACGCATGATCGCATCAGCTTATTTGTTTTATCTTTCAGACTAAAATACTGTCCTGTTTTACAAATGTTGAATATTATTTTAACATGATGGTCCAATTTCCTAAATACCTAACACGTTTGCGTCGGAATTTTATGGATGTTTTGCCTAAAGACTGAAGTATCATAAACCTGTTTGTAGGTCCGTATAAACTCAGTTTGTATGCAAAACATCCATAAAATTCCGACTCAAACTTGTTAAAGTATTTAGGAAATTGGACCATGATGTTAAAATAATATTCAACATTTGTAAAACAGGACAGTATTTTAGTCTGAAAGATAAAACAAATAAGCTGATGCGATCATGCGTTGTGTATAATTTTGAATGTCGGGTTGATCCTGATACCCAATACTTGTGACAAACGAAACGCAGAATACATCAAAGAATCGCCTTCGGCTCGGAGATTCTCACCGTGTAACTCCTTGTAGACAGTAGGTTACCATGCACTTTATTTAATCATAGACATGTCACATTAACAAAATTATACTTGTAATACAGAGAGTTTGAAAGAACAATATAAATGCGGATAAACAAAAGAACAAGAAATTGAAGCAAAAAATATAAAATATAAATGTAAAACGTTAAATAGCGGCTGCTAATATCGATCTAGCACTCCCTCTGGTAATTGCCAGAGAGATACGCTGAAGCATCCAATCGGTCTCCCGCGGCTCGTCCTTTCTGGGAAATTCGATGACCCAACTTGGAAATGTTAGTGTACGTGGACCAAGGCCACCACTCGTTTTGAAAGCTGGTGGTTCGAAGCAGTACCGCTCAAGCAGTGCGTGATATTTGGAGAGCTTGCGTTCTTCAGCTCTTCTGGCAGCGGATCCAGGCATGATGGTCGATTCAATGATGGCGTTTTGGGCAAACGTATCAGATCAGGTAACATCCCATACCAATGCGCGTCCCATTGAAAAAGGAAAGGTGGTCATCCCATCAGGTCTTTTGCCATCTCCTCGGTCAAGTCCAACTGGCTCGAGAACTGCAGGAACTCCAGCTCTGTCGAAAGCTCGCTTAATTAGATCATTCAAAGCGGAATGCCTAGGTGGACGGACAGAACTCTGTTTACACGCGAGCGGATGATGACCAAAAACGTCAGCAATGAAACCACATTTGCGTTTATGGGATTCGCAAACTTTTGCACCAATGCCACCGATATACGGAAAGTCTCGTCATCTAGCAATGTGCCTAACGTTGGACTGGGTATGGCATTGAGACAAGCTCTACCGTGAGCTGTTGCACCGGTCAAGAAAGCCGCTAAACGACATTTATCCAATCTTTGGGAGAGCAAACGAATACGGTCTTCACATGCGCTTATGTCCCAACATTTTTGAGATTCACAATTTTCAAGAATTCTAAGACCAAGTGTTGTCCATTGATCAAAGACATCAACTCTTCGACGCTGTTGAAACTCAATTGATTTCGACAGAATTTCACCAACCAAAGAGTCACAGGCAGATACAGATGATAGATAAGCTGGCAAAGCAATGTCAATGAATTGAAGAAGACCTAAGTCACCAAGTTTTACCGGTAAAGTGGCATGTTTCCAATTTAAGTCGTCGAATTCTACATTGGAAATAGAACTAGTGCATAATTTCAAAGAATCGTCGTAGCAAGATAGCTTTGAAGGAAGCTTATAACACGGAGACAGAACGGCTTCAGTTCCAAAGTGACATCGGAAACGCAAGCCCTTACGAGCATCTTTGTTGCTAGGCGTCTCAAAGTATTGCAAATAGCAGTAGGTTGCACACCTCCTTCCCTCTTCTTCAGCAAAGTCAAAGATGCAGAGAAGAATAATCCTAAAATAATTCTCTAATCCGGTCAGGAAGGTCTCCTCAAGCCAATCGATTCACCAAATCAGTAAGACTTGAGAGTAAGCGTTCTCCAGATTCTGATTATCTCGACGAATAAGATATCTTAAATGAGCGGGACGTAAACCATCAATTCCACCGCTGATGCTTGGAGGGAAAGATTTTGTAGCTTTGACGACGTCTTCTCTGCTAAACTTTGCCACGAAATTCAAATTCAATGGAGGAAGAGTTCTCAAATCTGGTTTAGCATCAGGATGCTTAGAAATAATCAAGGACCTGACATCAGAATTTATGTTGGCAATCACATCATTGGATCATCAGCAGCCGAAATGTCGCCATCCATGAGCTTTGATTAAACACGTTTGCGAATAACTTCACTTTTATCAAAAACGGTAACCGAGTTGCGGCTATCTTTAACGTATGATATTCAATCCTTTAGCTATGAGATCTTTCCGATCGGATTCGTCAAACATTGAAAATTGTCGCTTAGTAAAAGTTGCCAAAGAAACTTTTCGCTCACAATCTTTACCCGATCTCGTAAGTCCGTGAGCGGCGAAGAGGAACAACTTGATCCAATTGTAATAATCATCGGTCTGTAGGGCCAAGTAGATGGTCTTTCGCAAAGAATCAGCAGCCATTATTCGAGCTCCCTTCTGTATTCTATTCAGCAAGCCAAATTTCTATTCAAGATATATATATCTTGAAACAAATAACAAAACATCTCAAGGGTCAATATCAGCTGACTGGATTTGAGGCAATTTATTTGAATTCTGCTGAAAATCAAGAAGACGCGGGGATGCAAGCAGATAAGACAAGACCAATTTTTAAACATGGCAGATTGCCATTGAGTCAGGTCAACACAAGAAAGATGATATAAACAGCGGCATTTATCACATTTTCTTGACCGTTTGCGTTCATTAACTTGATGACAATGCGAGCACGGTTCAGACGCATTAAAGATTGTATTCAATGATTCAGTCATGATACTTTTGTCATTACCTGGAACCCCAACCCCCAAGCCCCAAGCTTGCCAAGCAGATGGGTCAAGCCCCAAGCAACCCAAGCAACGAGACCCCAGCCCCAAGGGTAATAATAATAATAATAATAATTCAAAAAAAAAAATAAAAAAAGAAGAATAAAATTGAACAAGCCACCGTCATTCACAACCAATAATGTACCTAATAGGCTATCCAAATTAGCCTTGCCTCCTAGAGCCTATCTCCACTCGGCCTATTAGCTCAGGACTACCTGTGCAGACTAGGCCTACGTGTGCAGGTGCCCTCAGTATTATTGATGCCGTGCATTGATGGCAGGCCGTGGCTTTATCTATGTAGACTATACGGTAGGCGCCTTACAACTAAACCAATTTAGACACCAAAAGAGAATTTAGTAAACATGCTTAGCCTATAATACGACAAACGACATACGCGATGGCTGAGCTTAGACCCGTTAGACTTGATTTAGATTATTCCTATTGTCTGTTATTTCTCCCCATTCATCCATTTATTTGCGAATGAATGAATGGATCCTATTATTCATCTGACTGAACAACACAGGTGTGTGGGGGTGAAAAGCGAACAGATCGCAGCCCAGCCGCAGCCAGTAATGCGGCAGCCTATCACAGTTGTGGATAATCGATGGGGAATTCGTCGGAAAGAATGTAGCACGAGCAAGTATACAGACACAGCAAACAGTTGCCTTGTCTTTTGGGGGCTTGGCTTGGGTTGCTTTTGGTCTGAACCCAGCGCTTTGGTCCAAAGACCCCCCAACGACCCAACCCCAAGCAAAACCCAAGCAAACCCAAGCACCCAAGCAACAACCTTGCCTGGAATCATTTCAGTTCCGACGTATTGCTTTTCGTCAGCGCAATACTTTTTTGCGCATTCTTGCTTTGCTTGTTCATGGTCGCATATTGTGCGCGTTTCTGCCCGAATTCTGACATGAGAAGCGACAGTTGTCATAGTTTCATCCAAATTGACAATGACGATGGGATATATTCTCCGTCTGACATAAAAAAAACGAGTGTAGTGCATGATTAAGAAAAAGGTCGTAAACGTTTCGGGTCCGAATCCGGTGTGGACCTGGGCACTATATTTAAGAAGACTAATCAACCTCGTCTTCAATTTTTCAGAATTCCCATGATACAGAATGCACGAAATTGCTATCTTGGACAACTGATATCTCCTGGCTGGAATCTCTTGTCTCTTGAAGATGCACAATATTAGGTTAGGCTTCTCTTCAGAATTGTTCTTCATAAAAATAATCTTTGATAAATGTTAGATGAAGACTTTACTTAAAAAATCATTGCCAACCAGAGCTAGATGTCACATATATTGCCACTGTACATGTATTGGGGTTGATTATCTGTGTGTCATAATTCATCTTAGGGTAAGATTTCTACATTTTGCCGGACAATATTGCTCTCAGTTGCAATATTGTCCGGGAAATGCTATGTAATTCCTATGGAAAGAAAAAGCTCAATATACTTTAATTATGTCCGCTACCACAGATGTTTCATT
Organism: Prostheceraeus crozeri; assembly: GCA_907163375.1. Lineage (NCBI taxonomy): Eukaryota > Metazoa > Platyhelminthes > Polycladida > Euryleptidae > Prostheceraeus > Prostheceraeus crozeri. The sequence continues at coordinate 266,128 of CAJQUW010008486.1, read as the reverse complement.
GTTTCATTAATCACATTGAATTAAGCATTGCCGTTGTAGGCTGTAATGTAATTGCTTAAACGAATCGCAATGCAAATTTCTCCATGAGCAAAGGATGAAATCACTTGTGTTTTTTACGTTTCCATTGGTCCGCCATTTGGATCCACCTATAGTCTATTGGTGTTGATGTATAGCATGGAGTCGATACATTGAAGTCCATGGATGACTTAAAAACATGGAAGCATTCATTTGGGTCCTGTGATCATGTGACTTCACATGCAAAATTACACTGGCAGAGATTCGTCAGAAGATTTGTGTCTTAGTCGCAGGATATCATTTACTTTTAGAATGAGCGAGATTCTTACACTCATGATTCGTCCTCTGATAAATTTCATGCATAATATTGCATCTTACGATCATCGTGACATTTGATTGGAATTTTAAATCGCATCAGTGGTAGTTGAAAAAATTATTTGAACTACATGTTGTAATATTCATGCTTGATAAAAAATCGATTTTCTCATATCTTTCCATGAAGATTAGCATTCCGGATGAAAATGCTCACAAATTGTCCTGTCATTTTCACTAGACATGGAGTTAGTTGCTATACATTAATGAAATTCACATTATGAACAAATTCTCCTTTCTTACTCAAGCACCATTTTTTGAAATGCAATTGATGAAACTTAAGAAGGTATAAATAAGGAAACCGAATGAAGCATAAGTACTCCTATTCACTTTTAATTACCATTCTGTTCACGTTATAAAGTTGCGATACATTCCCTAGTTATGTTGACTAACCATTGCTAGATAGCCGACACAGCCTGTAGTCTGGAAAGTTTTGATCAATGCAGGGACATCTATGATTAATGCAAGATATCTAAGGGACGTTCAACTCCCATACCATGTACTGGGCTGGAGGCCAGTGACTTCCATAAACTTGATTAATGACGGTTATTTGTGCAAATCTGGATAAAAACGTGAAACAAATTGTAAACAATTATCCAGTACTCTAATACACTCATTCATACAGGGAAGCTATTGAAAGAAGATTCTGGACCCAGTCAAGAAGTGACTGCAGAATTGCAAAACTCCCGCAAGAATAAGCAACTGTCAGTAACAGCTGCAAAAGATAAATTTTACATACTCAGGAGTGAAGTAATGGAAAATTAATGAGCCATCAATGATTTCACTACTTCATGGTCGATTTCATTTCACTTATTTCCCCATGATTTCCATATTGACATCAGATATCGATGCAAGTGGCCATTGTGACATTTGAATTCGTACAGAATTATCTGAAATCATTCAGTTTGAAATTATCTAAGCCAGATAGCGGACCAAAAATATGAGCTGGCAGAATCTATTGGACTTTACTCAGTTAACCCAATGGAATGATTTCTGGACTGGCCGAGGGGGAGATAGGTGAGATAGCATCGGTCCAAGATCTGCTGAGAATGGACCCTAGCCTTCTTGAAGAGGAAATCGCTTTAGCTGCTCCAAGAACTTTAGAGTCACCTCCAAAAACTCAAGCGGAAATAAATCAGCTTCAAGCTTCGGAGTTACCTCCAGAAGCTCAAGCGGAAATAAATCAGCTTCAAACTTCGGCAATTCCAACCTCTACTGCGTACCAGTCAAAGCGTGAGGAATTTGTCTCTTTCCTGAGGCAAAACAACAGGAGAACCGATTTTCAATAGTTTAGACCGACATTTTAGAAATACACGTATGTTTATCATTTCAAAAGTTGCAAATCAATCTTCTACGAGTACGTCCACTGGTATCAGTGAGGAAACGTCATGTTATGCCATCTCTACTTCTCATTCTCATAACAGAAAGTAAGGGCTGCTTTCGATAGTATAAGTTATTTTTTAATTATTATTTGATCGTTACATGTGTGTTTCAGCGACATTCATCGGCCCACCATCGAAGAAGCTTGTGATCGAAGCAGATGGCAACAGCAACATAATTCGGTTCACTTTCGAATAAATTTTCACTAACTTTTGATATCGTTCTTTGTTAGGCCTACATACATGAACTACATGAGCATGAACTACATACATTTTACGTTAGGTCTTGATACACGAAGGGTTTGATCCTAATTTTTCATTGATCTCCATGAGTCAATTTTAACATTACAACTTGCATGTCTATACATGTCTAGACATGATAGATATACGATTATTTCACGATGAAGGGTTCATTATTTCATGCTCAGGATCAAACTTGCATGTATTTAGATAGGAGAAAAGGGTCGGAAATCTATGGGAAAATCTCATTATTTCATGGCTAGCTCATAAACAATATCAACTGCTAGTGATTGAAATTGTTCACCTACGGCACGTTGCATCAATGTCTATTGGTGTGAATTCTGTACATTTTATACATGCTTTACGAAAATCGATTCAGTAGTGTTTGTTTTGGAGAATTGTGGACTCTTTCTGGAAAATTTGTGATAATCCATTTTCTTTGCTCAAACCAGTCATGGACTAAGTGATAACTGATAAGTAATGATTTTACTTGCTACTACAATCATTGCAGCAAAATGTTCCATGCCTTATTCATTGTTACACAAGTAAAAGACATGATTCAAATCTAAAAATCTACCGATGATGCAATTAGCTGCGAACAAAAAACAAATTTAAACGTCAAAAGTTAATAATAATTTGATTGGTATTAAACTAATTAAAATGCTGAAAGTTAAGCAAGAATCGTTTGAATGTCCATTCTTTCGGAAGATCCTTTATCAAGATTGTGGTGGAAAAGTGCAACCAGTGTTTCCATAAGTGCGCCTCCTCGTAATGAGTGGTTATCGATGTCATTATATTTTTATCTCTTATTGGACATCTCGTGATTACAAAGCATCACCCGTGAAGCCTTCAAATTGTAATCAAAATTCCGACGAACAAATAAAAATGATTTGATGTGAGTGATTCTTAAAATGAGAAGATCATATTGAATAAAAAGCAAACCAAGCAGTGGTGACTGATGACTTTCCATAATTTTCAGGTCCTAACATATTGGGGAATTCAGGAACAGCATTGATAAGGATTTAAGTTGATTACGAAATCGGTATAAATTTCGTCTGTGAATATGAAAGCATTCGCGCATCACTGATAAAAATAGCCATCAATTTTCGTTTAATGAAAGTTGAGTAATTCAAGGCCGGAAATAAATCAGACATGTTATATCGCTTCACTGCTCTTGAATTCTCGAATAAAGTCCTCCAGTTGTCCAAATTATTATACAGGAGGTTTTCGATAAGACAATGGGAAAATCAATGAAAATCGAAAGTCACAATTTATTTGTGATTGATCATCGATGATATGCTTCTATCTGTAATGTACACTGCACAGATTCTTCCGACAATTTCTCTGCAAGAATGGGCCGGGCGTATTAATTAGTATGTTCAGCAATCAATTCAGCTGGATTCTGATGTACTTCACAATAAGGAAGTGAATTTTTTTTCATTTAATCAGGATAACTGTATTTTAAGATAATGGCTTTTAAGCCTGCACATGAACATGAAACAATACAACTAGAAATTATCAAAAATACCAGTATAAAATATAAGTTAAAAATAGGGTAAAAAAAGACAGGAAACACGAAGAATGGACTGAGCATTCCCTCTAATAATGGCAATGCCAAAGCGTTGTAACAACCATTCTCTTTCCATGGGATCGTCCTTCACCTTACTCAATCTTTCCCCTAAACCCAAGACTGTCTTCAGCGTTCTCGGTCCCATGGCACAAGTTGTTTCAAACGCCAGTGGTTCAAAGATGTACCTCTCAGATAATGCAGCGTATTTCGTCATTCCGTCAGGTTGTTTTCTATCACCTCTGTCAAGACCGACGGGTTCAAGAACAGATGGAATACCCGCACGATCTAGCACTCGTTTAAAAACGTCATTCAAAGCAGCATGACGAGGGAATCTACCAGCGGATCGTTTGCATGAGTAATGGGCAAAAGACCGTTCCAGGACACCATAAAATTCAAAAAAATAGTATCTTTAAAAACGACATAAATTCATGAATTTAGACCCTTTTTCAGGTTTTTAAGACCTAAATTCATGAATTTAGTCGTTTTTAAAGATACCGATTTTTCAAAAAATGGTACTTTTTAAATGGTCTAAATTCATGAATTTTGGTCATTTTTCAGGTTATGAAGACCTAAATTCATAAATTTGGGCGTTTTTAAAAATAACCAATTTTCAAATTTTTCAAAATCTCAAATTTGAGAATTACAATTTTCTCGCTTAAATCATGACCGTTCCAGGACACCGAAAAATCAAAAAAAGAAATCTCAAAAATTTGAAATTACAATTTTTACCTTGAAAAATCATGACCGTTCCAGGACACCGAAAATCATAAAAGTTGAGAATTTTAAATTCATGAATTTTATCCATCTTTCAGGTTTTCAAAATATATCATGTGACTAAAAATATTTCTTTAAAAATGGAAGAAACAAAAGTGGATGAAACAAAAGTGGAAGAAACCGCAAGAATATATCCTTCGTTATCTCAATTAAACTTTTACGGAGCAGCGTGACTTCTTTCTTTCTTTCTCTGTCTCTCTCTCTCTCGATCCTGTCTGTTACAGGAATATTGTATTCACAATGACATGCATTCTTTAAAACAATTGCTTGTCTTCAATGAGAATAATTCCCATATGCTTTCAATAGAATGACCTTGAACGCTAATGGAAAAATACACCAATTGTCGAACCGGTGTCAGAAAGTTTGTCGACATGGCTGACGATATGGTTCGACAGTTGGTGTATTTTTCCATTCAAAACAATGTCGCATGAATGATTGTTATGGAAACCAAAATGAAGAGAAATGCTCATTCATTTCTCTTCTCTCTCATATGTCTATTGTGTTTAGATTGTATTTGTTCTTTTGTTCTCATAGTGTGAATGAGATTTCACAACTCGCATTATGCGCTATTGTCTGTGATTTCCTTCACTCGTATCAGCTGAAACAATTTTAGCAGCTGCTACACGCCAATTCTTTTGAGAAATGTCTGAAATAGATTTTATTCCATTTAAAATGAGTAACATTAGAGACTTTCTAAAAATATACGGTAAACAAAACCACGTCAAATTTCGATTTAAATGAGATTGCTAATCAATTGGGAATGAAGAATTTTCACATATTGATGAGGGTTGAATTACTATTGATAAAAGATGTACGAAACACTAACTCTACTAATACAATGCAACAATGTAACGTTTAAATTTAGATTAAATTAAATCATTTCAAAATTGAATAAGTAGTAAGGAAAGTCATCATTGTGGAACAGTTTTAAATCAATACCCCCCCTTCTGACTAAGTAGTAAGGAAAGTCATCATTATAAAAATGTTTTAAATCAATACCCCCTTCTGACTAAGTAGTAAGGAAAGACATCATTAGAGAACAGTTTTAAATCAATACCCCCTCCCTTCTGACTTCTAGGGGTCCCTTAAGAAATTTTTTTATTATAAAATGAGCAACATAAATGAGTTTTTGAAATTATATGGAACACAAACGACAACGAATTTCGACCTAAAGAAAATCGCTAATCGATTAGGAATAAAGAATTTTCATGTTCTAATGAGAGACGAATTACAATTCCTAAAAAATAAGCCAACAGGAACCTTCAGTTCCCGGAACAAAGTTCCATCAATAACTACAAATTTCATAACAAATCTTCATACGTCAGATGAAAAAGGTGTACATTGGTCAGCAGGACAAAGAAATATAAACTGTTCTAATTATTATTTTGACTCATACGGACTTCCCCCTACGAATGAAGTAAGAGAAATACTTGGCAATGGAATTTATAATACGTTTCAAATTCAAAAACCGGGAACTACTTATTGTGGTCAATTATGTCTTTATGTTTTATTGAAATTACAGGAAGGAGTACCATTTCTAGATATTATGTTTGAATTGAACGAACCGTAGGTTCTATGGCTACGCCTAATGAAAATAATGATAATTAAAAATCAGTTCGTTGTAATTCATTTTGATAAAAACGGCCTCTGATATCTTCATCATCTAAATCTTTAATTTCATAAGTAATCGGATAAGTTTGGTTTATTTTACAAACTTCAAATATTTCTTTAGTCCAGTATCCGATGAAGCCTTTTTCAAATTTATTCTTATATTTAAATATTCTAACTCTATCTCCAATTTTAAATTTCGGCTTAAGTTTCTGCAAATTCGGATTACTCTCATTCAAATTATTATTTTCGTTCGAATAATTATTCTCGAATATTTTTTTTCTTATCAAATCAGGGTCGTCAGAAGCATTCTTTGGGGTTTCTTCAATACCTGAATGAACTTTATTATTGTACTCTTCTACAATTCCTGGTAATATCTTCAACCATTTCTGATTTCTTTGCTCAGTAAATTTCTTGAATAATTTATTTTTTAACGTCCGATTGAATCTTTCTATCACTACGGCCTTCCCTGCATTTTCAGTTGAATAAACAGTTTCAAATAGTGGCTGAACGTTTCGGTTATAAAATTCCGACCCTTTATCAACAAACAATTTTTTGGCTTTCTCTTACTTTCTTTAAAGATTTCTTCAAACGCATATTTAACTGATAGACCACTTTTATTTTTTAAAGGCTTTACCCAAGAGTATCGTGTATATAAATCTATAGCGGTCAATGCGTATTTGTAGTCCCTTTCATTCGGCATATGAATAAGATCAGCACTCCAAATATCATCTTTATTAAATACTTTTACTTTCAATAAATATTTAGGCCTTCTGTATTCCCTATGAATTTCAGAGGCATAGGTTCGAGCGTTGCTCTCAGACAGCTTTGCTGTCGTTTCATTTAAACCCTGGCCGAATAATATTTTAGCTTGTAAAGCTTTCTTAACAAACATTCTTTCAATTTTTTCTCTAAATGTAGGATTTTGAATACTATCTAATTCTTGAATCATCTTCTTATCAGCTGCATGTCGAGAACTTAGATCATGATTTCGATAAGCTAAATCATGCCTGTAAGCTGCGGCATCTACTCTATTTATTGGTTCTTCACCTGGTTTCGGATTATTATTCTCATCTAGTCTTATATCTAATCGAGTTCCTGGACCAGTATATGAATGACCAGGAAGATGTTTTTCTTTCGAATATTTACTCCAAATAAAGCCAGGAAAGTTTTCTAATGTTTTTTGTATGTCACCTCCAATATGCTGACAATTTGAGTTTTTATTTTTGTTTAATAGATGATTTAATAAATCTAAATTAGCAATTTTTAATTTAATTAAATTTTCGGAATTTGTAGAATTCATTTTAAAAGATAAAATAAATGTTTTACCTAATCGAACCTTGATCAGAGGCTTTAGCCGATCGGACCAAAGGTCCTGAGGTTATTACCGAATCATACTAGGACTTAGATATATTCCAGAACCATCTTTTGTTTCTTTAATTTCAATCAAATCATCAACATTGTGAAGAATATTTTTAAGAACACGTTTTCCTTCATCAAGTAAATTTAATTTACTAATAAAATTATCTACTATTCCTTCTCCCCTAGCAACTTTCTCTAACTATCTATTATGACGTTTCTGTTCTTCTAATGCTGCCTTCTCTGATTTATTTTTATTTACTGCTTGGACAATACCAGCTGTCCCACCTGCAACACTTCCTGCTGCTGCTATGCCTCCTATTATTAGTGGAATTAATGGGAGAATCCCGCCATTCTTTTCTTCTTGTAATTGAATATTCTCTATCATTGGTTTACTTATGTAATACTTTTTTTATTAATCGTAATAGTTTTAGGGGTATTTTTGTCAACAATATTACGTAATTTTAATTCAACAGTTTTATTATTATTACTTTTCGCTTGCGATATTTTTAATAAAAAAATTTTAAGTTATCAAAAATTTTAAGTTAAGAATTTTGATCTATTCTAGTTATGAATAAATTTTAAATTAGGAATTTTTAATCTATTCTAGTTACAAAAAAAATTTTATTACTAATTACTAAAAAAATTTATGTTAACAAAAATTTTAATTAACTTATCGGACCAAAGGTCCTCAGGTTACTAACCTATCCTAGCCATCTTTTCATTAAGAATTTCAATAGAATATTTTACATCTTCTAGCAATAAACCATAAGCCATCAATGAAGTTGTGGAATCTTTCTTTTCAAATATTAATTGTTACATCACAACCAGTCTTGATAATATCTTCAGATTGTGCACTTAAATCGAAACAGAAAACAGGATATAAATGTCTCCAATCTCCAGGAGTTAATTGTGGTTCAACTCCAAATTCTATACAAAGATTTAGATAAGAATCATATCCTTCCATAAATTGATTATTGGTATCATCGAATCTTAATGGATCAATTGGATAACGGGTTTGATTTAATGAAACTTGTAAACTTCGAATTGTATTAATATGAAAAAGATTGTTGTTCTTATCAAAACTTGAAGAATTATTTCTTTGAAAAGTTAGTAATAAATATCTTGGAGTATTCGCAGTTCTAGTAAAATGCCAGTTAAATCTTTGTTCGGAAAAAGTTACTGAACTAGCAGTACGCTTTAGAAAATTTACTGGAATTGGTTTGTTAGTATTTAATCTTTTTGCAATAGCTGTTTCAATCTCTAAACTAGGAGTAATATGCTTAATCCACCATTCAAGTCTATCAATTTTTAAATATGCTTTTTTTCCAGTCTTACCAAAAAAGATTAATTCATTATTTGCTGTACGATGAATTATTAACTTAAATTTTAATTGATATGATATTTTATCATAATCTAAATATCCGAATAATGGAGACAATGACCAATTTACTGTCTGTTTACTTTTCTTGTTAAATTCACGTCTTTCTTTATAGGCACTATTGTTTGTTTTATTTAAATGATTTGCAATATTTTCTACATCTTTCGCAATTCCTGCCGCATCTGTTCCAGCGTGAGTTAAATCATCAACAATTATACCATCATTAGTATCAGGAAACCAACCTTCGATTTCATACTTTTTATTATTTTCACCAATTGTTACAAATCTAAGCATTGTATCAATTACACCTGGAGAATCACTTATTGTTTCTATATTTTTAGTTGCAACATCTAAACGCATTTGTGTAAATAATCTTGGAAAAAAATTATTCTCTAGTGCAATATTATCGGTTTCTGGTAATGGTGTTGTAAAATTGGCATCACTATACAAAGAATATTCACAGTGTAAAAATGAATCAGGTAGATATATATAACTCTGCTGATTATCAACTTCAAAAATTAAATCACCTCCAGTATTTACTCTACTGGAAGATCCGGGATTCATAGCAATTCTTATATAGTCATAGTCATTCTTTTTTTGATTGCAACTGACGAACGGAGGATCGTCTAATCTAAATTTATTTTCGATAAGCGAAGACGTTTTTATAAAAAATAATTTGACTTTTTGTTTTTCTCACACACAGAAAAAATTCTGCTGAAATAATTTTACTAAAAAAATTTTGCTAAAAAAATTTTACTAAAAAAATTTTACTAAAAAACATAATTTTAGAATTTTGCTAGACCAGCTCCGCTACAGCTTTGCTGGTTAAACCGAAGGTTGCTGCTCACGCCATTTCCTCTTATTTCTTCAATTGAACGTTTTATGGCTACGCCTGATTTCTTCTTATGTTTACTATCAGACGGAGCTCCGCTCCTCAAGGTTTCCCCAACACCTATGTTAGCAATTTTATTTTTTGTTTCCTCTGAAAGTTTTTTTAAATTTTTTAGTTCTTCAGAATCATTCCTAAGTTTACGAATAGCTTCTAGTTGTTTTAATTCGTTTTGAGATTTAACAGCATTTGATATTGCACTAGCTGTATTACCTATAGCAGCTGCTCCTTTTGCAGCAGATGTAATCAAATCTTTATTATTTTTAATTAAGTTAACGATACTTCCAATACCAGAGAAGATGCCAGCTCCTTCCGTGTGAACGGCACCTGCGGTGCCGAGGAACTTTTGTGTTCCGACTGTTTCTCTATTTTCATAATGATAAACAGGATTCATACGTGGTTCATGAGCAATTCTTTGATTTGAAGCAAAATTTTTAAGATTGTGTTTATAAATTATAGGCATTTTTTAGGATTAAATTTGACTTTTGGGAAAAAATATTTACGTTAATATTTACGCTAAGATTTACGTTTGTGAATGGACAACAACTTCGAGATAACTTTATTAATTGATTGTTGCACTTTATCTATTGCGTCAAGTAGCGTGTGATGTACTTTAATTTCTTTTCTATTAACTTGCATTTTCTGCTGATTAATCTTCAATGCCGTTTTAAGAGCATTTAACTTAATTTTAAGAACATCTAATTGTCTTTTAACAGAATCTAACTGTTCTTTATTTTCTTTAGAGTATTCTTGTAAATTTTTCTTTAATTCATTTTCTAAATTGATTTTAAGAGTTTTCATTTTATCAACTCTTTGATAAAGTGAGTTTACTTCATTTATTATTCTATTCATCTTTTTCATTTGTTGAGTAATTTTAGAACTCAATTCATCAACACTTTTTTGGAATGTAGTTTGTAACTGCTTTAAATTTTTTTTAATTCTTTCAGGTAGTTTTTCTATTTCATCTTTTAATTGTTCTTTTAACATTTTTATCTGATGTTTATTTTTAATTACAGCAGATTTTAAATTTAAAGAAAGTAATATTAAAATTTTTGATTGTTCAGAAATCTTTTTAAAAAGTTTTCCTATATCTGCTTCTAGCTCTCTATCCTTTTTATCAAGTTTTAATAGTTTTTCGTTTAATGATTTGTCATTAAGTTTTAGCAACTTTAATTCATTCATCAGTGGAACCAAAACATCGTTTATATATTTTTCTTTTAAGTCATTGATTTGTGTATCAACATATTGTTTATTTGTTAACTCTGTATTTTGTTGCGGAAGAATAGAAAGATGCAATGGACCAGATAAAACGTCTCCAGTTTTCATGATATAATTTTCTATCTCTATTTCTAATTAACGATTATTCGGGATATATGCACCTCTACCAACATTTGGTAACATCATTTTTTAACAATAAAAAAATAAAATTTTTTCTAATAAAAATAAAAAAATGGATAAAGCAAATTTAAAAAATTATATTCGCCCGCATCATCCTGTTCTTCTTATTCGACGAGATCAACGGGATTTGAAAATATATGTTTTGATAATAATAATCCATGTATAGATGTTAATATTTTATTTCAGTTACATGCCGAAATATTTAGAGAACAGACTAAAGGTTTACCTTCTATAGAAACTAATTATTGTTTATTTCCAGGTGATCCATTTATTAAATTTATGGATATTGTAAGTAAATATAATGATGTAGCTTATGTGGAATTAAATAAAGAAAATATGGTTATAATAGGTCATAATAATGTTTATGGATTTATTAGAGCAGTGTTACCAATTAGTAATACTGATTGGATAGAAACTAAAATTATTAATTATATCAATATTAAAGAATTAGTTAAAAAATTAAAATCTTTTTCGAAAGAAAAAATTAGATTATTTGTTGACGATCAAAATCAATATAACATTCACATAGAGAGTAAAAAACATAATGAAGAATTTTTATGTCAAGTTTATTATAGAGACACAATTTATAAACAAGAAACATTAGAAATGCCGCAAAGATATGATGATGATACATATATAGGATTATATTCAAACTTAAATATTAATTTGTTAAAATCTTATATAAATGGTTTAGCTCAACAAGAAAAACTTTATATGTGGACAACACCTTATACTATTAACAATGACCATAATCATAATCATAATAAACGAACCGAAGGTTCTAGGGCTTTGCCCGATCTTAAAGAATCTTATTATAATAATGATGATGATAATATAGATGATGATAACATAGACGATGATTCTGAAACATCTGAAAAAGGTGTAAATGGTAAAAAAGATTATAAAAATATTAGTAATTATAAAAATTTAAGTGAAGAAAAATTTATATCTCATACTGATGTACATGATATTAATACTACATATAATCAAAATTTATCTAAATTTCATTTTCTTACAATTGAAAATAATAATGATGGTATAGTTGAAGATACTGTTCGACAACTATGTGTCGGGTCTACAAAATTTAAATTAGGATTTACATCTAATCAATTTAAAATTTTATCATCTTTAATAAAAACTAAAAGTGATTCAGATTATGGTGGTGTTATTAAATTTTCCAAAAGAGAACAAAGACCAATATTTTTCTCTATTATATTATTATCAGATAAAAGATGTAATTTAGAGTTAGATATTCCAATAAGAGAATGGTATCCAATCCCAAAAAGTGTAATTTATGATGTTGAAGAAACAATTTATGATGATGATGAAGAATCAATTGATGATGATGATGAAGAATCAATAGTTAGTGAAAATAGATTTAAATTATCTTTTGATAAAACGTTATATGATAAAACTTAATATGATAAAGAAAATAAAATAACTTAAGAATGTGAAATATATAATAATATATAATAACTCTCAAGACCTTGTTATTAGAATGTTTATATCTAAAATTAAAACACAATTTTTTCCTTAAAAAATAAAAAAATGGAAAATACCAAGTTTTATTGTAACTTATGTAAAAAAAGTTGCAAACAAAAAGAAGTTATCAATCTCATTTAAATAGTAAATTGCATTTACAAAATGTAGAACGAGTTGATGAAGGAAATATATTAAAATTAAATAGTTATAAAAACTATCTAGAAACATTGCCTACTGATATAAAAGTTAAAAAAATGTTTGATGATTATTCACATTCGGAATATAAAAAAGTTTTTAATACTGAAGATGAGTCCATACCCGATGAAAGATATTTATTTAATGATACTGATGAATTTAACGAAATAGATGAATTTGATGAAACTAAAAAAACCGATGAAGCGGTAACAGATATAAAATATTTATTTAATGAATCGGTTCGAACCGAAGGTTCCAGGGCTTCGCCCGTTGAACATAATGAAACCGATGAAACTTTTTATAATGTATTAAAAAACTTTTTCAAAATATTTAAGAAATCTTTCAAATGTTATATGAATGTAGAAGTACTTTATACAAAAAATGGACCTGATGGAATTCCTGAAGAAATAATACAAGGACATTTTACAAATTCACAAGAAATTCATAATGTAAATGATATACAACCCATATTTGAATCGATGATACTTAAATTAGAAAATTGTATAATTGAAGCCCAGTTACGTGAATCTGGTTGGAGATTTGTTAAAATACTATCTAAGAAAATAGTAATTGATAAATATAAAAATAATACTGGTGGTAGTTATGTTCCTTTACCTTTCAGTTCACCACAAATAATCAACATAAAAAATGAAGATGATTATTGTTTTCTGTGGAGTATTATAGCACATTTACATCCTGCAGAATATCATAAAGAAAGACTAAGTCATTATAATAAAGAAGAATACATAAATGAATTTGATCTTTCTGATGGCTTAGATGAATTTCCATATGATTATAATAGGTTAATAAAGTTTCATAAAAAGAATAAAAATTTAATAGAAGTAAATGTTTTTGAATTAAATGTGAATTATGTTTCTATTGGTAAAATTACTCCACTTTACTCAGATTCAAAAAAATTTTATTTGAATAATAAAAATTTATGTCAATCAGAAATAGTATATAATGATAGAGGAAATTACATGCATCATAATATTTTTTAACAAGGAAATATAATATGTACTGAAAAATTTGAAATTATAAAAACACTATCACCAATAATGATTAGTCATAATAATTATAAAGGACGTAATTATAATTATGATTATGATTCCAATTATTTATCTTTATCTTTAGAATATCAACAAAAATTACAAAATTTAAATGAAATTTTACAAAAATGTAAAACAGATTATCAACAACAAACGAAAATATTAGTACAAGAATATGGCCATAAACATCAAAATAAGATAGAAACGATTCAAAAATTAAATGAAGACATTAAAGAATTAAATAATGAAGAAAATGAAACCAATCAAAAAATAAATGAATCTTTAAAAAAATGTCTACAACAATATAAAGAACAATATGATAAAGAATATAGTTATCAGTTACAAATATTAAATCAAAATTTTCATCGAAGTACATTTAATCTTACAAAAGAAATTGATGAAACACATGAAATATATCAAGATAAATTTGAAAAATTAAAACAAACAAAACAACCAGCACAAGCGAATATATTATATTATCAGGGTCATTTTATATTGTGTAAAGATGTTTCTATATTGACAAAAACTTCAGATAATGCTAATTTTCCCTGTCTCCAATGTATGACAAGTTTTAGAACTAAAGAAGAAATGAATAGACATTTGGAGAATTGTCAACAAAACGAAGCAGTTGAAAATACTTTTCCTAAAGATGATTATTTAGAATACAATAAATGGTATTTTAAAAAAAAAGTACCCTTTACAATATATTGTGATTTCGAAGCATATAATGTTAAAATGACACAAAATCACGAGACATCGGAGATGTCTTCCAGGGCTTCATCCGATTCTGAAAATGATAATTCTGAAAATGGTACGGGCCAAGCCCTAGAACCTTCGGTTTTTAATTATGAAAAAAGTGCAGCTGAACAAAGTAAAGAAAAATATTTATTTGAACAAAAACCATTATGTTGGGGAATGTACATTCATTCAAATTATCCTGAATTATTTAAATCAGAATATTATCAATACTATGGTGAAGATAGTTCAGAAATGTTTACAAAGAAAGTAGAAGAATTACAAGGACGTTTTTCACAATTGCTTGAAACAAATATTCCAATGATGCCATTAACAGAAAAATAAAAATTAATTTTGTTAATGAAACAAAATATTATTACTGTGGAAAAGAATTTACAAAAAAATATAAAAATGGGAGAGATAGATATCTTGATAAGGTAAAAGATCATGATCATCTAAATGGATTATATAGAGGTGCAGCACATAATTCTTGTAATCTTAATGCTAATAAATTTAAATATAACTTTGTTCCTTTATATTTCTACAATGGTTCTAAATATGATTTCCATCTAGTAATGAAAGATTTATTTTCATCTGAAAAATTACAACAACAACAAATAAATGTACTATGTAAAACAGAAGAAGAATATTTTTCAATGCAATTAGGTTGTATTAGAATTTTAGATGCATTTAGATTTTTTACTCCTTATTCATTAGATGTTATGGGAAAAACTTTGAAATCTGAACAATGTAAAATATTAAATAAATATAATTTAAAACCTTTAAAAGGCATATTTCCGTATGAATATTTAACCTGTGGTTCACAGTCGAAGACTGATATAACTGGAGATAAAACCTGTGGTTCACAGTCGAAGACTGATTTTAATTCTGTGAATAAAATTATGGAAGAAAAACAACTTCCTCCAATAAATAAATTTAAATCAACATTAAAACAATCACAATTATCTGAAGAAGACTATGCAGAAGCTGAAAAGAATTGGAGAGAGTTAAATTGTAAAACAATGTATGATTATACAATGAAATATCTTCAGATAGATGTATTAATCCTTGCTGATCTTTTTGAAAACTTTCGTGATATGTGTTTAGAATATTACGGAATAGATCCATGTTATTGTTATTCTACACCAGGTTTAACATGGTTAGCAGGATTAAAACATACAAATGTTAAACTTAAACATTATAAAGAAAATACATATGATAAATTATTATTTTTTGAATCTGGAATTAGAGGTGGAGTTTCATCAGTTTTAGGTAATCGTTATGTACAGTGTTACAATAAGAAAGTGAATCCTGATACTTATGGAATAATGAAACCTTTGTCACCAGAGGAGAAAGAAAAGATATTAGAAATTTTTCGAACGAAACGAGAAGGAGTAGAACGTGAAAATGCAATTGATGAGTTTATGAGAGAGAACTATTTGTTATATTATGATTTTAATAGTTTATATTCTTCTTGCATGATACAAGAATTACCAACAGGTGAAATGTCATGGTGTAATATTCGTACGACATCAGAGATGTCTACTAGGGCTTCGCCCGTTCTAGATTATCAAAAAACATATGATGGAAATTATAATCATGGTTATATATATGAAGTTGATTTAGTATATCCTGATGAAATAAAAGATAAAACAAAATATTTTCCTTTCTGTCCCGAAAACAAAATTCCCAATATAGAAGATTTTTCAGATTATCAAAAATCTATAATTCCTAAGAAATACAGACCAACAAAAAAACTTATGTTAACGCAAAGCAATAAAGGAAAGTATGTTGTTGAAGGAAGAATGCTAGATTGGTATTTAGAACATGGAATGATTCTCACAAAAATTCACCGGAAACTAGTGTATAGAAAATCTAGGTGGTTAAAAGATTATATAGAGTTCAATTTTGAAAAACGTAAAATAGCTAAAAGAAATAAAGATGATTTTGGAAACGTGTTCTTCAAATTAATGAATAATGCATTTTATGGTAAGACTTTAGAAAATGTGCGTAATAGACAAAATATTGAAATAGTTTATGATAAAGATAGGTTTCAAAATTTAACAAAGAAACCTACATATAAAAGAACTACTAGATTTAGTGATGAACTATGTGCTGTACATTTACGTCGAATTAGCGTAAAACATGATAAGTTTAATTTCATTGGTTTCACTATATTAGAATTAGCTAAACTATTTATGTATAGATTTATATATGATTATTTAGCACCTGTTTATGGCAAAAGCTATAAATTACACTTTACAGATACGGATTCTGTTTTCTTAGAATTAATAATACCGTATAATTCTACACTTGATGAAGAAATTAATAAAATAAAAGATATCATTCATCCTTCTGATTTATGTAAAGTAAAAGATGAATTAGTAGGAAATGAAGATTTCATAACAGAAGCTATATTTTTAAAATCTAAATGTTATTGTTATAACACAACTAATAATATTAAAACACATAAAACATTAAAAGGAATTTCAAAGGCATCAGTGGCTAATCAAATAACATTTCAAGATTATAGAAATTTATTATTTAATAATGAAATAAAACAGCATGTAATTATAGACTTAATTCAAAGAAACATAAAATGTATTTAAAAGAAGAACATAAATTAGCATTAGATCCATTTGATGATAAAAGAAAAATTTTACCTGATGGAATAACTACTTCACCTTTTTAATTTTCTAATTTCTAAGATAGACAAATTTGATATATACATAAAATAAAAAATAATAAAACATTATAACACTATATTTGTATATTTTTTATCACTCGGTAAACAAATGTTCTATCAAATTTCAGTCGGGGCGAAGCCCCTCGAGGCGAAGCCTAGTCAGAGAACAATTGTTCGATAACTCTATCATGAATTTTTTTATCAATATTAATTGTAATGAAGCCATAATCTTTTGACCAAGCATTGTTACACGATTGTTTAAATTCATCTTTATTTCTTACACATAAATCTCTTAACAAATCACTTAAGTTTCTTGCATTTATTTCAAATAGTATAAATATATTTGCATTCTTTCTAATAACACTTCCGTCTAATGAATACATACTTTGTGTTAAATAAAAAACACTACAGTTATTATGTCTACCTCTTGTGAAATAATTTCTCTGAACTGACTGATTTCTATCATTAACACAATCATCAAAAATTACACAATGTTTCATTGTTTTATCTAGTTTACTAGGATCTTGCATATTACCACTATCATCTATTAATTGTATCTTTATATGCTTATTTTAATTGGATTCTACTAACTGACTATTTTTTGCTGCTTCTTCACACCACGAACTTATTTCTTCTTCATCTTCAGATTTTTCATATTCTTTGAATAATGAAGCAATTGCTGTTTTTTAAGATTATTTTCAAATCCATATTTTAAAAATTGATAGACGGGTTGTTCTGCCGTTGTTGTATAAATTATAAGATTGTTATAATCCAAAAAATTTGGAGTCGTTAAAATTTTAAATAATAGATACGTTTTTCCGCAACCTGATCTTCCGCAAATAACTGACAAAACTTTATTAGATAAATTTGGATGATGATTAAATTTAAGTTTCTTTTTATTTAATGGGGGTACTTCACTCATTTTTTAATAAAAAAATTTATTTTTATTTTATTTTTATTTTTAAAGAAGAAGAAGAAAATTAAACTTCTCTAGCTTCGCGTGGGAGTTTATACCTCCCGAACCAAAAGATCTATCATAATCTCTTCACCTCCAAACTTTATTTCTTGTCCTTTCTTATCAGTGGTTCTCATGTTAATGTTGTTAATAGTTTTTCTTGTAATAGGGAAATATATTAATGTTTGTGGAATTACATTTAATCTATAACCAATGGGTACAGTAAAAGCTGGAAAACTGAATATTAAATTTAACAATTTACCATTTATATATCCTCCTTCAATAATGTCACAATGTACAACAATTGAATTTATTTCAGTTATTTTTGGAATCTTCTCACCTAAATGATAACCTTGACTATAGGTTTGTTTATTAAATCCTAATAGCTTTGACAATGATCTATCATGATTAAAATCAACTTGATGATTTTCGTCTAAAGTAAGGGAAAATTTATTAACTGCCGGTTCAACTGCAAAATGTAATTGTTTCTTATCTTTAAATGGTATACCTAAATGTCTCTTAATTTCATTTGATATTGATTCAACTTCGTAGGAACCAGGAAGAAAAGTTAATATTTTCCACGTTTTGCCTTTATCAGTAGAATATCTAAATTGGTCATTCACATCTTTGATAACGTTTTGAATAGTGTTAAATGTAGAGAAACTAGTCAATGCAATTTGATAATTTTTATTTTGTTCCAAATGTAGAATGGGTTCTAAATTACAAGTGTGTGATGAAGTAGTTGTTATAATTTTTAACGTCGTACTAAATTTTGATGAACCCAAAATCTCTGTTAGATTTTCTAAATGATTATTAATTTTGTCTAAATCTGCTGAACACATTTTTTAGTTAAATTTTTGAATAAATATTATAGATAAAAATCGTAGATAAAAATCATAGATAAAAATCATAGATAAAAATCATAAATAAAAATTAGAAACAACATATTTCAGCTACGGGCGAAGCCCTAGAACATTCGGTTCGTTATACTTTTATAATCCTCTTCATTTAGAATCTTCTTT
Organism: Prostheceraeus crozeri; assembly: GCA_907163375.1. Lineage (NCBI taxonomy): Eukaryota > Metazoa > Platyhelminthes > Polycladida > Euryleptidae > Prostheceraeus > Prostheceraeus crozeri. The sequence goes on along the minus strand of CAJQUW010008486.1, from coordinate 247,019 downwards.
TCTAACAGTCTTTTCAATATAGCATGAATTTCATTGAAACTAGAATTATGTCCTTCTTTTATTGCCGATGTTAAAATATTTAATCTATTTAGTAATTCTTGTGGATCATCTGGTAAGAATACAGTTGTTTCAGTTTTAAAACCTTTTCCTACTTTAACTCCCGTTGATAATAAATTTTCTAATTGTTTATAACGTCTTAGAGATTTTACTGCACCAACTCCATCTAACATAGCTTTATATTTTATGAGATCTTCTACAGCATAATTATTTAAATCTGCTCCTCTTAAAAGATTAACAAAATTTCTATCTAAATTAAAAGGAGATTTATCTGGTGAAAAAATTAAACCTCGAAAAGGTTGTGGAAATATTTCTTTTTGTCCGAGATAAAATCTAGGTATTGTTTTTCCATCTATAAATGAAATAGAATGTTCAAATTGCATAGATTTTGGTAATTTCTTATTAATGTTTGATTCTAGTAATCCATAGTCATCTAATATAGTTTTGTGCTCTGGATCTGTTATATCAATTTGTTTATCATTATTTGTACTTTCTTTTTCAAGAGTTTTAAATGGTTTCATATTTTTTTCAAAATCAGTTTTTACTTGTTCGGTTTGCTGCATTTTTTCAAACATATCAGATTGAATACCAGCTTTTATCATTCTATGTTGAAGATGATTTTCTTTCATAATATTTCTTTGTTTTATTAACTCTTCTAATTGTTTAATTCTTTTTTGACTATCAGCTATATTATATATATATATATAGCGGTTGAGAACAGCAAAGCCTTTCGACCCTCTCAAAAGCATCGAACCAAGTTGGAGGAAGCAGAGGCTAGGCTATCGGCTGCACTTGATCAAGCGGAAGATGGTTACTACAACAAGGCGTGCAGAATTTTATCTTCAGATGGTCTGTGTCCTAACAATAATGAAACATGGACAAAATTGAAATTGAAGCACCCTGAAGCCCCACTTCCTTTAATACTATCCGACAGTCAGGATGAAACAATTCCACTAAATCTCTCTTCATCTTTTGATTTAATGGCTGTTTTGCATTCGTTTCCTAGAGCTACTGCTTGTGGTCCGTCTGGCTTGAGGGTACAGCACCTCATCAACGCATGTGAAGCTATTTTACCCACAAACCTGAGTGCTTCTCTTCGACACTTGGTAAATCTGTTGATCTCCGGCAAAGCACCACAAGAAATTGCGCCTTTCCTCGCCGGTGGGAGTTTAACGGCTTTGCTTAAAAACAAAACCAACGACTGGGATGTCCGACCAATAGCTGTCGGTGAAGTATATCGCCGTCTCACTGCGAAGTGTCTCTGCTCTAGCATTAAATCTGCAGCTTCTGAATATTTTGATCCTATCCAGCTAGGAGTGGCTTGCCGTTTCGGAACTGAGAAAATCATACATCGGACCAGAGTACTCGTAGAAAGGAACTGGAATGAGGATAACTTCTGTCTTCTTAAAGTGGACATGGCAAATGCGTTTAACAGTGTTTGCCGTCAAACAGTGTTGAATCAGTGTTTAGAACATTTTCCATCAATTTATAAATGGGTGAGTTGGTGTTACGGAAAACAACCTCATCTTTGGCATCAGCTTGGGTGCCTAAACTCAGCACAAGGCGTTCATCAAGGTGACCCGTTGGGTCCTTTCCTTTTTGCTTTGGCTTTACATCCTCTTCTAAAGAAAATAAAATCAACTGTCCAATTAGATCATCATTATTGGTATTTGGACGATGGCATTTTCGCAGGACACAAAGAGGAAGTGTTACAAGCGTACAAATCACTACAGAAGGAGTCACAAAACATCGGACTTATCGTCCAGCCCCACAGGTGTGAGCTATTCCATCAAGGGAGTATTAGTGGCTTTGATGCTGATATCAAACATTTTTCGGTTCCGAACATTGAAATCCTTGGATCACCTATTGGTGAAGCTACGTTTTGTCAAAATTTTGTGCACCTCAAGTGTCAGAAAGCCAGGAAACTTTTGGATAAGTTAACTGAACTACACGATCCCCAAGTGTCAGTTGCTTTGCTACGATCTTGTGCATCCTTCTGTCGGGTAAACCACCTAGCAAGGACTATTCCCCCAGGTATTGCAAAGGAAGCCTTCGATTCTTTTGACATTGATATTCGTAGGACTTTCGAAGAGAGTGTAGCCATAGAGTTGTCTGACTCTGCATGGAATCAAGTTCAGCTTAAGCCAAGTAATGGAGGTTTTGGTCTGCGCTCTACAGTGAAACATTCTCCAGCAGACTATATTTCATCAGTGTTTCATTCGGTCTCAGATGAATGTATTTCTAATTCAACACCAATTGCAAATTCCATAGACCAATTCAATGCAGTTGTGGAGGAAAAAGACCGAATCAATACAAGTAGTCTATTATTTTCCAGACCCAAACAACAAAAACTGTCGTCTGCCATAGACAGAAAATGCCTCAATTCAATTAAAAGTCAAGCAAATGGTGCGCATATCGTGCGCTTGAATTCAGTCAGTTCCGCCGATGCTTCATCCTGGATTACAGCGATACCTTCACCAGGTTTGGGCCTGCGACTATCACCTAACGAATATCAGATTTTGGCAAAATGGTGGCTAGGCATCTCTCTATTTAAGGGTGACAGCTGCTGTTCTAGATGCCCAGACGTAGCACTGGACCCATTTGGACTACACGCCCTAACATGCAAAAGAAGTCCCGATGTGATTTCAAGACACAATACTGTTAGAGACCAACTTCGCGAGATATGCCAGTGGGCGAATCTGCGACCGAGCATTGAAAGGGGTGCTGGCTTAGGGGTGACAGATATAAATAGACGACCTGCCGACATCTTGCTTCCAGACTGGAGCCTTGGACGACCAGGAGCGATTGATCTCACGGTGGTACACCCGCTTTCTACAAACAATATTTCCGTAGCGAGTACAACCATGAGATCTTTCCTTGACATCGCTGAATGTCGCAAGCACTCCTCCAACGACTCGAAATGTGCAGAACTCGGGTGGAGATGTCTACCAATGGCGGTGTCTGTTTTCGGAGAATGGGGGAAGGAGTCGAAGGATGTATTTTCACGCATCGGTAGAAAATTATCCATGTTGACTGGATCCCGCTTTTCTGAGGTCAGAGCTGCAATAATAAGAAAGCTTCTGGTGGCCTTGATGCGCTGTAATGCCCGATCTCTTCTGGCACACAAGGAATGCATAATTGGACAGGAAGAGCTTGCCATTGCTGGCAAACCTCTTAGGTTCTGAGCCAGATTTTCTTTTCTCACAGTTTATGTGCCTTTTTTATCTATAGGGGTTGTTTTAACGGAGTTTCGTAGGACAATGATTTGTTAATTTCTAGCTTTTTTAATTCCTTTTTTTGCCTTTTTTACAGCGAATATTTAACTTCTGTTACTCGTACATTAGTGTTCAAAATTTAAATACATGTCAAAAAAGTAATTATCAGCTCTAATTTTATCCATTTTTAAAATATAATATTTGAATTTTGTGGTAACATTGGAATACAACAAAAACATTTTACTGAACAAATTATTTTTTTATTGCTTTGTTGTCTGACATCTTTTCGTTTAAAGTTTTCTCGTTTTAAGTTTTGTTTAATAAAGTTTTGCTTAAATTTTCGCTTAAAGTTTTTAGCTCTTCTAAAAAAATTTTATCATTTTCTTCATTAGAAATTTTACCATCACTAAAAGTTTTACCATCCTGTCTATTCTTATCATCAACTTTTTCGGACTGTAATTGAAAGGTTTGATTTACTTCATTAGCTATTTGATCAAATTTTTCAATCTCATCTAACGTAATAACATTATCATCACATACTCTTTGAAAGTAGTAGTGTAGTTTATCATAGACTTCTTTAATATGTAAATGCTTAGTTTTTAATGATTTTCGTTTCTTAGTTATTAAAGATTTATCTAACATTGTAACAAGTGAAGTTGCAAAAACACCCGTACCTGTTAAAGCTGTAGCAACTACTGGAATTACTAAAACACCTGAAGATATAACAATTGTTAAAGCACCTAAACTTATTGTTAAGAATATGTCAATTCCTTGTGTTACATTCTTAACTTTGGTCCATCTCTTTCTTAATTTTTTATAATGCTCTAATCTTAATAATAATTGAGATTCCTTATCTTTCATATAACGTACTCTATCTTTGTGTTTTTCTTTGTTCATTTTTTCAATGTTAATCTTTTCAATGTCCATTAAAGTAGAACTACGTTCATATGATAACGAAGGATATATTCTTGCGGTTTCTTCCACTTTTGTTTCATCCACTTTTGTTTCTTCCATTTTTAAAGAAATATTTTTAGTCACATGATATATTTTGAAAACCTGAAAGATGGATAAAATTCATGAATTTAAAATTCTCAACTTTTATGATTTTCGGTGTCCTGGAACGGTCATGATTTTCAAGGTAAAAATTGTAATTCTCAAATTTGAGATTCTTAACTTTTCTGATTTTTTCGGTGTCCTGGAACGGTCATGATTTAAGCGAGAAAATTGTAATTCTCAAATTATTTGAGATTTTGAAAAATTTGAAAATTGGGTATTTTTAAAAACGCCCAAATTTATGAATTTAGGTCTTCATAACCTGAAAAATGACCAAAATTCATGAATTTAGACCATTTAAAAAGTACCATTTTTTGAAAAAATGGTATCTTTAAAAACGACTAAATTCATGAATTTAGGTCTTAAAAACCAGAAAAAGGGTCTAAATTCATGAATTTATGTCGTTTTTAAAGATACTATTTTTTTGAATTTTATGGTGTTCTGGAACGGTCTTTTGCCCATTACTTGCATGATAGAGGGTGATGGCCGAATGTGTCCACCGTCTTGCCACATTTACATGGGTGAGCTTCACAAACCTTAGCACCTAGTCGCAGAGCAACACCGATTCTCAGACATTCATCATCAAGGTAAGCTCCAGTCGTTGGATTTGGCAGAGCTTGAAGCCATGAACCTGTGAAAGGAGCGGCTGCACTCTCTAGGCAAGCTAGGTGAACTTGGTCAAGCTTGGATTTTAGATTACTTTGTAAAAGATGGCATTGTTCACTGTCCCATGAATGCTGTGATTTCGGAAGTTTGGGCATCTGCAGACCCATCGTAAACCATCGCTCCAAGCCATCCGTGTAATCTTGTTGTGAAGATTCGGTTAGTTTGGATAGAATTCGTCAACCAAAGAACGACTGGAGAGGACCGATGATAAAAAGGCTGGTAAAGTGACTGCAGATGGTAATTCAATACCAAGGCCGCCGAAACTAATGGGCAGAGTAGCCTGCTCCCACGAGGTATCTTCAAAAGAAACATTATATATTATAAAAAACAAAAATAAAGCCGGATGTGAGTCGATAAGTATCAAACGACTACACATGCGCGCTAATTCTGCCTTTTTAGCATCCAAAGCATTTTGAACTCCTTTATCGAGAATTGAAGATCCCAAGAGGTGCAACTGATCAGGCTTGGTTTCTCTCACTGTCGGAAGAAAAACTGAAATTTCGTCAAGATAAAGTTTAAATGAGTCAATATCATATCCGAGATTGATCACCTCACATTTGGAGGGATTGATTTCTAAACCAATATTGTCCAAACGGGGAATTATTGTCTGTAGATCCGTTAAAATTGTAGAAGCTGGGCCAGCAATTGTAGCATCATCTAAATACCAAGCATTAAAAGGGCAAGTGACTAGATGTGCAACTTCATCAACTCCAAGAGTAAAACACAGAGGCCCAAGGGGATCTCCCTGTTGAATTCCTGTTGATGAATCAAGAAAACGTTCACCGAAAAGTAAAAGAGTTTGCGATGAGTAAGCTTGTTTTTCAAAAGCAAAAGAGCTGGGTACTCTTTCGTTCAACACTTCCAGCATATGATCTCGACGTAAAGTGTTGAATACGTTTTTCACATTCAGTTTGATCATAATGTGCGGTTCATTGGAATTATCAGATAACTTATTTTTGACATACTGACGAGCAGCGTGTACCACTGCCTCGCAACCTCCTTTAACACCACAGCCCATCTGGATCGGTTTGAGTTCGGATGCTATTTCAGACATGGAGAGTCTCACACAAACTTTTGCTGCTAATCGACGCAATGTGTTCCCAATGGCAATTGGTCGGAATTCACCGTCTTTTTTCTTCAAAGCAATGAGGGATGAAGAGAAGAAAAGATCTCGCGCCTGATCTGGAATATGGCCTCGAATAAAACAATTAGCCAGTGCTGTTAGAGAATTCAGTAATTGTTCACCAGCTGCAGATGTGTCATTTCGAACTAGATCTTTCAAGTGACCGGGTCGCAAACCATCAATACCACTACTGCTGCTCGAAGGAAATGATCGAATTGCCTTCAAAACAATATCGTTAGTAATATGAGAGATATCCTCCTGAATTGCAGTTGGACAATCTCGAATATCGATTGGGGCTGGCGGATGTTTCAAAATAAGTTGGTTAGTAACATCCGGAGATTCATGAACCACGACTTCATCTGATGTTAGAACTCTGACGGCAGCTGATACATCACCATCCATCAATTTAGACTTCACGCGTTTTTTAAGTAAATCTGTTTCATATTTATCTGCCCTTTGTTTCTCTTTTGAACTAAAGCTTAACGTGAGTCCATAAGCGACAGCTTCAAAAACGTTCGATTGTTCAAATTTACTAATTTGCTGTTTAGTGAAGGTGGCCAATGAGCACGATGCTTTTTCGTTATGACATTTAGGATTCTGAAGGCATTTTGAAGCAAAAGTCTAAAGTTTAATCCAACATGAAAAATCGCTTGCGTTCGATAAAGCATCGTTAATCGTTAATGAGTTTACTTAGAGTTTCAGCAGCAAGAATTCGTGCTGCTTTTGGAATGCGCTGGAGCAGATCAAATTTTCGCTTGTGTTTGGACACTGAGAGAATGATTTCCTTCACGTCAAAATTTTGTGGGACATGAGTCGGCTGTTCACTGATATTATTGAATTCATTGATCTGACAATAAGGATGTAAGCAGGATGGGCAAGACCAATTGCTGAGATGACTAGACTGACGCTTGGTGAGACCGACGCAAGTAAGATGAAAGCTTCTATTACAACGCGAGCAGAGACGAGATAATTTGCGTTTATTAAATTCATGGCATATACTGCAATCTTCAGAAATCTTTGGTATATTCCCTTCATGTATGTCACTTCGAATTGAAGAATCTTGAAGGTTGGATTCACGGGGAATTATTGTAGTAGGCCTAGCTGTCCATTCACGAGATTCAAGTACTACCAAGTCAATTGTCTCATCTAGACTATTTGCAGACATTAACAATTGCTCATTTAGTCATGTAATTAATTGTTAAGATTAATTGTAATGTAATATAAATTATTGTACAATCTAAATTATTCAAATAGATGAATGAACCAAGCCGAACGCAGGCAGCACATGGTGCAACGTTTACCATGAGCAGGTAATTATTTCATTTAGTAGTTATTTAGAAGTCCATGAACATTGGTCAAGGTTACCAGCTTGTTACCAGGAAGTTACCAGGAAGTTGTTTGCCATTTGGTCCATGGTTTTATTCAGATACAAACAACCGTCAATAATCAAGTTTATCGAAGTCACTGGCCTCCAGTCCAGTACATGGTATAGGAGTTGAACGTCCCTTGGATATCTTATATTAATCATAGATGTCCCTGATCAATGTGACATGAAGCTTCCAATGCTAGGAATTTGAATTCTAATGTTCTTCATAGAATTCTTATATTCTTATGAATTCTTATGTTCTAATTTTCAACATAGTGTTGTCATTTTTAACATAGTCAGAGCCATTACCTTGGATGAATTATAACAAGAAAATTGTCGTAGTTTTATCGGACAAATAATGCAGATGTCCTCGGACGCTGACGCGTCCGCAGATAATATAGGAATATCGCCCTTTTCAAAGCAGACAGTAATGGCATAGCTGTCTGTTTTGAAAAGGATGATATTTCTATTATTATCGGAATCCAAGTCATATTCTACATGCATTACTACAGATATTTAAATACATGCATTACTGTAGATAACTATGGTATCCATGGTTACGTCGAATAGATGTCCATGGCGTCTATGATATACTCACAGACTTCTAAATGTAAAAAAAGGAAAGCTACATGTATTCATTCATTCATAGGCATCTAAATAAATACTATCATAGTTACATGTGACGTCAACTAATGTTTATTTAAGAATCTATGAATAAACTACATCATAGGTCTTCCAATCAAGAGGACATGACTAGAGGATTTTGAATGTGTTATGAATTTGAATCTGCTTACTGATCATTGTAATTTCTAAATACGAGATGGAAAGAGCACCAGGTTATCTTGGAAATTTAATGAAATACCCAGAAGGAATCAATGGCAGTGTTGATGAAATTGAAACATTTGCCTGGGAATCCATGAATGAGGACAATAAAGAAAATATTTTGGTTAGTGAAGAGAAAGTGGAAAAGGAAATGTTGGAGCTTGAGCAAATGTATGGGTCCTCAAAATCCAGAGAATAGCATAAAGAAACTTATTCTCGAAAGTTCAAGAGTTTCATTAAAAGTCAAAATGAAAACGAAAATTTTGAAACTATGAACGAGGATAATCTTGCAGCGTTATTGAGAAAGTTCTATTATACTTTGAGACGCAAAGATGGTGAACCTTATAAACCATCTAGTTTGATATGTATTCGCTTCAGTATCTCAAATTTTTTGACGGATGCGCCTTTATCACGAAACATTGACATCATTCACGGAGCAAATTTCAAAGCTGCAAATAGAATGCTCAAGTCCATGGTTGGGTATTGGTTGAACGAAGGTTCGGAGGATTTAAAACATTTTGATGCCACTGAAAAAAATGACAACTGAAACTATCAAAATATTTTGATAGATCCTCTTCCACAAAACTTCAAGATGAAGTGTGGTATGTGATGACATTACACTTTGGTAATCGTAGTAAGAGGGGACATGGGAACTGACACCAGATAACTTAGAAATGAATACAGATTCAATGGGAAAGCAATATTAGACCTTAAATAAAATATAACAAGAAAAAACAAGAAAACCATCGTTATCCAAAAAACAATACTCACCGTGCAAACAAGGTCGTATTTATAAAACAAATGATGTTAAAACATGTCCATTCGAAGCTATTCGAATATATCTAGAGAAAATCAAAGACTATGAAAAAGATACTTTGTTTCCAAAACCTTGTAATAATATCAAAAATGGAAATTGGTATTACAAGAAACAAGTGTTGGGAAAGGATTCTTTAGGAGCAATGATGAAAAGGATGTCAAAAGATGCTGAGCTCTCCAGGGAGTATACAAATCATTGTCTCAGACCAACATACGAGTATATCACCAAATTGAAAGATTTGGGATTTGCGAATGAAGAGATCTGTGCAATTACAGGTCACAAAGACAGTCGAAGCATTGATCGGTATGACAAAAGGAAGAAAGATAGAACATTGGCTAAATTATCAGATGGGATTAACCAAGTTACAAAAGAAGGAGTGGATCATCAATTGCAGGGGCATCCGCGGACCAGTACATCAGTTGAAATCAATAACGACTTTCGGGCAATTCATATTCCCTCATCTAGTTCCAAGTCAGCAATTCCGATGACATTATTCAATAATTGCTCATTTGTGAATTGTTCCTTCAACAATTAACTTCTTTACTTTAACACTTTGCACCAATTTCCTTGTGTTTGTTCGAATTTTCTCTTGGTTGTAGGCTAAATGACAAATACAAAACGGACCATAATGCCATTACGGTCCGTTTCAATCAAGACGGAGAAGGCATTTTTTATTTCTATGGCTAACGGTTAACGATAGATATCAAACAGGGAATCCGATAATAATGTTCTTTGTCCACTTGTTGTTAGTTTTCTATAATCCTTTTGATGCTATTTCATGTCTTATCGTGGATTACCTATACATGTATGATGTATCACTGATATGAGGCTTTGCACGTTGTAGAATGTTCGAGTCATAGATCTAACGGACTCGCACATCAAGTCTATGAACGAGGTCTTCCTGAGTATGATAGATTAGGCAAATTTTCATAAAATAAAGAACACTGAAGGCATTTTCTTTTAATTTCTGGCATACAGTGGATTTAGGGGTTTTCGATTGTGCTGATTCCGAATTTGCTGTATGCCCGGTTTGAAAGTTACTCCTTATACCCGAAAATTTGAAATTCAAAATGCCTCCAGAAATATTTAAAGGAACTATTTTAAAGAGGATTTATTCATCTCTTAGTTTTTTTTGCGTTGAGCTTTTTGAGCCAAACGAAGCACAGGTTCATTTCTGATAAGTAACTCAGCTTTACTTTACTGCAATGCAAAGTCATGAAATAAGTAGTGTCAAAGCCCTATGTCAAAAGAAGAACTTTGATAGTTCGGAAATTAAAGAAGTTTTACAATTTGTTTTTGACTGATCATGATATCAAACATTCACGAGGATATCAAAACAACAAATAACATATGAATAGAATTTCTATTTACAATCGGATATAAACAAGAATATGCTTCAGCTTATTCGTGGCATTTTGAAAAATGATTGGAAAACACGGTTATAATTGATGCTGTATTCATCTTCAAGAAATTAGATATCCTCTTGCTACGTCAAACTGCGATGGTCGAATGCAGTACGGCACCAAAGCAAACAGAAGCAAAATGTACATTTATATTGAAGTGATCTCCGTGGCGCAATGGTTTGGTGCTTGGCCTAGAGACCTTTTTGTCAAGAGGTCGAGCCCCGAAAGTGCCATTGGAAGTCGTCAGGAAGGGCATCCGGACTAAAAGTTACCACAACGCTCCAAAAAAGTCTGACTATGTCAGCACCGTCGAAGCCTCCAGTATGGGGAGTGCTGACGTCAAATCTCCACTTGTCTGACCCCGTTCAACGTGCGTGGACAAGGACGAAAAACGGTGAAATAGGTAAGTAAGCTAAAGAAATATCAACCTAAAACAAGGTTCCATTGACTGCTGACATGACGGAAAAAATTGCTCATTGACAAAATTTTTGAAACATTTACTTCTTTAACTTCTTTCATTTTTGAATGGTATATATACATGTATGCATGATACCTTGATAATTTAGTCACAATCTCCACCAAGTCGCTAGCACAGAAAAACAACTCATGTAGCAGATTCAACTTTAATAGCGTGTGTGCCCCCTCTAGCTCCAATACATTCAGTAATCCGAGATTGCATGGATTCACAAAGTTTCGAAATGAAGGATGTTTCAAGGAGAAGCCACTGCTCTGTCAGTCTTTCAGAGAGAATCTTCAGGGACACTGGTGGAAGTGAATAGCGGTCTCTCACTCGCCGCCCAAGCTCGTCACAGACTTGTTCAATGGGTGACAAGTCAGTTGAGCGTGCAGGTCAGTCAAGGGTTTGAATGTTCAATCTCCTAACAGTGGCAATGACAGCCGAGGAGCTTGTGTTGTCGTCTTGGAAGATGAGATCCTCCACCTTGACCACTGGGGCAACAACAGGAAGCACAATTTCATTGAGATACCTCCCTCCAGTCAACGTGCCTTTGATGATGACTGCTGTCGTTCGTCCGCCATGCCAAATGCCACCCCACAGCATAACACTTCCACCACCATATCTGTCGTGTTCTTTAATACAGCATGGGGCAAAGCGTTCACCTGGAAGACGATGCACTCTGACACGACCGTCATTGAAATCCAGAGTGAATCTCGATTCATCGGTCCACAAGACTTTCTGCCACTGATGGTCATTCCATGAGCGATGGGCATCACACCAGGCAACTCGTCTTCTGCGGTGCTCAAAACTCAATGGAATTAGGACAGCTGGTCGTCGCGATTGAATTCCAGCTTCTCGCAATCTTCGGTAAGCCGTTCGAACGCTACAGTCTATATTTGAGGCACTCTTCCAGTGTATGACTAGCTTTGGGACTGACACAAATCTATTCCTCTTTGCAGCTAAAACTAGACATGCGTCTGTCCTTCCTGCAGACTTTCTTGGTCGACCAGATCCCTTCTTCCTTTTAACATCTCCTTCTGCTTTCCATCGACACCACCACCTCCAAACAACGACTATCGATAGGTGCAGCTCTTCGGCAACACTCGCACAACTTCTACCACAACGAATCATTCCAATAGCCATACCTCTGGTAAACTGATCGTGTGCCATTTTATTTTACAAAAGCTGGATTTCAGTTCACGTTTATGTTCAATTTGTAAAAGCCATTGTGACAGTTGTATCGATATCAAAATTTGAAATTTGAGATCCATAGATCTTTCTCCATTCTCTAATGTGTTGAATGGTAATACATAGAAAGCGAGATATTGCATCATACCTGAGAAAAAAATTAAACAAACTTAACTTCAAGCCAATGATAGTTTGTTTCATTAATTGTCAATGAGTATATTTATGCCTTTATAATAGCCAATAGGTACTTTTGATGCAAAAAATACTCATTCGTGTCAATCAAACTTTCAAAACTCCAAAAGCTTGAGCGTATATGGTGCAAATCATTTAAGTAATGTAACTGTTAACTAAACGCATTCTATCTTTTATTTATCTGATGACAACAACGTTGGTAAGTCATCAATTAAAAGGATGAATAACAGGGGTCCCCAAGATGGAACCCAGGGGTACCCCATTCGTGACGGATTTCCAAGATGTGGTCGTTTCACCTACTGAAACGCGCTGGACACGATCTGATAGAATCAACCTTGGGATTCTATATATTCAACTAATCTATCTATGTATTCTTAGTAGGAGTCCACAGATAGCGAATGCATGAAAGATCGAATTCTATAGTTCATCCACAAACTAGATGCTATAGTCCATAGCACTGGATGCTAGTTTTAGATTTACATGCTTCATCCTAGAAATGTCCAATAATGGCATTGATTACCTGGATTACCCATGGACTTCTGGGTACTGTGATCGAGAAGTAAATGGATTACGTGGTTTATTCCATGATATCTTCAATGATCTTTGAAATTTGAATCATGCATAATCAAGCTGGATTAATCTGGTCATTTTATCCAGGCTCATCTCCTGAAAGGTTTTCACGATAATGGCATCACGTATTGCTGAAAATCAAATTCCCACTTCCAGTAGATTTGCATCAACTATACTGACACTGAAATTCAAAATCATCTAAATGAAGTGACCCCAAAAAATGCTATTCAAGAAAACTATTAAACTATTAAATTATTAAACTATTTAAGAGTTGGCATGACGAATGGAAAATTAGAATTGACGGTCCTCTAAAAAAAGTCAAGGGAACTGACGAATTTACCGAATCTGATTTAAATTACTGCCTCAAGTACTTCTTTTCTGATGTCAGAAAAACAGATGGTAGCAGATATCCACCGTCAACTTTCAAAGAGCTTGGAGCGATGATTCAATACAATTTCGTACACAACTGCAATTTCAATTTCTCTTTATTCAAAGATCCTCAAGTCCAAGAGTCGTGCATGGTCTTAAATGCTGAAATGAAACTGTCAGCTAAAGCTGGTCTCGATAAGGCGAGCAAATAATATGCCGATTGAAGCCGAAGATGAATTGTGGCGAAAAGGAATCTTCGGATATTCAAATCCAAGACAACTCCAGCAAACGTTGATTTATCATCTTGGATTACATTTAAACTTAAGAGCAATACGATTTAAGATACGGTGAAGATTCACGAATTCGGCTTGGAAAGGAAGAAAATGGTGACTTTCTTGAATACACAGCGAATATCTAAAAACAAACGCTTTGGTATTACTAACACAAGAATGGATCCGAAGGGTACGCGAGTGTATGCCTGCAAAAATGCCGAACGCTGTCCTCTGAAGTTATTCGAAGAGTACGTGTCTCATCGCCCTGAAGCTCATAACCAAGAAGGCAATAAAGCATTTTATCTTGCTTGCATACCTAATCCTCGAGTCCTCGTCTGGTATAAAAGCAGCCGCTTGGGTATGCATGGTATTCAACAAACCGTCAGGAACTTGTTTTTAAATTCTTCAGCGAGTGACATGTTCCTTACAAATACAAGTTTAAGAAGGACCGCAAAAAATAGACTAGTACAAGCTGGGATTCCAGACGAGGTCGCCAGGAAGAAGACTGGACGTATATCTGATGCTGAAGATTCTGCATACATCGATGGAAAAGTATTCGAGAAACAAATGAGCAGCGCAATTTATTGTGACCAATCAAGTAATGGAGTCAGATCCATTGAATGTAAGAGTGGAGCAAGGTTCTCTTTTCAAAACTGAACAGTAAAAGTCACAGTGAATGAATACAAGGATCAAAGCAACTGAAATGATAAAAACTGAGACTTTGTGTTTTTGTAATGTATTCTAGAAGTTATTACCTTATGTGAATGTATTAACTTTTATGACCAGTACTTACACTGGCGTAATTACTGCGTTTTTAAATATAGATATCGAGAAACCTAGCACTTTCCTGAAAAATAAAACATCACTTTTAACGATACTAAATACCATATACAGTGCTTTAAATAGTTGCGAAAGACTGTGAATTTCATGGAATAGTACCATAGATAGGCATTTAAATCATGGTTTCTGTACATGTATAATAAACCAGCAGTATTTTTCAATCCATATTTGAAATGGATTTTCATCATAATGCAAAAATGATTCAGAACCTGATTATGGCCTTGAATAATAATAATAATATCTGTATTTGCAAAAAAAATACAAGAAGTCACATGCAAGTAATGAAAAATACGCAAAGCAAATACGAGACCCTCATATGGGTCGAACTTAACATTGAAAAGGATTCACCATATTCCTGAACGCTGGAAATAGGAAGTAACTTTACTTTTAAAATCAGTAACATCAGTTGCAGAAACTTCATCATCAGTGAGCGCGTTCCAGTGTGACACAATTTCATAAGTGACAAATGATTGATATCGCTTGTGCTTGATCAGTTTTGCCGCCAATTTGCAAGAATGTCCACGAGTATTAGTGTATTGGGAAAACTGAAAAAAGTCACTGAATGTAATGTCCGTCAAGCCATGCAGAACTTTGAAAACAAATATCAGCCTGTAGCGCAACCTGCGCGCTCGGAGACTCAGCAAATTGAGCTTGTCAAGACGATCACGATAATGCAGGGACCGAAGATGAGGAAAAACACGAGAAAAACGCTTCTGTATGCCTTCAATCGCATTGATTTCGTATTCAAAAACGGGATACCAAATAATTGAACCATATTCTATCACACTGCGTACGTAAGTTTTGTATAAATTTGTTAAGATGGTTGCATCGCGAGTTTTGAATGACTTCAAGATGATACCGAGCAGTTGATTAGCTCTGGAGACCATGACGCTAATATGACGAGAGAAAATATTCGGAAAGTCCGGTGAAATTTGTATACCCAAATCCTTAACCACAGTTTCAATTGCAAGATCTGTTTCATCAATCTGATAAGTTGCGGGTGAAAAGCTAGCAAAGTGCACCACCGAACATTTACGAAGATTCAGAGGCATAGAATTGAAGAGACACCACTGATGCGCAGAGTTGATGTCATCTTGAAGACGTGAGACACTTAAAGCCTGATCTTCTGTGCTTTTTGAGAAACCTACACTCAATTTTATATCGTCAGTGTATTTGATCACATCCGAGTATCGGATCACATTGTCAAAATCATTGATGTATATAAGGAATAGCGTAGGCCCAATCACCGAACCTTGGATGACACCACTTGTGATGGGTTCAAACGAAGTGAGGGTATCATTTATTCTTACAGACTGAGAGCGGTTTGCGAGAAAGGCAGAGAGCCATTTGAGCAATCTTTCAGATACTTTATACTCTTGGAGTTTCTTTAGCAGAAGGCGATGAGGAATAACGTCAAAAGCCTTACTAAAATCGAGTAAGACTGTGTCACGACATCTGCCATCGTCTAAATCACGGATGACTTTGCTGTAGAAGGATAATCCAGCCGTTTCAGTAGAACGCCTTGGAAGAAACCCATGCTGAGAACGCTGGAATAACTTATTGGAGCAGAAATAATTCATTATTGTAGTTCGAATTAGACGTTCAAATATCCGACAAGCTGAACTGGTTAGAGCGATGGGACGGTAGTTACTGATGACATCCCTTGGACCAGACTTGTGAATTGGTGTGATGATCGCAGACCTCCAAGATTCCGGAATTTGACCAACACGTAAGGAAAACCTGAAGAAGCTGGCAAGTTTAGATGCAAGGAAAAATCCACCATTCTTGATCAGACCATAGGAAATTCCATCGAGATCTTCTGAAAAGGAGTTATTCAAACTCTTGATGATTTTATGAATATCGACTGCGGTAACTTGCAAATCATTCATTGGAGGAATGTCGCATACTGAAAGTGGATTTTCAGGTATTGCATCGGAATTACAAGAGCTTGAAAAAGTTGATATAAAGATTTGATTGAAGCTATCCGCAATTGTATCTTTGCTAACTAACAGATTATCATAATCATCTTTCATGACACTGAAAGTAGTTCTTTCTTTTAGTTTTGAGTTGACATAGCCCCAGAACACTTTGTTGTTCATGCCATGACGCGGTATAGAACTCAACCGTATTTCATGCTTTAGTATAACTTCCTTTAGGGATTTCTTGAGGAAATTTTCAGTTTTACGGAGTTGGGAAATATTGAAAGGATTAGGATTCATCATAACAGCCAAATGCCGACGCCGTAGAAGTCTCTGTATGGTTCTAATTTTTGATGAAATTTCAGAAACCATTTGCGTTTCTGTCTATAATATACCGATTCATTAGAAGCGCTAGTGATATTAGTGCGAAATCGGGCCCAAGTTTCATCAATGTCACTACTGATTGACCAATCCGAATCTAGTAACAAACGATGGAATTTCCCCCAATTTGATTTCGATGGTACGGGTACGAAGATCCGAGACTTCTCTTCACTTTTTATGTTTGATTTAACTCTGAAAGTTATGATATTATGATCAGATGATCCAAAACAGTCATGAATTTTCAAGTTCTTCACAGATGTATGTGACGATGTGAATACTAAATCAAGCGTAGACAGCGAGGCTGGACGAGTGGGTTTACTGACGTGCTGCACAAGAAAGTTATCCATACACCATTGTACGAGCGGACTGTTGCTTGTAGCCATCGAATCACTTGCCCATGAGATATGCGGAAGATTGAAATCTCCTAATATGACATTATGACATGCATCAGATATCACGGCATCATTCAAGTACGAAATAAAATTAAGATCGTCAGCTAAATCATGTGACGGCGGACGATAGATACATGTAACATTAGCAAACGGTTTACTATCAGAACTATTCAAATCAAACAAATAGCAAGACATGACTTCGACATTATTCTGAGAAAATTGAGAGTTACATAGCGATTTGAGATTATCGGCTATGTAAATAACAACGCCGCCTCCTCTCATACTGTTCCTATCACATCTATACATTGTATAATTATCCAAGCGAAACAAGGAATTAGTAACACGCATGTCGCCCCAAGTTTCACTCAAGCAAATAACATCCGGGGCATAAGTTTCAACATAACAACGTAAAACCGGCATTTTATTAACCAGTGAACGAGCATTAGCATAGAAAAATGATAACTCGGTAACTTCATTACTGGTAGAATCACGATGTAGGCCAAAATGCGAGGAACAGTCAAAATCACGAAAGGACAATAAGTAAGGAATATAAGGTCGTAATATATAGCTATAAATGATAGCCTATATTTTTGATTGCGATCAACGCACTTGTCTTTCCTATAACATAAGTTCAGAATTATGACGAGCCAAGGCATATTCACTCATTTGCAACATGAAAGGTATTGAATCAGGAACAATTTCACAGTTGTTTGATTCGGTAAAGTTGAATCGTCGACAATAACCGAAATATCAAGGTCATTTTGAATGATAAAATTTGTTTTTATCCTTGGAATATATAAGAAGTAATAAAGCATTTTAGTTAACAATTGCATCTTCAAATTTCGCCAAAAATATGGACGAAATGCACCGTTCAGAGACAAGTATCATTTTTACGAACCGAATCACCCAGTTCTACTACTTCATCCCCATTTTACCTTGGAGGATGTCAGTAGAACGGTTCGCATGTTTCTAGCTGTGACAAATGCTGTCATTTTGGTCACTGTTGCAACAAAAAACTGTGGCAGAGTTTAAGAGGACAGTATGAATCGAAGCTTTTTTATAGTTTCCCGCTCATTCATTTTTCATTAACATTCAACTTATTTGAGCCTGCATTTTCGGACTACATGTATTTCCACACCCAAAAATACCACGTAAAAGGCGACCGATGTGGACTTGAGATATCGTTGAAAATTACTTCTGTTCTATAAACCACCATTGCTTCATTTGATATTGCCAATATACCATGTTCAGTCACCGATGATCAGTAGTTGTAATCCCATGCTCTTCCGATTTCCAGAAACTTCAACTTCTTTTTATTAAAACACTTTGCTTTTTACTTAACTGATTAATTATTTTCCTCCATCAACAGTTAGAGTCAAGTTCGCCGTCTTCTGTAGAAATGAATTTCATATTTTAGTCCAGGTGTTATATATGTAGGAGTTCATGGTTACATATAGGCCTACTTGCATCGATATCATAAAGACACCCTAGATTTTCTGAGATTATACATTGCAATTTTAATGTCACTTATCGGAAATGCATTAAGAACATCTATGAGACATCACTAATTGACAAATTACATTGAATAGCTAGATATACTCTACATGTAGACAATTATTCAACAGAACTATATGTCATCATATTCTCAACCTCAAATGACTGTCTTGAAGCTCAAAATGTCAATTTACAACCGCATTATATAGAATCATCTTTCACCCTTTACGAACAATGCCAGTTTCACTTCAGTTGTATAATAGTTGTGCTTGTATGACTACCTATTCATCATGAAGCAATGCGCTTTCGTCATAATTTTCTACATCACTCCGCCGTCACGCTGTGCATAGTGCGCTGAACGTTTAAAGACGAAAGACAGACATCAGTTAACTATCCACTGCTACCTTGTCACGAATATATTCCTATTTTATCAGCCTCTCAACATACGTAGAAGTC
The DNA here is from genome assembly GCA_907163375.1 of Prostheceraeus crozeri. NCBI lineage: Eukaryota > Metazoa > Platyhelminthes > Polycladida > Euryleptidae > Prostheceraeus > Prostheceraeus crozeri. The sequence goes on along the minus strand of CAJQUW010008486.1, from coordinate 227,967 downwards.
GCGATGGATCAGCGATCACGTGCATTTGTACATCGAGGGGATAGCACTAGAAGTGAACAACGCAGCATGTCAATTCAGGTTAACAGTGGGTAAGTTGCATAATTTCATAAATAATCTAATTCTGTCATGCATTTCTACGTCTAAATACTAATAAATTGGACTACAGTAGACTTATTAGAAACACATCGGGACCGTCTTAAAGTGTTTTTATTAATCGACGTTTTATTAAACGAATGTGACTTAATGTTGAATCCGTAAATGATGGTGGGTAAAGTATAGGCGTACATGTACTGTAGTAAAAATTAATTTACGAATTATCTAGATATTCGATAGGAAATTCTTTTGATGTATGCACGTGAAAATCATCCTTTACAAAACACTTCCTTGCATTAGAAATTGAAATACAGTACTATATGCCCATCACCGGAATTTCGATTATACGAATGCATACAGGTCATATTTGAAAAAATGTTCGATTGTAAGTTGTTTTGGAACTTGCTAACGGATAAAGTTGAATATTTCGCTTTCTATGGTATCAAACTTACTGATGTCGGAATTTTCCTTCCAAGTCCTATTCTCAGTACCTGTAAAGGATTCTCAGCCATACCGTCACGTGTCTCAGAGGATAGAGCAACTGAGTCTAAGCATACAAAGACTGAATACGTGTAATGAAGAGTCTATGAAAGAATAGAGCTTATGCACTGTCATTCGAACCGGTAGTTAGTCTTTAAAAGAAAAATGTGAATGAAATTCTTTTATTAATAAACGGGTTTTTTGTTTTTTATAAGCGGAGGTGTACATCGAAGTTTTAATAGCAAAAGTTCCGGACCAAGTCAGGATGTTTTCATTAACCGGGTGCTTTTATTATCCGTGTTTTTAATAAGCGGCGTCCACCGTATTACCTTATCAAAAGTAGTAATTGTGATTCACATCACACCGATATTAAAGATGGGATAAAAGAAACTATGGACACATGAAGAGAAATAAATTCTATTAGGAAACCAGTGTAAGCTGAAGTTAACCTTGGAGGTTTGACCCTTAAAAATAGGGATTATGGGATATACGTGTCTCATGATGAATTTAGGGCATGCCTAATTGTGCCAACATCATTCGAAAAACAGCTATTTTTTCTATTGGAAACAGTTGATTTAATCTTAATAATGAAATGTGTGCACAGTTTACCTAATTGTGGGTTTTGTAAGGGAGGTTGCTCAATTGTATCAGGGATTTCTATACTTAATATGATATAGAACTCGGGATACACAACTCCCAAAGCGTGGAGAATTGACTGTAGGCTGAATTTTTTGTGACAGTTGAACTTTCTATGTTTGATTAGAAACTATCTGCATTACTACCGTTATGCAATTTTGGCATTGCATTGGGTACCTTTGAAATCATCAGCACAACAGTGGTGCTTAACTAATAGCAATATAGGAATTATAGCTATCTGTCGAGGACATAAATTGGAAATACATTTAGTCGCATCAAGGACAAGCACCCCTCAGCTGATCCCCCAATTTTACCAGCTGAATTAACAAAGGCTCTTCAACTTGGAAGTAATTTTGATGTCCATAAATTTCTCGCCACTTTTCCGAAAGATACAGCATGCGGACCATCTGGTTTACGGGCCTCTCACCTTATTGAATCCTGTGAAGCTACTTTGCCAAGCCCTGCGATCGACATTGCGATCTTTCATTAACCTCATGTTAAGAGGCGATATACCCGCCAATATTTCTCCGTATTTCGCAGGTGCCAATATCACGGCCCTCAAGAAGAATGAAAGTGATATCCGTCCTATTGCTGCAGGTGAAATATTCAGACGATTGGCAAGCAAAGCAGCATGTAGCATTCTCAAGAGTAAATCAGCAAATATTTTGAAACCTTGGCAGTTTGGTGTTTCTTATCCTAATGGTAGAGAAGTTAATAATCTGCGAAACATCGTCGAACAACATTGGAATGATGATGACTTTGTCGTGTTTAAAGTAGACATGGCTAATGCTTTCAACAGCGTGTCCAGACAAGCTGTCGTTGATTCGTGCCATAAACTTATTCCTGAATTATTGCCATGGGTACAAACATGTTATGGTCAACATCCTCATTTGCGGCGTAGTATGGGTCATATACTCTCTCAAACAAGAGTTCAACAAGGTGACTCTCTCGGACCTCTTCTGTTCAGCCTTGTTTTGAATGCAGTAATTCCATCTCTTGACCCTCAAAATCGACTGATTTATCAGGCCTGGTATTTAGACAATGGTATATTTTGTGGTTCCAAAGACGTAATTCTTGGAGTGTTGCGATCTTTACAAAGTTCCAAGATTACTACTGGTCTACATATCAAACTAGAAAAGTGTGAACTATATGCCAAAAATAATCTTGAGGGTTTTCTGTCATTCATCCCTACATTCTCGAAACCAAACTTTGAAATCTTGGGAGCTCCAATTGGTGATGTCGGTTTTTGTTCTGATTACATAGAATCGAAACGGAAAATGCCTGGGTACTTCTACGAGAGCTACCGATCCTTGACAATCCTCAGATCTCTCTAATTCTGTTACGGCAATGTGCTGGTCATTCAAAACTGTCTCATCTTTCCCGAACTGTTCCACCAACTCTTGCGGGCAACGCATTCACAAATTTTGATAATGATGTCCGTCAATGTTTCGAGGATCTTGCCATATTACAATGTAACAGGCCTGTGATTGCTCCTCAAATTCCTCAGATTCGTCAAAATTTTTTTCTATTCCTCAAATATAGCTAAACTAAGAGAAATTCCTCTAGTGTGATACATTTTAGACTAAATGTAGGACAATGCATTGTTTTTTAGCGAATGGCGATTATCTGTAAACTTCAATCAAGAGGCTAAGATAGAATCCTATAGCATGTATCCTACATCCATACTGCTAAGCATGAATCAATCATGATTTATAACTTGCTCTTGTTTCACGTCGTTTTAATTTCTGGAAGCAACAGGGCTGCAGATGTTCGCGTTCGTCCTGACTTATTTTGCTATGCAGAGATGTTGTCTGAAGTTATTGTCTGTCGTACTCCTTAGTGCAACACTTTCACGTATTTAATGGGTGAAAGACTGCGATCAACCTACAGAAATTGTATATTGAACGCTACAAGCAATTTTTTCTTCAAACTTCACAATTTTGCGTAGAATTCCAACAATAAAATGTTTATTCAATCATTTTCATTAATTATCTTGACCGGTTTCACAGCCTTCATTATGTTTCTGCAACTATATGGCTGCCAAATGCATGCCTATACTTCTTAAAGAACTTTCGGATATCGATCTTCTATATCGATTATATGATAACGCATAGGTAGCCCAGCCTACTTGGATTTCAGTGCTCTTATCAATTGAAGCTTTTGTTTCACTCATTCTCTTTCATTTTATTCCCGCTGAACATGAACACATGCGACGGGGTAAAGCGGATGGTCTCCAAATTTAGTGTCTATCTGCATCCTGGTCATTAGCGTGCGGAGGTTGGAAGCTTATGAGACTCTGCTATCCCATGAGTCTGTTTGCAGCTACGTTTTCCAGGGTTTGACGACCGACATTTATCCTGGATGAGTTGTTCACTTATAGATCGTTATCATAATTTGCTGAACACAGCTTGGTGTGAAAGTAATGCACAGATTGTATATCGTTGTATGCGAACTTGGATTAATTAAGACATCCATTAAGAAACGTTCAAAGTGTTAAGAAGTGTTCATTAACTTCTGGTGTTCCTCAGGGCTCCGTCTTGTCACCGTATCTTTTTTCCATTCACATGTCTTCCTTACAAGCGAAATATCCGACTTCACAGATGACCAATACGCCGACGAAGTCATTGTTGTTATCCCGGTGGAGCATTTGTCTGACCCTGATGAAGACATTCAAGGTGAAATTCGGAGTGTTGAGAATTGGAGTATTGAACATGGTCCGCGAATAAATAGGCGAAAAACCAAGATAATGCTAATCAAAAAAAGCAACATTTCGCTGCGCCAACCAAAAGATGTAGAAGTGGTCAAAGAAATGAAAATTCTTGGAATTGTTTACAGCAGCGATCTGAAATGGACTCTTCACACTGACATGATTGTGCGTGCAGCCAGTAGAAGGATTTTCATCTTGAAGAAACTGAAGAATAGCTTATCTGTGAGATGCTTGGCAACTCTTTATAATGGTCTCATCCTCAATATATTAGAGTACTGTTCCCCTGTTTTTAGAGTACGGCGACGATGTCACAGAATCATTTGCGGTAATGACTGTCAGTGTTCTAGTTTCACTCCCTTATGGATGCAACGATATGAACGGAGTCTAAAAGTCTTACTCCAACTCGAACGTGAAGACAACAGTTTGCACCATCTCTGCCCAAGACGTTTTCAACGCTCTGGACATTTGGAAATGCCATTGATACATACGAGCCGAAGACACAAATCCTTCATTCCTTTCATGTCAAGTTACAGTAATTCATTATCTTGAAATTTTTGATTTTTCCTTACTTCTTATTTTGATTGTTCAATGTCTTGCAATTATAATTTTCACTATTGTCAATAAACGTATACTACTACTACTACTACTACTACTACTACTACTACTACTACATATTACTGGATTGGTAGATTTTCAACCCGGGCCTACTACATGATGGGGATGTCAATATCTCTGCGGAACTTCATGCGAATAGAGGCGATAATCTTTCACTCTTTGCCTAGATGAGACAAACAAGCCTGTTCCTGACAGTTTATTTGTGTCGCGTGAGAGAATTCATGTTCATTTGAATGTAGATTGGAGCGATATGAGCAAAGCGCTAACAGATAAACAAGAGGCAACAAAACTTATGCGGTATAAAGAAATATTAATAAATTAGTGTGTGATGTGGCGCATCCTTCATAATAAGTTACTGACTTTTTAACCACAAGCATTCCGTCAACGACTTTAAGCTTTCTATACTTATGGGTTGCTCACCTCCCAAATTTGTCTAAAATCCGTAAAAATTGATCGCACAAAGTCCCAGATGCATGTAGTTGAGGATATTTCCTATATTAAAAAAATTACAGTATACAAATCTGACAAGCATAATCGAATTGGAGACGATAGCGTGAAGCACAGTGATATCAGCAGCTTGATCTGACATCCTCTGTTCGACACATTCTAAGCAGATAGTACTTGAGGTCAGCAAATTAAATTCGTAACAACGCGGGAAGTGATTATGACCAGGCCAATATCCTTTTGTAGTACATATAACTTCAAAAACTGTAGTGTGGTAAACTCTGGGGTTGCTTTCTTTGTTGTGACTTTCAAGACTATTTTTTCATGATGTTTGGCCCAAAATCCCTGTCAAAGTTTGGTGTTTTTCTTGCAATTATTATATTAGACTCCTTTTACATTCCTCAATTTTTCTAATAGGCCTGATGTAATGATTCCGCTTGGCTTCAATCGACTCTGTCTCCAAGATTAGGTGGCCTTGGATCCATTTCGAGACACGCAGTCGCTGCTTACATTGCTTCCTTTTGCACGACAAACATGGAAGGCAACAATCATATAGATGAATTAATCGCTCGGTATAATCACATGGTTGGCGCTCAATTTTGTCTCGACCAGCCAGATAACAGAAAAATATCGCAGAAAGCACTATCACAAAAACTTAATGAAGAAACATTCTCCGATCTATTGGCACGATCTTTGGTAGCGAATCAAGCTAGACTGAAGTCAGTTTCCACCCCTTACAGTTCCGCATGGTTGCGCACGATACCCTCATCAGGTCTTGGTCTTAGCGTTGATCCTGACGAAATGTGCGTCATATTGAAATTGTGGCTTGGTTTACCGGTCATGCCAACAAACAAGCCTTGTGCGAGATGTCCTGAAACTGTTCAAGACGTTTTTGGACACCATGCTTTAACGTGTGGAAGGGGACCCGATCTGTGCACTCGACACAATATCCTTCGAGATACCATCGCTGATTATGCCCGACAAGCACTTTTAAACCCTCAATTAGAAAAAGGAGCAAAATATGATCACGACAATTCCTGACCAGCTGATATTCTGGTACCCAATTGGTTAGGACGAGACGCAGCCCTAGATGTTACTGTCACGCATCCGCTAAATCAGCAATCAATTTTTCAAGCGAGTGTGACAGCAGGATCAGCAGTGGCAGCGGCGGCTGAAGTTGAGCATCAGAAGAATGATAAGAGATGCTCATCTTTGAGTTGGATCTGTGTGCCGATGGTCGTCTCAACATACGGGGAATGGTGCATTGAAGCCGAAGATTTTTTTGATAAGCTTGCCAACAGACTGTCTGCACAGAAAGGAACTACACCATGAGAGGTACGCAACGCCATCTATACTCGCCTGAGTGTGCAGCTGATGAGAGCAAACGCCCGTGCTGTCAATTGTAGGTGCGAAATCTCAATTGGGAGAAGAGAGCTGCTAATTGGAGGGATTGACTGTTGAGCTTTTTAGTGTCTTTTTCATATTCAAGGTTTTTAGCCCTATTTCTATGATTTTTCCTTATGCTAACTTTCCTGATCTTCTGAAGTTATGTTGCATACTGTTTTATCTGATATAAAATCTCCAGAAATTGGAAGATATCCGAGGACGCACAGCTCACCAACATCTTCCAATTTATGCCCTAGCCAGATATCTATAATTTCTATTCATGACAGAACTATCATGTATTAAAAAATACTTGTGATGTGTCCATAGATGTCGAAGAGCGAGTAATAGCATTGAAATTATCATGTTTAAGATAGATATAAGAAAATGGAGGGCATGAATGGGAAGTTGCAGATCCATTTCATAGAAGTAGATGATAGTACAATGGATTTCTATATAGTATATCGGGATGAGACACTACCGATATCTACATACATTAGTAGTCCTGTTTTGAAGACAGTTGATTGTTAAGTATCACGTTTATACTTTCTCAAAGTGACTTTCAAATATGTTGTCGATGGTTGTAGCACAAATTGTAGAACCCAAATAGAAAACAAGATCATACTATTCCATTTCATTGTTTCCCAAAGGACGCTGAAAGATTCAGGAAAATATTGGCTGCAAAAAATTCGAGAATTTGAAGAGGGAATTTGGAATCACATAACATCAAGAACATCTACTCGCACAACTAGTGCATGGATGTTTCATTGTATCAATCCTAGAGCTTTATTTGTGGTTTTTATAGAGGATAGATTGTGCATTTTGCAATTGACTGAAGTTGTAGAATTTTCGGGGCCATCCATTTCAATCGTTCTTAACAAGCAACTTTGTATAAATTGATCGCTTATTTCAAGAAAAATACATGAGAATTTGCTAGACGACTTCTACACCTTTCGAATACAGACTTGGACGGATAGCTTTTACATCCAGATTTCCATACTGATATGTAATTTTTCACACAACAATTGACGAATCATTTCAGAACAGAAAATTGAAATGAATGTCCAATTTCAAATCATCGCGATAAAAGTTCTTGCCAACAAATGCAAAGAAGTTTTTCGAAAACTTTGCATTAGTTCTTGTGGATAGGATTTTTTCGGGCTTTCTTTATGCGGATTTTCAATAAATTCCATGTTTTTATGGTCATGTCCATCAGACAATTTGTGTGGTACAATCAAGCCATCGCGAGAAAGTACGGCAAATAATCCTGTTCATCTAAGTTGAAGTAGTGTCGGACGAGGTTACTCCTCACTTGATTTGAATCATTTAACACGAAGGACTACAACTTTTAATGATGACTTTTCTGATTATAAATCCATCTGAGCTTTACATATAATGCCTTTCTTCTTAAGTCCGAGTTGGTGGGTTCAGGCATGATTGAAAAAAATCTCGAGAAAATCCAAATTAATTGATTCTGAGCGATCAGCAGCAGCGTTCAAAGCTTTGGGACACTTCAGATTGCTTAGAAAGGAAATCATTTTGCTCTTTCTGCATCAATTACATCCTTTACAGATGTCAAATTTTTTCAACATGAAGACTATCGATACCAACTGAAACGGCACTCGACTGAATTTGTCCGAAGAGGACATACTTAAAACCACAAAAAGATATGAAACACTAATTACACTCAAAGGGTTTTGGTGGACTGGATCATGTCGTAAAATGACTCTCCACTCAGGCTAAGAGATTTTGAGACCACTCAAGCTTCTAGCATGACACCAAGGAAACGTTCCAGATAATCAAGTTTACAACTCTGAGTTAATTTTATAGGATCGGAATGCTCACTTCGTTTATGAAGTCCTATCATTGGAATCTTTCCATTAATCACGTCAATAAAACAACGGAAAATTTGGAGCGTTACCAAAATGTCAATGAAGTTGTATTGCTCCAGTGCTTGAATAGCTAATTCGTGTAAGAAAGAATGAGTTAAAAGAGCTGAACTTTTCTATATTCCATTTGAAGCCAAAGCTTTGTTGTTCAACATAATTATGTGCCATTTTAACTGTCTTGACTTTTCAATATAGTAGAGTTCCTTGATGTTCCTTGATGTAGTTGAATAAACTGGGAGCAAAAGGAATAACAAATTCATCGGATTTTAATAAGTTGTTGTGCGAGTAGATGTTCTTGATGTTATGTGATTCCAAATTTCCTCTTCAAATTCTCGAATATTTTGCAGCCAATATTTTCCTGAATCTTTCAGCGTCCTTTGGGAAACAATGAAATGAAATAGTATGATCTTGTTTTCTATTTGGGTTCTACAATTTGTGCTACAACCATCGACAACATATTTGAAAGTCACTTTGAGAAAGTATAAACGTGATACTTAACAATGAACTGTCTTCAAAACAGGACTACTAATGTATGTAGATATCAGTGACGTGCGGTGGCTACTTAGTTCGGGTAGGCTGAAATATGTTGCCTGCTTTACTTCGTCATAATCATCTGTATAGCTGATTTAATTATACTACTCTGACTGTATATATCATGTTCAGTGATTGCATCAATTGTCCTGATCTCGAACAAGTTAGTTTCCCTATGTTTTCAAATGGAATCTACCACATTCATTTATACATGTGCCCATTATCACCCTTACATATACAATGATAAAACAAATATAATTCAGTCGTAAATGCAATAAGCCTTCTATTTTAAAAAAATCAAGCTTGGTCACTTTCAAAACACAATGGCTTCAATGTAGACAGCCTAATGCTGAATCAGACATATCGTAAGAAGCAGACAATTATAAGAATGATGATAACAAAAAATACCGGTACTTCACTTGTAAATAAAGTCCATTCGCCTGTCTTTTTTCAAAAATTCATCAGTAACAAGATCATAAAAGTCTGGTCGCCTTTGTAAATTACCTAAACGCGTTTTCTATAGCAATAATGCCTAAATCAGACAATCGTTCGCTTGAAGTCCGATTTCGTGAAAACGACTTAACACGTTTCAAAGCAGAAAATGATCTTTCCACGTGAACAGAGGTAGCGGGAATTGTCATACAGAGACTCAAAAGTTTATATACTTCAGGCAGAGCATCCATTACATCGATTTTGCGAAAGAATGAAAACAATTCACAGATAGATTTGTCATGAAACTCACTAGTATTGTACAACCCAATAAGATCAGACTTCAACCTATCAAACTTCGTTGGATACAAAGCACGGAGCTTGTTAAATAAATCGCTGTCAAAAGAATCACAATATTCTCGAAATATTGTTCCATCGAGAAGACGAAAGAAGTCCAGGTGGTGAATGTCCTGATAACGGCGTTTCAAATGTTCTTTTATGTTATCAAACACTTCAAAGTATAGAAAACGCAATGAGTCATTAGATTGTGTTCTACTGGGCACAAGATCGACGTCAATTATTATGCATTTGTCAACGAAGCTCAGATACAACGCATCAAAATCACTTCTCTTTGAGTCCAAAAATATCGCACAGTCTTCGATTCGCTTTATACAAAAAGGAATGTTCATTGTTTGCGTTTGCAAGATGCTGTACAGTGAGTCAATTTCACGAAAAATTAAGCGAAATAGTAACAACAAAAACACATTCACACTAGTCTGTAAAAATTTCAAGAAACCCAAAGCCATCACAATGGTGTCTTTGTCCCAGTTTGAGGGTGAATTTGCAATTGTTTTGAAGTAGTCTATCAAAAGTTCAAGATTATTCTCTACTACAGTCACAACTTTAGAATGAGATGTCCACCTGGTTTTTACAGATCTAGGAAACCGTCGCTGAAGCATCTCATCTAGTAAGTCAGTCCTCTTCACAGAATGAGAAAAGAAAGCACTTAGGCCGTCCAGAGTAGAAAAAAATATGTTGCACCTGTCAATACGTCTAGTCGACTGCAACAAAACTAAGTTCAATTTGTGTGCATAACAATGAACAAATATGGACTCCGGGATCAGATGCTTGATCAATCCATGCACTTCTTTTTCAGCAGATGACATTGCAGAACAACCGTCGTACGTTTGACTAATAACTTTGTTAGTGCATTCATATTCGGACAACTTTTCCATAATAACATCTGCCATTGATTTTGCTGATCTGTCAGCACTGATATCAATAAATCCAATAAAAGATTCAATAATCTCATCGCCGCGCAAATATCGCAAAACAATAGAAAACTGAGCTTTTCTGCTAATGTCAGTTGTTTCATCAGCCTCTATGGATGCGAACATAGTCTCGCTTACCTCTTTCGCGATGTTTTTCCGAATAACTGTTGCAATGGATGAAATAAGGTCGTTTTGAATCCGATTTGATGTACCTTTGAAAACAGTTGATGATTCTAAGTGCGATGCAAGACGATAATCATCTTCGGACAAAACATCTATAAGCTCAAGATAGTTAGTTACCCTTGTTCACCGAAGGATCACTTTCTCTAAATGCTAATTCTTGTTTGGCCAAATAACACGCCGCTTTGATGAATGATCGCAGTATTTCTCTATTTTCTTTCACTTTTTGATTATGCGCACTCACTGCCTCCTTCAACTGGTGGTCAATTAATGTGTCTATTCGTGTAGATCCGAAAGATCGTAGAGCTACAATTGATTGGATATGCGTTTTTGAGCGTTCATGGCGCTGAATTGCATTTGACAAATGCTTCAAATCGTCGTAGCCTCCTTTATTCCATGCAGTCTTTGTCTTGTTGAACAACAAGCAGGGAAAGCAGAACAATTTATCTTTTTCTGGACAACCACAAAGCCAGACTTTTCTATTGTAAATTTCAGAATGAAACTTCCGTTCGTACGTCTTCTCCCTTGATGACATTTTCAAGGTGGGGCAATGTCTTCCAAGATTAATTATTTCCATCTTTTCATTGAAGGGAAGCGAAGAAAATTTGATGTTAAGCAACTTTTTCACTTCCATGTTCCACTGAACTCGACACTCGACGTCAGACGTGAAAGACAATGATGCTCTCAATACCTCTCAATGTAGCGCAATCCTACATCCCTCTGCGCAACAGACCACAGCTGTATGCACTGTTTACATCTCGCTGCGTCATCACCTTGGAGCAGTGGGCGGAAAAGCGAACAGCCCCAACAAGTGGTAGCAAACACAATGCGCGATGAACATCCATGACAAGATCTTTGTTATTGCTGCTGCACAGGCGAAAAGCGTTTGTAATTTCTTCCGCCCAACTTCTAAAAATAAAGATCGCTCACCGCTCTCATGCGCTGAATACACAGATATGTGATTGAATATAAGCGCATGCTATGCTATTATTAGGAAATGATGCCAATAAGAAGCTGATTTTGACATAAACTATCGTCATTTATCATTGGATTCATTCCATTCGCTTCCAATATATATATTGATGCGTATTTCAGCGAATCGTATGAGTAGGCTGTGCACACTCAGCCTACCCTGAATGCACGTCATTGGTAGATATCGGTAGTGTCTCATCCCGATATACTATATAGAAATCCATGCAGTGACATTACGAACAAAGTAATAATAAAATCACACAAAAATCATCACGAGGGGAAAAAATCAAAAGAAGAAATTGAAAAACTTGGTTAAATTAGATAGAAAAATTCTCATAAAATATAGAGGTGCGCTTTACGGAAGTTGTTATGGACGTTGCGCTACCTTGAACAATGGCGAGAAATTTACTTTGCGCCAACCACCCCTTCTGACGCTGATCGCCAGTGGACATTACCAAGCGATTCCCAATGTCCCCTGTGACGTGGGTTGAATTTGGGCCCCAGGCCGGTGACGTCTCAAAGCCAATAGACTCAAAAAGATAGTCATTACTTAGGGACACGTATTTTTGGCGCTTGTTTCCTTCCCGGATCCCGGGGAAAGACAAGAATTGTTGATGTTCGACTGACAGAAAGTGTCCACCACTGTAGCATCCCATCCCAAATCAATGATCGACCTGATTTGTACGGGAAAGATGTCAGTCCGTCAGGCCTCTTGCCGTCTGTCGAGACAGCTGGTTCCAGTACAACTGGGATTCCAACGGAACAAAGGGCTCTTCTGATTTTGTCATTGATTGCAGCATGACGTGGCATTCGACCAGCACTGTATTTGCAGGACAGAGGATGGTGATTGACATTTTGTCCACAACGTCAACATTGAGACTCGCACACTTTCCCACCGATGCGAAGAGCAACACCGATGCTGAAAGCAACGTCGTCCAAGCGAGTTCCTAACGAAGGAACTGGAGCAACATTCAATCAGCAGCCAGAGAAAGGTGCACAAGCTCCTAATATGCGAGCTCGTGATATTTGATCAGCATCTCTCAATAGTTAGATAACTTTATTGTCCAATAATTTTTGCGATAATTCATCGTCTTCGGGTTGAATTTCACCATAATTATCACACCAGTCTTTCCTCACAATGTTGTCGAATGCTGTAACGCTTTGTTCATCAGAAAGATTAGAAATAAGCACTTTGATTACCGCTTCGGAAAACGCGATGGAGGACAAATAGGCAGACAAATGATGTCTGTTGTACGTCTAATTCCCAACCCTGCAAATTTAACTGGCTATAGGTCGTGATCTATGCAGAATATTGAATTGAAAATTGTTTTGAAACTATGAGAATGAATCTCCATACACCACATTTGTCTATGGTATATCTACTACTTACTTCACGAACACTAATGATGATCATTGATGTCCAAATTATCATATATAGGCATCCATTGGGATTCCTGACAAATGATCTGCTACATTTGATCAATGATAGGAACCATCAAACTCTTTTCAAAATTTGAAATTCTGCCCAAGTTAATTACTGGATGACTATCATTTATTAGATAATCCTGTAACTTGCAGCATGTCAGACAATGTCGATGATACATTAACGCAATACGAGGAAGATGAAGATACATTGGGTTGTGAATTATCATCTATAGATCCGTCAATGGGCCAACCCTACAACTCAAACCGATTTGCTTCCGTGTCATCAGCGCAATTAGAAGACTTATTGAACAATCGTATTCCTGAAACGACCCAACCAAAAGTTAACTGGGCGATGGAAATAGTCAACGATTGGATGAGAAAGTGGAAAACTAATCCAAATGATGGATACTTCAAGGTATTCAGAGAAGTGGACGAAATGAAAAAATCGGACTTGAATCATTGTTTGAAGTATCTCTTAACAAGCATTCGAAAGATAAACGGTGAAGATTATCCACCCAGGACACTAAATGAAATAGTAGCATGTGTACAGCATCACCTGAATTACAAGTTGAACAAACCGTGGAGCATATTCAAAGATGAAGCTTTAATGGCGGCCAGGGAAATACTTGATGCTGTAATAAAAGAAAGTGCGAAAATAGGCAATGTAAAGGAAAGAAAGAGAGCGGCTCCGCTTACATTGACAACCGAAAGCGATCTATGGAAAAGGGAGTATTCGGAAGTGATAGTTCAAAGACAGTTGATCGACATATTGATTTATTATTTTGATTACATTTTGCCTTCAGAGCCCGTCAGGAACATCGTAATCTCAAATATAGCAATGATTTACAAATAACTCTGTATCGAGATTAAAACCGTGTTGAAAAGTTAAAGTACGTAGAAACTTTTCTAAAAACAAGAATTTCGGCATTAAGAGCAGCAGGCAAGAGCCAAAAGTGACCTATATTTTCCCTCATGAAGATCGTAATACAGCATCATTGAGCTCTATAAATGCTTTTTGTCCCATCGACCTGAATCTGACGGAATGCTTGGGAATGACGCTTTTTATCTGACACCTATTGACAGACCAAAGAGTAACGTATGGTACAAAACTTGTCAATGGGCATGCACACCATATCTGGCACCTTGTCACGACTAATGAGAGGCATGCCATCTTTTATGAGGAATTCTATTCGAATACGTCGTTGCGAAGAATTGCGAAAACTCGGCTTGTGATGGCAAGAATTTCAAAAAGGAAATATCGGTTCGGAAGACAGGCCACACATCCAGAGCTGGAAAAATTCCACTGAAATTATTTAATTCCAATTCCAATTCCAGAGCTGAAATTTCAATTCCAATTCCAGTCGAAACAGTTCAATTCAATTTCAATTCCAATTCCATAATAAGATTCAATTCCGATAATTGCATGACGCGTATAGTGTATTATGTTAATGTATCGTTCAATCTATTTTGTTCGTTTCAATCTAACCCATGTGCTATTATCCTATCCTCGTTCCAGTGTGCCGTTCCTTGCGTCGTTCCTATGTGCGGTCTCATGTTCATATTTTTTGTGTACATGTATATAACCGGTCAACCTACGACATTTTCGTTTCGTAAACGAGATATTCAATATCTCGTGAAAAAAGAAAAGAAAATTAACGGTCCAGCAAAGAATCAAACGCTGAGAGAGAGAGAGAGAGAGAGAGAGAGAGAGAGAGAGAAGAGATGCGAATAAATCTGTTAATAAACTGACAGAAGAAGGAAATTCAATGTGAGAATAACGTGATGGTAGATGAAAGAAAAAACGGTGATATAAATGATATCATGAAAACTGATTAATGGCCCATGTTAAACAAGGAGATTAAAAATTCTGTGATAGGAACGAAATGTGGTCGGATCGAAAGCTAACGAGCAGAGATTGAACAAAACTCTTTCAATTTTCAAAAGAAAGTGGATTTATCGTCAATTCTCAAAAAATTTGTATAAATTAGAAATGATGAGAAATTCACACAACAACAGCTACCAACAACAACACATACGACATCTTCAGTAGCTGTTAGAAGAACTCCGGGCTCTCGCGGTGTAACTTAACTACAGAAGTAACAGTAACAACTACCTGCCAGCGAACAACAACACAGCAGTGTATGCGGCAACACATCAGCGAGCGCGATAGAAGATTGACGGTATAAATGGCACTGATATTTATGACATTATTTTGGAATAAGTGAGTCCGATCGAATTGAAGTGAATTCAACATTAAGAAGTGAACTGTAAGTTTCAAGTTTTTCTTTTATAGTTGAGTATCGTATGTATATAACTATAGTCTTGAAAATTAATATTGTTAATTGTTGTGATTGGAAGTTGAATAATATTTCATGTAATTGACGTTTTAATTGAATCATTAATTATTAGAATAATTTGTTGACACTCTATATTGTGATTTGCTGGGTTGCTGCCCTTGCATCGTCAATTTTCCTCTTCCCAAACCAATTTTTTTCGTGTGTATAACAATTAAGTTAATCTCCAATTTTTGTGCTTATCCTATTAAGAACTAAATTCAGCAATTGTTTTATTTTGATTAATTATCTTACTTGATAAATAACTAAATAACAGATTGAACAAAGATGATTGTATTTTCATTGTTTGCTTAATCGCTGGATTAACACTGTCCGGGGGTGTAGTCGAAGTTACAATTAACACCCTTTATTCAACGATAAAATAAAGCTCCCTCAGTCGATCTATCTCTCTCTTATCTCTGCGTGTGTTGACACAATGGACCAAGTACTGTGATTTCAATTTTTGTACAAAAAGATTTATCACATGTCTATCGAAAAAGTGGAATTGAGGTTTATCAAGGTCAATTCCAATTCCAATTCCACTTTCAGTAGATTTCAAGATCGTCAATTCCAATTTCAATTTCAATTCCGACGAAAAATGGAATTAATTCCGGATCGAAATTAATTCCAATTACGACTTTTCCAACTCTGCACACATCTAACGCAGATATGACGTATGTTGTTGCAACCGAATGTGAGGCAGCCATGACCAAAGCTTTGTTTGATACAAATTCCACCAATTTGATCTGTCCTCAAGCAAATTCTACAAATCAAAACTTCCACAATCAAGCTGAATTGCCTGATTTAATGAGCGCAGATTCATTCCAATTTATTAGTGAGGAACTTGATTGTAAAACTTGTTAATATTGCTAGTCTATCGATTAAGTCAGCGTAACTGCCAAATAAGCAACAACATTGATTTTCACAGAATATTTTAATATTGGTCATAGTCATATATTGCAGTATTCAGAAAATTAATCAAATTGTCAAATTATATTGGAAATTTCAAGTGATTTGGATAGAAAATAAAGCTCTGGTCACACATGAGGGCTGAGTGCTGACTCAGGCAATCATCCAAGCAATTAGTATAGGGATATCAGGCTGAAGGTCTCATTCTTGACTTCAGCCTAATTTCGCATATTGCTGAATATGTCTGTATCTATTTTCCGTCGCTATTCTGGGTTTTGCCGACATGCTCATCTTGCAAGGTAGACTCCAGTTGGCATAGCAAGTAAAACTTTGATTGAATTTGATAATGCCATTCGTGAAACACTTGAGGAGACTGTGGCGGTAGAGTGTTCAGACGCAGCATTCCACAAGCTCAGCTTTCCATTCGAGGAGGAGGTATTAGCCTGCGATCCGTTTCTCATCATTCAGGACCTACATTTATTGCTTCCTGTATGAAATCTGGCGTACAGCCATAAAGTAATGGAAGAACTGCATGCCCAGGGGAGTGGACCAGAATCCATATTGAAGAGAGTTCTTCCATAACAGATTTGATCTTGAAGATCATCATCACTTGGTAATAAAGATCTTTGCATTTGCTCTTGTTTTCTTTGCATTTGTTTTAGAACAATTTGTTACTGGTGAACTGGGTAATGAGATCTGACGCTTGTTTTTTTAATCTTCTTGTATATAAATGTTGTCACCACTTCACTAATATGATCTCATGTAATTGAAATGCTTGTTTTCATTTGAATTGATGTAACAAAATTAGTCCTTCAAAAGTCCTTTATTTCGGCCTTTCAATTTCGGTCGACACCCTGCACTGAAAGAGCAAAGCATCATAATCTAAGAAACTGATCATAATTAACTTCAGAGGATGTAAATGGGCCCACATTACTATTCAGATTCAAAAAATGACGCCTTCTGAATCACAAGATCATGCCGCTGAAAATTGAATTAAAAACATAACATCTCAGCCAAGATGCTCTCAATAAGATCTCAACTTTTCCTTGAAGGCTTGCAGGGACTTGCATTATAGTGCAGTTCATGAAATTTCCTTGATCATCAACTTAATTTCCGCTTAATTAAGATGCTTGTTAGCAAATAATCATTCCCTTTGATATCCAACTTGTTTCATACTACTTATATATTGTGGCCATGTCAATAGCATATAAGCACAGGAATAATTAGCAAACATTAAGCTTTTTAAAAACTGCTCAAGTAATTTTTTGTACCGCAGGAACGTAGTCTCAGGAAAAACTGAATCCTTCTATGTAAAAATTTTCACCGTATACAGATACTTTTTTGAGTAACCCGTGCGGCTCCCGGGACTGAATAGAATATGATCGACGTTCTCCTGCGTGTCGTAAGAGAGGACTAAAAGGGCCGTTTGCCAATGCAGCTCTGGTGTTGGCAGTTTCATGTCTTACTCTTATTGCCATTCCTCAGTAAAATTCTGTCTGAAATGTATTGACTTTTCATGAAGTTAGGTCATCTCTCATCTCTCATCATCATCATCTCTCATAAGTAGGTTTTCCCATCTGCATGGTAGGTTTACGTTTACTACTTACTTTGACGTTTACCAGTATCTACGAATAGACATTTAATTTCAGCAAGTTTATGAGTGCCGATATTCATGATTGTTCATGCGCTTATGCACCTTTCAACAATTCCGATTACGGTCATTGTAGGCCTACAGCCATGAAAAGTCACAATTCAGGTCATAAGCATTTATTTCTAAATAGTTATAGTCCGATGAGTAATTGTAAATCTCAAACACAATGTACTGAGGAGGAATGGAGGAATAATTCAAGTGTGAATATTTGAAAAAATCACTATGTAGAGCTGCATTGTATACCGCGAACGCAAAAGACATAATGTAGGGTATAATCATGGAAGTAGGTCTAATAGGCAATATTTCAAAAATAGCGATAGTTAACATGCGATGTAGTCTGTAGAATACATGTACAGGGTGGCCCAGATGTTTGCTATTTTCAAAATTCATTTCACTCTACATGTAGTCATGGTTTGCCTATTACATTGAATGAGATGTCATTTCAAAATGAAAGATGCCCCATTTTGTTTAATATGACTTGTTTTATGCGATAGTACATCATTTCGACATAATTTTTCATTAAAGAAAAAGCTAAGAAACAAAACATTGGAAAGAAAAATTGAATTTATATAGGTATAATGCAGGTATTTAAAATTATTCACATTAACTATTTATTATTTAAAAATGAAATCCGCCTTTTTCACAACGACTTAGTCTGTTGTGAAACGTAGCCATATCTGACATTCTTATGTCACCACTCTTCAGTAGTCTCCCTAGTAGAAGATTGAATCTTTTCTTAAAGAATACATTTTACATCTTTGGAGTAGCCTAATGTGTGAATGTCTGCATCTAAAGCCTGTTGAGAAAAAGTTGAGGAATTTTTAATTATTGCTCAAGAAGTCTCGGTCTCACTGAGTCACTTTGTCCATTGAGTGAAGGCTCTTTTCTTTGCTGTAGCATCGCTTTAAGATCTTAAATTGTGACAGATTGATGTTATTCTCTCTGTAATGTTGTCGATGCTTCCCAATCGATGACGATTACTGCCGGTCCTCCTCAACCCTTTCGAATAAATGTCTCGATGTGTGGCCTTATAATGTGCATCGGACAAGTCACATTGAAATTCATAAACTACTACATCGTGGCTATTTATCAGATTAGGCTTTGGAACAAGGCTAGTGATGAGGGATTACCACTTGAGCACTTTTGAACACTGGAAGAATATTAATTTCTGCATTTAGCAGCTTAATGTTGTCTCTTACAAATTTTGATGATTTCTCATCCTTGTATGGCAATGACAAGATCTGCCTATCATCTTTTTTCTTTTCCTCACTTTCTTTTCTTGAAGTCTCATCCATCTTGCGGTTCAGAAACTGTTGTAATATATTGTTTAAGAGTTCTGGAGGATACTGCAATTTCATGAAAATTGTTCTTAGTCTTTTGACTTCGACATGAAAATCTGACCATGTTGATGTAAGTTTAAAAGCACAATGTAACAACACATGGTTTTCAGCAATGATCTTTTGTACATTTGGTCGACATGACTATGGCAGAGTAGCAGCAATCCACTGTTCGTCGGCTTCCGGTACACATCAGTTGACAAACCATTGTTCGCTTTTGTCATCATTGTGCCCAAGAATGAAAAGGATCATTTTCCAACTCCATTTTAAACTTCATGGATGGGTGAAGGTTGTTAAGAATATCTAGAAGCTTCCTTGCTTCTGTTCAATTTAAGAAATAATCACAAATTGGCCAAATGGTTGGATGAAAAGCTGAAGGATTCACCTTCCAGTGATTTCATGGTCAAGAATCTATTCGATTTCATTAAAGAAATCAAAAAGGAATGAATAGATGTTATCGTTAGTGAAGTCATGGTGGCATCTCTGTATACAAACATGCCTCTTGACGAAGCAATTGAAATAATTGCAAGTCGAGCTTTTTTGGAGAAAATCAATTCAATAAAACCACAGGATTGAATCTCAAGAAAGAACAACTAATTGAGCTATTTCAACTAGCAACAAAAGAACAGCATTTCTACATGGATGGTGGATTATATGAACAGATGGACGGCGTAGCTATGGGAAGCCCTCTCATCCCATATTTGCAAATGTTTTCTTATCAGAATTGGAGGGAAATCTGCATCCATGAGATCCCCTACCAAGATATTATAAGAGGTATATCGATGACACATTTGTGATCATTTCTCAAATTGAACAGAAGCAAGGAAGCTTCTAGATATTCTTAACAACCTTCACCCATCCATGAAGTTTAAAATGGAGTTGGAAAATGATCCTTTTCATTCTTGGGCACAATGATGACAAAAGCGAACAATGCTTTGTCAACTGATGTGTACCGGAAGCCGACGAACAGTGGATTGCTGCTACTCTGCCATAGTCATGTCGACCAAATGTACAAAAGATCATTGCTGAAAACCATGTGTTACATTGTGCTTTTAAACTTACATCAACATGGTCAGATTTTCATGTCGAAGTCAAAAGACTAAGAACAATTTTCATGAAATTGCAGTATCCTCCAGAACTCTTAAACAATATATTACAACAGTTTCTGAACCGCAAGATGGATGAGACTTCAAGAAAAGAAAGTGAGGAAAAGAAAAAAGATGATAGGCAGATCTTGTCATTGCCATACAAGGATGAGAAATCATCAAAATTTGTAAGAGACAACATTAAGCTGCTAAATGCAGAAATTAATATTCTTCCAGTGTTCAAAAGTGCTCAAGTGGAATCCCTCATCACTAGCCTTGTTCCGAAGCCTAATCTGATAAATAGCCACGATGTAGTAGTTTATGAATTTCAATGTGACTTGTCCGATGCACATTATAAGGCCACACATCGAGACATTTATTCGAAAGGGTTGAGGAGGACCGGCAGTAATCGTCATCGATTGAGAAGCATCGACAACATTACAGAGACAATAACATCAATCTGTCACAATTTAAGATCTTAAAGCGATGCTACAGCAAATACGATATCCTGCTGCACGAAATGTTGCAAATAAAGAAAAGAGCCTTCGGTACTTCTATTCTTCCCCCCCCCCACATTTCTGTTGTTGACACCCGGAAGTGTTGCATCGTCAACGATCTTCTCTTGGTCCTACCTGCTCTCACTGACGTGACATAGCTTTGAGTGTGTAAAACTCCTCTTATCTGACTTGTAGAACATTTGCAGCCTCAGAATTAGACAACTGCCCGTCATTTGTCTGTAGACAACAGTCACATGAAGTTCATGATCACAGCTGTACCTTGTATTCTAACTGAGTATCCAAGGGACCAATCCTTTATCCCAGGGCTCAAGTAAGACTTCTCAGTCGTGCTGTAGTGTCACTCAGTGACAGATCAAGTCAATTCTAAGCCCAATGTGATTGACTTTGGCGAAATTTAATGATTTTGGAAAATGTGGGGGGGAAGAATAGAAGTACCAAGCCTTCACTCAAATGACAAATGACTCAGTGAGACCGAGACTTGTTGAGTAATAATTTTTTTGTCCCTTCTTAAACTATATATTCTTAACAGAATGACGTCATAAGTGCTCAATATCAGTCGGTCGGTGTCTGTCATCAGCGGTGGTCGTATTCTGCTAGCGTGTCACAGCGTCGCAGTCTTCGAGCTTATTATCATCGTTGCATTGGCATTTTCTCTGTTTCTTATTGCTATTTTATACATCAAATTGATTATCGTGAGGTGAGGATTTGGCCTTATCTGCAGTTTCATCTGTTCATTCACTGGTTTTCGAATACCTCTGCTGTGTATTTTTCGATTCTCAACGCCATCTTTCGTCGTGTGTGTCTTAGCGCTTCACAGGCTTTATCCGATGCTGTTGCCTGAAATCGCTGCTGCTTCGTCTCTCTCCAGCTCTCCCATGCATCCTTTCCTTCATACATTGTATACTCTTCGGTGTGCACAAGCCAAGATCATCTCCATCTCCATGTACATGTAGTAAGACTGTGTAACTGACTGCGTGTTCGCGCGTGCGCTCGCTCAGCTGTTTTCCAGCGCGTGTATGCATCCTCCCACACGAGTGTCTGCAAATCCATTCAAATCCATCCAATCCTCTCATATGCCCATGTGGTGGTGTGGTGTGAAGGTCACCGCGACGGATTTCTTTTAGCAGTGACTGTGTTCGATTCCGCTCGTTGCTACTTTTTTATACCTGTTATTCTGATGTCATTATAAGCACAATGTACAATCCAAACCTCAATGAACAGTAACGGATCTCTTTGTCTAGCTATCGCTACAGTACTGCGGAGCTTTTAGCTCTCCGCGAGAAGTCTTGCATTTTTCCGCGTAAAATCAAGAGTAAAATCAATTGCATTCCACTGTTTGCTGTCGAGCCAGACGGTCTGATCCATAGAAATAAACTGTTTATCTGAAGTTCGCTAGAATGGAAATTGACTCAAGGTCGCGGCACATCCGGGGGAACTAAGTTGGGGCATGAAGAACCAATTAAAACCTTCGATTTACTCATGTGACTGATTCTAACCCAATGATACAGACGTTGGCAGGTGCATCTAAGTGAAAATGCGTGCGATTTATGTGCCGTTATTGTGCATTGCATGAAGCTTAATTTCCATTCTAGAGGTTTATTGTTGTCAATTTCTATGGTCTGATCAGCTAGCGGATGCCTTGCGCTTATTGTGTCTGCCACCGTTGCTGACTTTCTCCCTGCCGCCTAGATATCTGTCAATTCAATTCTTTGTGTCTGATCTTATGTCTGTATTAGGCCTCAGCCACACTACGAGCTTTTACAAGCGTTTCCGAGCAAAGCGTTTTGCACCATATATAAAGTCATGATTGCAGCAGTGGTAGACTGCCACACTGCGAGCAAGGCAAACCAGAGCGATTGATGGCTTGCAGAGATACATTTGCTCGCGTTTGCTCGGGACGCTAGTGTTTGCTTTGCTTTCAGTGTGGCTGAGGCCTTACGCTATTCTGCTGATGATCTGCTTCGTTTAAAGTGGCGTCCTTGTTTATGTGTAAGGCCTCAGCCACACTGAAAGCAAAGCAAACACGAGCGTCTCGAGCAAACGTATGTCCCCAAGCTATCAATTGCTCTCGTTTCCTTTGCTTGCAGTGTGGCAGTCTACAACTGCTGTAATGATGACTTTATATTTGCTGCAAAACGCTGTGCTCGGAAACGCTTGGAAAAGCTGGCAGTGTGGCTGAGGCCTTAATCGAGTTACAACGCGACGGTTGAAATATTTCGGTCTATATGTTCGGCATATCCCTGTATTGTCTTCGTACAGTTCAGACCTAGTGAAACAACAAAAAGTGAAAATGATTGCAATAGACAACGATGTCTTACGAATATAAATTTATCCGGCGCAAACATCGACGTGTTAAGCGTGGTAGACTATCATCTCTCTTCTTGACCAACCTTCGTTAGATTCGCAACAAGGTGGATGAAGTCACGCTGACTCTAAGACAACTCAATTCGCAGATAGCTGTTTTTGTGAATCATGGCTGCATAGCGAAATATCGGATTCTGCTGTGGCTGTTGACGTTTACAATGTGGTCAGGAATGATCGTAACTCAGACGATGGTGGAATCATCGTTTATATCTCTAGTCACTTGAGATTCCTTCACTGGTAACATCTCGAACTGAAGTCCTTATTAGTGTTTTCCCGGTGGTTGCAATGCCTCTGATTTCTTTATATCACCCTTTTTGGAATACTGCCTCAGCTCATGAAGATGCTACTTCACATATCATTGATGTGAAGGACTATGTACTGACTACTCATTTGGATCCTAACACTTAACAAATGGCTTTATATGGTGATTTTAATGACCTCAGACATCACAGTGACGAAATATCTCGACTAACATCGTTGCGACTATCTCCGATTGCTAATTTTCCAACACGAGGCACTGCAACGCTGGATCAGATTTTCACGAACGTTACCGGTGACCCACCTTACCGCATTGCTCCTTTATCACGTTCTGAACACTGTGGAATTTTCCGGGATGGCATTCATAACCGATTTATGTTTAAAAAGAAAGTGATGAAAGTAACTAAACCGCGCCTAATCATTGCCTTCACCTCGTTTATCAATGATATTGACTGAATGGAATTCATTCGTAGTTTTGATGATGTGAATAAGGTGTTCGATCAATTTGCTAATGCATTGAAGTCTGCCCTGGATTTCTACTGCCCTCAAGTAACAATTCGGTTGTCTCCTTTTGATAAGCCTTGGGTTAAACCGTCCTTAAGGTATTTCATTGACGGTCGTGATTGTGCTATCTCGAATCATCAGTTACAGAAATATCATCGCCTCCGCGAAGAAGTTATTTAACATGTGAGATGTCTCAAGTTCAATTATATCAACGATCTCAAGTCCCAGAAAAATCCCAAAAAGTTTTGGCAAACTGTTAAATCTCTTGGGTGTGTTGCTTTCTCAACGCCAGTCGCTAATGATACTTCATTTTCTGTTGAAGATTTCAACGATTATTTTACATGTGTGTTTCAGACGGATGGTTGCTCCTATCTCTTCATCAGCGGATTCTCCTCTCGAACTCACCGTTTCTGAAGTTCATCGTGAATTATCCTCCCTCAAACGTAAGAGTTGCGGAACCGATGGTTTGCCTTACTGGGTGTTTCGCAACAACTCGGACTGCTTAGCACCCGTCATCACCGTCTTGTTTAATCTAAGCATTTCAGAAGGTATAGTCCCTGCATGTATTAAAAGGACTTTTGTTACTCCTATTCCTACAGGAAACAAGCCCATCTCTGTCAGTGATTATCGGTCTATTTCTCTGATCAGCACTATGTCTAAAGTTCTTGAGAAGCTTATCTCTCGCAAGTGGATCATTCCTTGTATTCGTGTTAAGTCTCGTGTGCAGCTTGCATACATTCCTGGGCCATGATCTGGTGCTACATGCTCTTTGACAATGAAGTACGATCGTATTTTGAATTTCCTGGATAATCCAGGCGCTGTTCACGCCATTTCTCTCGATTTCGCAGAGGCATTCGACAAGATTCGATTTGGCATCATTTTGGAAAACGCAATCTCATTTGATGTCCCGTCTAATTCCATCAAGTGGTTAAGGAGTTACCTCTCTGGTCGCGAACAATGTGTGAGATTCGGAGATGCAATGTCTTCATGGTCCTCTATTACCAGCGGAGTACCTCATGGAAGCATCATTGGTCCCCTTCTTTTTTGTATTGCAATAGATGATTTCACGTGTGTGTCCTCAAACTCCGTTTGTTTCAAATACGCTGGTGACATTATCATCTTACATTTTATCAGAACTCCCTCAGAGGACGTAAGCCAACGTGAGTGGATGTATGCTACGACTTGGTCGGAACACAATCATCTCCCTTTAAATGTTTCTAAATGTTGTATAATGGATTTTGTCACTAAGCGTAATTTTCTTTTTCAACCTATCTCTATCTCCCCCGGTTGTGTTCTTAAGACTGTCTCCAACTGTAAATTGCTTGGCATCACGTTCAATAGCGATCTGAAATGGAATCACCATGTCGATGATATTGTTTTGAAAGCCTCAAGACGTATGTACATTTTGTATAATTTTTCGAAGATACGGTTGCCCACCAGATGCATTGTTATCAGCTTACATTTGTTACATTCGTTCTATTGTATTATATGCCAACTCAGTGTTTTGCAACATGCCTCATTTACCCTACGAAGAAATTTGTTTCCATCGATAAGAGAGCCATCAGAATTATGGGTATCTCTCCAAATTGTGACATCTTAAATGCCAGGGATATGACGTGCCGTCGCCTTTTTCGAGGCAATCAATGGTAGCACATCCCATCATCTAAGGTCAATCTTCTGCGAAAGAACTCCAACGGCTCGAATCCTCTGCATGTTAGACCTCCACATGCGCGCACGAAACGATATAGTTCGTCGTTTTTTCGGTTTGCTAGACCTCTGTAACTTCTTGCTGTTTCTATTTTGATAAAACATTTTTGAGACGTAATTTTGGAGAAAATAGAAATGAAATTTTTCCCTACGTTTTGCTCATAGTCTATTGAGCATTCTCAAGGGTACACAGATAATGAATGGACAGAAGGATTCTGTGAAACCGCGGTTGCTTGATAATTAGTTAGCTTTTTCTTTTGCAAAGTCTATGTAGCACAATTTACTAGCTGTCTTGTTTTTTTACATATAAGTTAGCTATGCAGATGTAAGATTTACTTTAGTCCCTCAAGCCTAGTTTCCACTCTATGATTTTCAAATTTTGTAGTCAGTTCATGCATGTAATCCAGTCGTTCATTTTTATCTGTGTACCCTTGAGAATACTCAATAGACTATGAGCAAAACGCTGGGAAAATTTTCGTTTTTATTTTTTTCCAAATTGTTTCTCTTTTATAACGCTTATTGCTCGATTTGTCAGATTTTACGAGCAGTTTGTGTATTTGTCATTTCATGTAAGCGTTCACCGAATGTTAAAGTGGAGCAAATAAAGTATATTATTATTATTATATGACCGCCTTGAGCAGCACGAACAGCGTCCATCCGATAATCAAACTCATGCCGCACGTTCACCATTCTTGAAGTCACTGACCGGATGTATGTTTGCAATTCGGGATCTGTTGGTAGAGGCGGTAAATAGACTGCATTTCTAACATAGCTCCAAAGAAAAAATCACAGGGGCTCAAATCTAGGCTTCGCGGCGCCAAGGGTGAATGGATTTGTCTGCAGATGAACGACCTCCAATCTATCGTTGAGGAAATTTCTCATTCAAATACCGTTGGACCGATGGCTGCCAATGAGGCGATGCCCCATCTTGCGGGAAAAAGTAAAAATTTTCCGCATATTTTCTAATTGAGGCATCAGCTAGTTGGCAAGTATCTGTACCCGAAAACTTGGCGGAAACAACAGGGTCGATCATGAAATAGGATCTGCGTGGGACTGCGTATTGCGTTAGCTTCTCTTCTATGATTATTTTTCGATTATTTTTCCTTTTTCCATATTTTAACTTTCTACTACAAATCGAGTTTTTAGTAGTGACTTTAATAAGTTATTTCTATCTTTGGCTTAAGCGCAATCCATAGTTTTTTGTGTTTCATTACGGACAATCATTGATTCCATCTATGCAGGCCTATTTGATGTCTGTTCAACGTGTTTGTGTCCGAATTCACGTTTTATACAGTGTATTTCTCTGAAGATGACGCGCGGAGCGCACTGAAAGTGCTCAGTATAACTGACTTTGTTTTTTCTTGCTTACATCGGGCGTCAGGGATTTCCTCTAACATAAAAAAACAAAATATTTCCAGGTGTGAAGATCTTGTAACAGTGGATTCTTGAAAAAAGAAAGGACTAAAAAACCATTCACTCAGTAATTGCACAGAACACGTTCGCTTTAGGTGAGTCTCTTTCAAGGTCAACAGATTTGTGAAGATTCTCATTGAACCATATACGCACGTTATGTTTGTTGACTTTTCCATTTACGTGGAATACTGTTTCATCGGAGAATACATGCTTCGAGGTAAAAGATTCATCCCGCTCAGTTTGTTCAAGGATGAAGTTGCAAAACTCCACTCTCCGCTCTTTGTCATTCATTGATAAGGCTTGTAGGTGTTGTAATTTGTACGGTTTCATGCCCAACTGCTTTCTTAAAATTTTTCAAACAATAGATTGATGTAATTGGAGTTCAAGGCTCCCCCGACGAGTGGATTTCTGCGGATGTTTCGAATGCGTTCCACATTCTTCTCCGTACTAGAGATCGGCCTGAACTCATACCTTCGCACAGGCATCTAGTATCGATTGATGGAACCAACGCAGTATGTGTGCCCTGTCGGGTGGAATAAAACTTCAAAGTCGAATGCGCGCTGAACGACTGTTGTCGATTCAGATTTGCTAAATTCATTGACACGCTTTCGGTTTCGGTTGAGCCATACCAACAAACAACGAAAAGTGACGCACTGTTTTGTTTAAAATCGTTTGTGAGAGTCATTTATGATTCAAGATTTCATTTATGCTGTGGAAATCCCAGAAGAAAAAAAGATATTACTCGATGAAGTTATTTACCAGTATGGGAATCCGAGTGATATGAAATTAAACTGATTAAACCTGTATCCGGTATTTTTCACCGGTTAAGGTTCAGATAAGTCGGCCGGCGTAATTGAAACCTGTCGGCCTATTTAAAAATGGCCGGTCAGAGATGGGACGGTGACTGGCGTCTCTATATCGGTCTGTTGAGGCTTTGATCGTCTGACATCATTTTTTCAACTTATGCCATTAGACATTATTCAATTTCCACACTGCATGTGTGAAATGCATGAATGGTAGGCCATCCGGTACTCCACATAAGTGAGAGTTGCCTATTGTAATACCATATCATACAATACAATTATTCGCACTTTGACATCATGTTTTGTGCGATGAGCAGTAATGCGCGTGATGACTTATTGTAATCAAATGAGTTGTAGGCCTACTTCATAATTTTTAATAATGTTAACTGGAATTTCAACACAACTGCAGCCAATCAAACACAAGAAAAGCGAAAACATATAGTCAAAATAATGACCAAAAAGAGACGTATTCAAAAAGCGTGTGATGACATCTGTCTGTATGAAAAGTTTCGTGACCTTTTGTCTACGTCTGACCAGTATTCTCGGGCCAGACTATTAGCTTCGAATTGTCTTGAGAGCGGTGTATGGCTGCGGTCAATTCCATTAAGCAAAATCGGAACGAAACCTGATGCACACGCTCTTCGAGTTGGAGCCTAAGTTTGCCATCCTAATAGATGTAGATGAGGAGCGGTAGTAGATGAACGTGGATACTATCCTCACTCTTGCCGCTACAGCAGCGGCAGATTTCCACGGCATTCAGGTTTGAATGACGTGATCAAGAGATCTCTGCAATCGGTCGGGTTGGCTTCTGTTGTGGAACCGGATGGTGTTAGCAGATCTTACGGTAAGCGCCCTGATGGGATTACTGTCCTTCCATCTCAAAATGGACAGTGCCCTGTGATGAGACGCCACCTGTGTGGATACCTTCGCCGGCTCCAATGTGTTGTCGGGGCAGCTTCTGCAACGGCTGCAGCAACAAAGGCTGAAGAAAGGAAGAAGGCGAAGTATGAAGAACTGACTCGCAACGAAAGATGCATCTTCCAGCCAGTTGCATTTGAAACGTCAGGAGCTAGTGGCGAGTCCACAAGACAGTTTGTGAGAAAGATAGGAAAGAGACTTTGCGTTGAGTCCGGCGACCCTTACGAGACAGAGCATTTCTGGCAATAACTATCAATTGCCATCGTAAAAGGCAAACGCAGCCAGCAGTGCTTTTGACTGCAGTACCAATTGACTTTCCTTTCGTCTTTTTTACCAGGTGAATTTCGCTTCAAGGTAGTTTCTGTACGTCTACATTTATAATTGCTGTAATTACTTAAATAATTGTTGCTTAAAGCTTGCCTGAATGTCTTCTGTCCGCTGTCTATTCCCGGTCTAATCAGCTGTATTAAAATCGCCTATTGAGCGAGATGCTCCCATGACCCAAGCGGGCATTGATGTAATAATGACATTGACATAATAATTATATTTATATGCGCATATCTCTATCCCGCCTCCACAAGACTGCTTTAAGCGGTCGAGAAATTCTAAGTTTCAATATAATAAAAGTTTTTTCTAGCTATAAAAGTTCTGAGATCAACAATTTGATCACTTTTATAGCGTCAATCAAAACTTTTTGCGTGTCGTTAGCTTATCAAACAATTATCCACGATCCACTCACTGTCAAATGTTCGGGTAGTGAGCAGTCTTCACAATTTGCGGCTGGGCTGGCGGCCGGTTCCAACCCTGAATGTAGTCAGAAACTGATTGTCAAAACACCTTGCCATCACAGTTAACTCTGACAACCTGTGGTCGTGATCATGTAAATGGTGGGTGGTGCCTATGGTTCCTATTTTGCACCCTGTCCAGTAAGAATATTTTACACGTACTTCTATCCTCAGATTAAATCTGTTTTGCGACGCTCAGATGTTTCTCCTGCTTTGTAAGTGACATGGTGCTTTTGCATGGGGCGGATATTTAATTCCTCGGAAAATGCCAGACTGATAATATAAAGTCAGCACTAAGGTCGGCACAGAAAAGCATTTCAACCATTGCACCGAAAAGGGATGCTACTCTTTTAAAAACTAAGGTTCGCGTAAGATTTTTGGCATCAATATAGGTTCTAAGAGCTCTTGATGACTGCGCAGGGAGAACAAGCTGGGGTGGGCGAACTTGCCTTTGCGTCGATTAGGTGACCCTTGGTGGTTCAATATTTACGCGGTGTTTGGCACGTGCGCTACACGTTGCCCGTACGAGTGCCATACACCTTAAATCAGAGTGGATTTTCAGCATGTGACCTCAACGTGGCTCTGACGTATAATAATCACTTAGTAAACAGAAATCACACCCCCAAAGAAACGATTTCACTTGCAAAACGTTGATAATGTTCCGCTTAAGAATTCATTTGCTTAACACTTAAGAAACACGTTTTTTAGATATGATTCGTTTGCATCTCAAAAATACGTGACATCCGGCACGTACAGTGATTTTATAAGTAGAAAGGCATAAATGCTACACGCAAAAAGCAAAAAGTCATAAGGCAATCAATTTAATCGATAAGAGCCTGTAAGCTCTGCCTATGAAGAATGAAAAACAAAAAATAGAATATATCATAACCGCTTGAAACAGCCTTTCGTAATTGTGCAAAGGCAAGATCAGAAGCATGATTATGCGAGATGCTAAAATTGCAAATTTATGCAATCACAGATCGAGTTCCAGCATAAACATAAATTGTGGCTTATGTTAAAGAAGACAGAAATCGTCTACTGGACATTGATTGGAATGATGTTGGGCAAAGTAGAGAGGCTATAAAGCTTTTGAATCCAAATTCTGGATAAATGATTTCAATAGTTCTTAATGATGTCAGCATAAAAATTCCGATTAAGGTTTCTTTAATTTTGCTGAAAAGTCTTATAGTTAACAAGACCCTTTAAATGGCTCTTGTGAGATATCGTTTAAAATCCCATTAAACCGGTTTCAAAAACCCGAAGTCATTGTATCGGTCATTTATTGGTCTTGTATCTGACTTGTGCAATGATCGAGTTACTACTTCGCTTCGTGCAGCTACTGGTAACATTGATGAGAGGATCATCAGTGGGCCTGTTATGAAAGAGATGGCAAAAATTGACATCGTTGACAGTAGGGCCTATCCGATTTATATTCGACTTTCTCGAGTCACTGAGATCACGAGTTCTATGTTGCCACCGCTGTTGAGACGCAATTCTTTAGTCTATATTTTCTGTATTTGGTCTTTTGACTGCTCAATAAATTATCATTAGGTATAATTACTGCGCGAACTCTGCAGATTGTGTTGAAAGCATTATTCTAACGGCGATCGCGTAGATCTAAACAAATATGAAGAACCCAGGCAAATTATTCAAAATGACATTATAGTACTATTGTTGTAGGCCTATACATGCTCGCTAAGTTAATGGGATGTTTAATGTCTGTACTTTTCGAAATGTCTCTATTAAAGCTAACAGACTTTGTTGATCACTTTAGACAGAGCATTTTTTCTTCTGGTCATATGGCTATATTTAATTTTTGATCATTTTTTATTTAAATATTGCTTGTCAACCAAAGTAATGCGGCAAATTGAATATTCTATCTTGCTCGTGACGTGGTCACTATATGTGAATGAATGCTTAATCCTACTTTTCTATGATTTGCGTTTGCGGTACAATGGTGGATATTCATTTCTAAATACTATTTCTGTCATATGTTTTGCATTTCCTACCGCCATTTATTATCTGCTCCTACATTTAATGAGCTTCATTTATTTTAGAGATGATCTGACCGAGCATTCTTTTG
Source organism: Prostheceraeus crozeri (assembly GCA_907163375.1). NCBI lineage: Eukaryota > Metazoa > Platyhelminthes > Polycladida > Euryleptidae > Prostheceraeus > Prostheceraeus crozeri. The sequence goes on along the minus strand of CAJQUW010008486.1, from coordinate 196,244 downwards.
ATGAGCCGTTTCTGTTCAGCGATATCACTCTGGAAGTTGAAGAAAAGCAATTTCATGCTCATCGGGCAATTCTTTCAATGTGGTCACCAGTTTTCAAAGCCATGTTCACTAATGAATTCAAGGTAACAGATTCCCAACGTTTACTTTTCTGCTAGTCAACTTTAAAAGTAAGACAGTAGTGTTAAGTTGTCGCTTTTCACTATAGCTTCCGCTTTTCACCTTGTCCGCGCCCTCGAACGGCTTCGGGATCGGTTCAATTCGATTCAGCGAGGTCCATCCTACCTTGGAGGAGCATAATCTCAAAATTCATTTTTGGGGTGGGGAAAATAGCTTCATGAAAAATGTTTCTGAGTTCGAAAATGGAAGCTTCACAAAATCAAACATCATTGAGTGGGAAAATATCTCAACGATGCAGCTCGCTGATAATCCAATTTCGCCGCAACGTCCAATTTGGCTTTCCACGCCTGTCAGTGGTCGATACGTCTCCGAAAATAATCTTGATTTTCTTTTGATCAATTGATTGATTTTTTTTTTGATTGAATGTTGATGATCTTTTGATTTAGTTTGTGAAATAGGAACTTCACTGTAATTTAGAAAGTGTGGCGTTATAACTGAATCGAGATTTTGGGCATGATCCCGCGCTCAGTCAAGTGCAGCAATGGTCTCACTGTCTCGGCGCCTAATGCAGGATCAATTTTCAGCCTACATCATCGTTCATCATGCGATGCAGCCCATAGTGGTCTGGGTATACCGAAATCCCGCCAACAACCGGCTTCAACCACATCTGTTCTTTTGTTACAACCCTGGCGATCACGAATCCCCGACCTCATGGATGAACGAGGCGGCTGATCTTATGTGTGGCGAAGAGCATATCCCGAGGCCCAAGCCGCCAGTTATAGATCAACGGTGTCCTTTTATACAGTTTGGGGGGAGGGAGTAACATCGGTCAAGGTACAACAATGATAGCCGCAGCAGCAGCAGCAACAATCCTAAACAAGTCATGGTGTTAGAAGCAAGTCATGTGATCCGTATGGCTAACCTTGCCAGTCCCGATGACCATGAAGACGCAGGGACTGGCCCTAGTAGTTACAGCAGTTACTCATTGTCGAGTGGAGATATGATATGAAATGACATCACAAGCAATTTCTACTGGAGAACTTGATGTTTATCAATTCTACAGAGAACATGCTCCATAACCCTGGAAGGTTGGTACAGGATTGCCTACGCGAAAAGGGTGCATTTATCAACTGTGGTTAAGAATATTTTTTCAGAATTGCTTTAAAACACTGGAAAGATGGCGCACGAACACATTTAGCGAGTAATAAGTTCCAAAAGAGGAAAAAACACGATAGAAGAAGTAACTAAGTGTTTTCTTTGTGAAGAGCAGGAATTTTGGCAAAACTTGGTACGGATTGTCGGCACAACTTCTGAGTATGGATGGGGTTTGAAGTGAAGTAAAATATTTCCAAAAATCTGCTTTAATTATGTTGTAATGCACTTTGAAAAGAAATAAGTAAATCCAACATTCACAAAGAGAATGAAGACTTAATAGTGTCAAACGATGATAATAATCTACATAGGAAATTTTCCAATGCTTACAAGCTTGCCGTGTGAAATATTGCGGGACTCTATCGATAGAATCAATATCACGTTACGAAATTGGGCAGAAAATTTGACAATAATATTCTAATGTTGCTTTTACAAATACTTAATCAGCATGAATAAATAAGCCTTCGCTGCTTACACAAACCCTCTCAAAATGACATTATTTGTTTATCTCCCCATCGGTCCGAACATATTGGGGTGGGGCAAAACCATTACAAATAACGAAATACAATGTCAATAATAGTGGTTGTCACATTTTCGACATATGCTCGAGAATATACTTTTGAAGAAATTTTGCTACAATGAAAGCTTCTTAAATTAGAAATCCCAACTCAATTACACAATGACCTTTTTCTGGAGGAGCATCATTTAAACTATAAGCTATCTCACTATCGTACACTCTGTCACCTGAAAACACACAACATTTGGCAATATTACACCAATTCTCAAAATCATGGAGACCTTTAAGAATGATGGGGTATTGATGGTTACGGGAATGATGTTTTGCAATCATCCGCAAATAGTTTAGTAGCTGTTCCAAATGATTATTCCTATCAATAATTGATGTTAAATTGTTGAAAGTGTTAAATAATTTAGTTTAACGCTCAATGGATCTAGACACTGATGGCAAGGAGGAAGTACTTAAACAAGAAATGACACATCACATATGGACATGGATGAGTACCAGACTCATCACACGTGGACACATATGAGTAACAAACATATCCTATATGGTCACAAATGAATAAAAAGCGCATCAAGCATTGATGCCATGAACACCAAACACTACACGTATGGATATGACTGAATACCAATAACATACCACATGGACATATAAACTCCTAAACGCATCTTACATAGATATACAAACCAGTGTCAAACACATCAAAATGCATGTCAGCGAAAGAACAAACACATCATGAAGGCAAACCTCATCCCAAATGGACATAAATGAATACCAAACACATTGTGCGTACATGTGCATAAATGAATACGAAACACACTACGGATAGACTCAAACGGATCCCAAACACATCACATATGGACACATATAAACTTCAACCACATTAGACATGGACAAAAATAAAGACCATTCACATCACAAGTGGGCAGAAATGAATGCCAAACGAAACACATATGGTGACAAAAGAATACCACACAGCACATATGGACAGAAATGAATGCACTTCAAAAATGACCGGAAATTATCATTAAACACATCTTACATGGACAGAAATGAATGCCAAACACATCACAGATGGGCGCGATTAAATACCAAACACGTCAAATAGTGAAATGTCTATGAAGTGAAATGTGTTGAGTGTCATCAAATCTACATCGCAACACGATTCGCCCCGTATCAGAGAGTTGATTCGATTGATTTTTTTTAGAAAAAAAGCTGATATGCACGTATACCATATTAGAACAATTAATGTTACTTCGATTATGACACATAACTGCGTAGCGTTGATATCACGACAGAATGTATATTCATGCTCCATTTGGTTTTAATTTGCTTACTAAGCACTTCTTTTTCACTCTTCATCGACCTACCAATAGAAGAAACCAGTATCTGGCTTTTCGGATTTGAGCATAAAATTTTCTAGATAATTTAACTCGCTAAAGCGCGTGATCTATGCAGTGTTTTTTTAAGGTGTTTCACGGGTCACATTCTGCACCGTGGATTTTGAAAGTTCATCCGTTACATGTAGTGTCTCTTGACTGAATAGCATGTGTAATTAACTTCAAGACTTGAAAAGTCACCTTGCACATGTACATGTAGAATCGCGAGTAAAATTCACTGGTAAATGCTCAATGTTATACTGCATTCATGACTTCTGTTTTTTGCTGATAAATCGTGAGTGCGCTAGGCGTATATTCAATATACAATATGCTATATTGAAGCAGGACTGAAATATCTCAGAGATGAAAATACATACAAACCCATACAACGAATGACAGCTAAGACTGTTGAAAAACGCATCAATGCAAGCTGGAACACTACAGCCAGTGAAAATAATATTCCATATTATATAAAGAATAGCTATATCACAAACAACTTATCCCTACCATATTTCTACCATCTCATCAAAGCCCACAAGGAAGTCCCCGAGATGAAAATACGTGCTATTGTATCTAACACTTGCGGACCAACAACAAAGTTGTCATGGCTTCTTTCTAGACTATTAATTCCTTTGCTTCAAAATGTCTCCGCGCATTTAAAATCAAGCATGCTTCTCATTGATAGCATCAAAAATATCAATCAAAAAGAACAACTTTATCCTTGCAGCTTTGATGTAATACGCATATACACTTCCATTCCTGATGCCATTCAAGCCCTGGTTTAAAAAATGGAAGACTGCAACATCACCAGCATGAAAGGATTGACAATCGACCAAATTAAACGGTTATTGCATTTTATCTTAAGAAACACATATTTCCAATTTGATAATAACATCTTCTTGCAAGTTAAAGGTTTACCATGGGTTCGTCTCTTTCTGGTGTGCTTGCAATTATATTCATGGACAGCATCGAAACAGTAGCCCTCCGACAAATGAGAGTGATGTATAATGTCCCACTTTTATGAGATATGTAGATCACTGCTTCGCAATAATTGAAAACAAAGAACAAGCCTTGAAACTTTTCCAATATTTCAATGCACACCATTCCAGCATCAATTTCGAAATTGAATTACCAGACGACAACAAAACATTAAACCTACTTGATTTCCAAGTAACACTGAACGCGCCAAATGAGCCGGAATTTGAATTTCACCGCAAATCTGCTAGAAAATATCTGTTTGTGAATTATCACTCACATGTACCATAAAATAACAAAATTAGCATCAATAGAAACGAAACAACAAGAATCGCAGAACGATGTTCCAGCAACCTAACTCAAAACAAACATATAGACAATTTCAATGATATTGTACGACTAAACATGTATCCCGAAAATATCATACGCAGCACCAACAATTATCGTAAAACACATAAACCAAATAACAGAAATGAGAAAGACACAATTTTTACTTCAATTTTCCATTTATTTCTGAGAAAGTGGATAAACAACTACAAAATGTTTTTCGTCGAGAAAACGTGAACGGAAGATTAACAAGAAGATCAAGAACTCCTAGAAGTGCATTGAAGCAGCCTAAAATAAACCAAGATTGTCATTTAAGAAATTGCCCAATGAACAGCAACAACATCTGCAATCAGAAATGTGTAATTTATCAACTGAATTGTGATAAGTGTGATAACTTCTACATTGGAAGCACCATTACATATACGTTGCCGTGAGCATAAAAGAAGCAGCAAGTCTTCCATGTATAACCATCTTCAGAAATGCCACTGTTACAACTTCTCCACAACCATTCTTTCCCACGATAGTGATCCATCAAACCGAAGACATCGGGAAGCATATTATATAAAAAAATGAAACCTACAATCAGCAACAAAATCGAGCTCAACAATTATGCAAATTTTCTTTTTGACTTAAAAAAATTTCTATTATGTAAAAATCATCATAAAAACATGACAATGTGTTATATTATATCAACATCAGATTTTTAATTCACACCTCATGTCTTCTTGACAACTATTAAGTCTGTGCTAAGTACATAACATTCTTCCAATCGTTTTAAAGCTTCTTTATACTTGTATGATATGTGCATGTACTTATAGCTCAAACCTTTGCATTACTAATCAAAAAGTCTCTGTCCTTTGTTTTCATATCTAGTCAGGTCATCATTTAGATGCTATTGGTGATATATAACCCAATACTACCTGTTCCATAGCCCTTCCCCCTTTTGTATTCAGTCTATATGTTATTATGACACAGATGAGAGAATTTTCAATTTAATACTATAGACCATAATTTCCTCCCTTTTTACCTGAAGATAGTTAATGGATGTTAATTGAAATTAATCGTAAACAATAACAAAAAAGAAAATAAAACCACCATCTTTCATTATTGGCTCTTTCCAATTACATTAAAAGCACGAAAATTAGCCAAAACAATATGTGATGTGTTTGGTATTCATTTATGTCCATGTAAGATGTGTTTAATGATAATTTCCGGTAACTATTGATGTGCATTCATCTTTGTCCATATGTGCTGTGTGGTATTCTTTTGTGACCATAAACTGTTTCTTGTATATACCATAAACTTTGCTTATCTCAGTCTTTTCTTGATAATTGTGTAATAATATAGTGTAAATAGCCAAAATATATTGTGATTAACCTTTTGTGCGCTTTATATAACAATGAATAACTTGACTTTTTTCTTAACCTATTTTCAATTATAAATGACCATGCCAAACACTTTTCAGATGGACAAAAGTGACTACAAATACATCACAGATGGACGTGTGTGAAGTTAGCACCGCACTCAGCACCGCCATCTTAAAAATGGAATGTGCCAGTCAAGCCAACGATCAGAATAGATCTAGATGGAGTGTGCCAGCATGTGCCACTCACTATTTTGAAAGAGTTCCCCCTAGTTTAGGAGAAATCGCTGATTGAAAGTTCGACATGGCGGTGATGTGAAGTTAGCACCGCCACTAAAATTTTTTTCCAAAATACACAATCAAAACATACGAAACACGCACAACAGATAGAAGGCCATCAAAAACATTGTGCCAGCAAGTTTCAGCACCTAAATCCCCGTGCTTGCAGAGAAATTAGTCCCCGAAACCACAAAATGGCGGTGATGTGAAGTTAGCACCACCACTAAAGTCTTTTTTTAAAATGCGCAATTAAAACACGCGAGACAAGTACAACTGAGAGATGACCATCAAAAACATTGTGCCAGCAAGTTTCTTCTCCTAAGACGCCGTACTTGCGGAGAAATTAGCCCCCGAAAGCTCAATGCGCTGGCAGTGATGTGAAGTTGGCACCGCCATCTTGAAAAGTGGAATGTGCCAGTCAAACAAACGATCGGAATCGATCTAGATGGAGTGTGCCAGCATGTGCCACTCGTTTATTTCACGAAAATCAAACCACAATCGGTGGAAAATCAACCCGAAAGCTCATTGGCGGTGATGTGAAGTTGGCACCGCCACTGAATGTTTTTTCCAAAATTTGGAACCTCTCAATGGAGGTATTGTAAAGTTTTGCACTTCAACATTACACCGTTTGCTTACTGGCTATACAGATATCAATGCAAATACGAATATCTCGACAGGTGAATACCGTCATGTGCCTGAACTGTTAACAGAAAGCTGAAGCTATTACTTTGTTCAAAACTCTGTAAGACAGTGAAGGCATTTGACGAGTATATGCAATGGCATAACTAGGAAGACTTACTTTCTTATTAAAGGCCATTGATGAATAGCATGCGATTCGTTTATGTTTCCCCGCATGAAAGAGGAGAGTTCGCGACTTACAACGGCAAAACTATTGGTAATGGTTTGAATTTTTCATTTGACCAACGACGTCCCATGATTGGTCAGTTTTCGGTTACCATATGATCAATATATCGATAAACATTTTCATTTGTTTGCCGTGGAAAATATATTCACGCCATGCGATTAATTACAGCCTGTACATGCATTTTTCAAGATGGCGGTGCCAACTTTACATCACCGCCATTGAGCTTTCGGGTTGATTTTCCACCGATTGTGGTTTGATTTTCGTAAAATAAACGAGTGGCACATGCTGGCACACTCCATCTAGATCGATTCCGATCGTTTGTTTGACTGGCACATTCCACTTTTCAAGATGGCGGTGCCAACTTCACATCACCGCCAGCGCATTGAGCTTTCGGGGGCTAATTTCTCCGCAAGTACGGCGTCTTAGGAGAAGAAACTTGCTGGCACAATGTTTTTGATGGTCATCTCTCAGTTGTACTTGTCTCGCGTGTTTTAATTGCGCATTTTAAAAAAAGACTTTAGTGGTGGTGCTAACTTCACATCACCGCCATTTTGTGGTTTCGGGGACTAATTTCTCTGCAAGTACGGGGATTTAGGTGCTGAAACTTGCTGGCACAATGTTTTTGATGGCCTTCTATCTGTTGTGCGTGTTTCGTATGTTTTGATTGTGTATTTTGGAAAAAAAAAATTAGTGGCGGTGCTAACTTCACATCACCGCCATGTCGAACTTTCAATCAGCGATTTCTCCTAAACTAGGGGGAATTCTTTCAAAATAGTGAGTGGCACATGCTGGCACACTCCATCTAGATCGATTCTGATCGTTTGTTTGACTGGCACATTCCATTTTCAAGATGGCGGTGCTGAGTGGCGGTGCTAACTTCACACACGTCACAGATGGCTACAAATGAATATGAACACATCCCAAATGGGCACCAATGAGTGACAGATATATCTTACATGAACACAGACAAACACTTGACACGTCGAACACGGGCACAAATCGATGCCAAATTAGCTTGTATGGACATCAATGGATACTAAACATTGCAAATAAATTGCTGCCTGGACAAAGTGACATCACACATGAAGACAAAAGAATACAAAATATATCATACATGGAACCAAATACGAGTATATACTATGCACAGCACAGGAGGATATAATTAAAAGACAATCACATCACAAATAAACATGAAGGAATTCCATCCACATCCGAAATGAATATAGACAAATTCCAAAAATGAATACAAAACAGATAATAGATGGTCAAGCATTAATACAAAAATTCATTGCACATGGACAAAATTCAGAACGCATGGTGATGAATACAAAATTCTGGACAAGGACGAAAAACAGGGAAGTAAGTAAGTAAGTATGGACGCGAATGAATATCAAACACATCACATGTTTACGACTAAAAACCAAACACATTCCAGATGGACAGAAATGGCATTGATATGCAGGTGGTGGGCAACGCGTGGCACGCGGGTCACTTGATGGTCCGCCGGAACATATTGGGTGGCCCGCAACCGCTTCTCATATCAAAAGTGACCCGTGGACATTATTTGAATCGATGATAAAAAAGTGACTAACTCTGACTTCGACCTTTGGGAGGAGTAATGGGCAAAAGACCGTTCCAGGACACCATAAAATTCAAAAAAATAGTATCTTTAAAAACGACATAAATTCATGAATTTGAACCCTTTTTCAGGTTTTTAAGACCTAAATACATGAATTTAGTCCATTCAAAAAGTACCATTTTTCAAAAAATGGCATTTTTAAAAACGACATAAATTCATGAATTTGAACCCTTTTTCAGGTTATGAAGACCTAAATTCATAAATTTGGGCGTTTTTAAAAATACCCAATTTTCAAATTTTTCAAAATCTCAAATTTGAGAATTACAATTTTTACCTTGTAAATCATGACCGTTCCAGGACACCGAAAATCATAAAAGTTGAGAATCTCAAAATTTGTGAATTACAATTTTTACCTTGTAAATCATGACCGTTCCAGGACACCGAAAATCATAAAAGTTGAGAATTTTAAATTCATGAATTTTATCCATCTTTCAGGTTTTCAAAATATATCATGTGACTAAAAATATTTCTTTAAAAATGGAAGAAATAAAAGTGGATGAAACAAAAGTGGAAGAAACCGCAAGAATATATCCTTCGTTATCATATGAACGTAGTTCTACTTTAATGGACATTGAAAAGATTAACATTGAAAAAATGAACAAAGAAAAACACGAAGATAGAGTACGTTATATGAAAGTTAAGGAATCTCAATTATTATTAAGATTAGAGCGTTATAAAAAATGAAGAAAGAGATGGACCAAAGTTAAGAATGTAACACAAGGAATTGACATATTCTTAACAATAAGTTTAGGCGCTCTCACTATTGTCATTTCATCTGGCGTTCTTACAATTCCAGTAGTCGCTACAGCTTTGTGATACAATTAGATTTTAGTTGTACGTTAGGGAAGTTGTTTTAATTCTTACCAGCACGTCAGCACAAGCGCATGACGTCAAAGCATCTGGCCGCTGTTTTTATTTCTCTCTCTTCTGTCATTGTTCCGTGTGCGCTAGAAGCAAAGTTCTCATTTGAAATGTCTTCCGTCAGCAAAATAGAGAGAGAATTTTGTTGCTTCGTGGATCAAGTTTTGCCTCTTATTTCACCAGACCATCTGGATTTCTTCAAAACGATATCAACAAAATTTATTCTTGAATCACTAAGAAAGAAACAGAAGACGAGTGGAAACGAAGAAGATAAAAAGACAGAAGTGTTTGAAATAATCCGAGATTCATTCAAGGATGTTGACAGCAGCAATTTACCTGTATTTCTCGAGAAAAAGGATATTATAAGTACATCATCGTGTATCTCTTCATTGAATAAACTCATGGGTTTTGAGAAAATTACACATCGGAATCTTCTACGCTGCTATGTTTTACAAGGTGAAGTTGTTCAACGGCTGAAGTTATTGTCCAATATGAATTATACAAAATTCGTGAAAGAGTTAAATGAGACCCACAAAATAAAGTTTTCACGTTCATATGTGACATTACTGATCAAATTATTCAAATTATCAAAGAACTATCCAAACTTAGCCAATTCTTTTCTATCAATTTACTTTGTGATGAAGAATTTTGCTCATCTTGAAGATTATATTAATAGTGAAAAAGAGGAGGAACAGCAAAGAATAGCAGAATCCATATTTGATTCACCCAATGTGCAACAAACTGAACAACAACCTGCGCAACATACTGGACTCACGCAGGAATTAGAAGACTTGCAAACGTGAAATTCTACTTCATAAGGAACAAGTAGTAACATTTATTGCAACTTATTTGAGTGGATATTGAAAAGTGACAATGGACGTTGACAATTTGGATTCTCGTTTCATATAAATGTTGGACTCTACTTCATAAGTAACAAGTAGTAACATTTATTGCAACTTATTTGAGTGGATATTGAAAAGTGACAATGGACGTTGACAATTTGGATTCTCGTTTCATATAAATGTTGGACTCTACTTCATAAGTAACAAGTAGTAACATTTATTGCAACTTATTTGAGTGGATATTGAAAAGTGACAATGGACGTTGACAATTTGGATTCTCGTTTCATATAAATGTTGGACTCTACTTCATAAGTAACAAGTAGTAACATTTATTGCAACTTATTTGAGTGGATATTGAAAAGTGACAATGGACGTTGACAATTTGGATTCTCGTTTCATATAAATGTTGGACTCTACTTCATAAGTAACAAGTAGTAACATTTATTGCAACTTATTTGAGTGGATATTGAAAAGTGACAATGGACGTTGACAATTTGGATTCTCGTTTCATATAAATGTTGGACTCTACTTCATAAGTAACAAGTAGTAACATTTATTGCAACTTATTTGAGTGGATATTGAAAAGTGACAATGAACGTTGACAATTTGGATTTTTGTTTCTTTTAAAATGACTGACCTGATCGAGTTCTTTAAATTATATGGAACACAGACAACAATGAATTTTGATCTAAAGAAAATCGCACATCAATTGGGAATAAAGAATTTTCATGTCCTAATGAGAGCGAATTACAATTGATCAAAAATAGGCCAACTGTAAATTTCATAACGAATCTTCACACTTCAGATCAAAAAGGCGTACATTGGTCAGCAGGTATCTTTAGTAAAAACGGAGATAATTATTATTTTGACTCATACGGACTTCCACCTACGAATGAAGTAAGAGAAATACTTGGCAATGGAATTTATAATACATTTCAAATTCAAAAACCGGGAACAACTTATTGTGGTCAATTATGTCTTTATGTTTTATTTAAATTGCAAGAAGTAGTGCCATTTCTTGATATTATGTTAGAATTGAATAATAATAATAATTAAAAATCACTTCGTTGTAATTCATTTTGAATCTAAAATGAACTAACTAAATCTTCGATTTCGTAAGTAATCGGATAACTTTGATTTATTTTAGAAACTTCAAATATTTCTTTAGTCCAGTATCCGACGAAGCCTTTTTCAAATTTATTCTTATATTTAAATATTCTAACTCCATCTCCAATTTTAAATTTCGGCTTAAGTTTCTGCAAATTCGGATTACTCTCATTCGAATAATTATTTTCGAATATTTTCTTTCGTATTAAATCAGGGTCGTCAGAAGCATTCTTTGGGGTTTCTTCAATACCTGAATGAACTTTATTATTGTACTCCTCTACAACTCCTGGTAATATCTTCAACCATTTCTGATTTCTTTGCTCAGTAAATTTCTTGAATAATTTATTTTTTAACGTCCGATTGAATCTTTCTATCACTACAGCTTTTCCAGCGTTTTCAGTTGAATAAACAGTTTCAAATAGTGGCTGAACGTTTCTGTTATAAAATTCCGACCCTTTATCAACAAACAATTTCCTTGGCTTTCTATTACTTTCTTTAAAGATTTCTTCAAACGCATATTTAACTGATAGACCACTTTTATTTTTTAAAGGCTTTACCCAAGCGTATCGTGAATATAAATCTATAACGGTCAATGCGTATTTGTAGTCCCTTTCATTCGGCATATGAATAAGATCAGCACTCCAAATATCATCTTTATTAAATACTTTTACTTTCAATAAATATTTCGGCTTTCTGTATTCCCTATGAATTTCGGACGCGTAGGTTCGAGCGTTGCTCTCAGACAGCTTTGCTGTCGTTTCATTTGCTGACGGATCAATACCCTGACCGAATAATATTTTAGCTTGTAAAGCTTTCTTAACAAACATTCTTTCAATTTTTTCTCTAAATGTAGGATTTTGGATACTATCTAATTCTTGAATCATCTTCTTATCAGCTGCTTGTCGAGAACTTAGATCATGATTTCGATAAGCTAAATCATGCCTGTAAGCTGCGGCATCTACTCTATTTATTGGTTCTTCACCTGGTTTCGGATTATTATTCTCATCTAGTCTTATATCTAATCGAGTTCCTGGACCGGTATATGAATGACCAGGAAGATGTTTTTATTTCGAATATTTACTCCAAATAAATCCAGGAAAGTTTTCTAATGTTTTTTGTATGTCACCTCCAATATGCTGACAATTTGAGTTTTTATTTTTGTTTAATAGATAATTTAATAAATCTAAATTAGCAATTTTTAATTTAATTAAATTTTCGGAATTTGTAGAATTCATTTTAAAAGATAAAATAAATGTTTTACCGGATAGAACTTTGTTCAGAGGCTTTAGCCGATCGGACCAAAGGTCCTGAGGTTATTACCGAATCATACTAGGACTTAGATATATTCCAGAACCATCTTTAGTTTCTTTAATTTCAATTAAATCATCAACATTGTGGAGAATATTTTTAAGAACTCGTTTTCCTTCATCAACTAATTTTAATTTACTAATAAAATTATCTACTATTCCGTCACCCCTAGCAACTTTCTCTAACTCTCTATTATGACGTTTTTGTTCTTCTAATGCTGCCTTCTCTGATTTATTTTTATTTACTGCTTGTACAATACCAGCTGTCCCACCTGCAACACTTCCTGCTGCAGCTATGCCACCTATTATTAGTGGAATTAATGGGAGAATTCCACCATTCTTTTCTTCTTGTAATTGAATATTCTCTATCATTGGTTTACTTATGTAATACTTTTTTTTGTTAATCGTAATAGTTTTAGGGGTATTTTTGTCAACAATATTACGTAATTTTAATTCAACAGTTTTATTATTACTTTTCGCTTGCGACATTTTTAATAAAAAAAATTTAAGTTACGAAAAATTTTAATCTATTCTAGTTATTAAAAAATTTCAAGTTACCAAAAAATTTTAATCTATTCTAGTTACAAAAAAATTATTTAATTACGACGAAGTTTATGTTAACGTTTTAATTAACCGATCGGACCAAAGGTCCTAAGGTTACTAACCTAAGCCATCTTTCCAATAAGAGAATTCAAATAGAAATTTTACATCTTCTAGCAATAAACCATAAAGCATCAATGAAGTGTGAATCTTTCTTTTCATATTAAATTGTTGTTACACACACCAGTCTTGATAATAATCTTCAGATTTTGCACTTAAATCGAAACAGAAAACAGGATATAAATGTCTCCAATCTCCAGGAGTTAATTGTGGTTCAACTCCAAATTCTATACAAAGATTTCGATAAGAATCATATCCTTCCATAAATTGATTATTGGTATCATCGAATCTTAATGGATCAATTGGATATCGGGTTTGATTTAATGAAACTTGTAAACTTCGAATTGTATTAATATGGAAGAGATTATTGTTCTTATCAAAACTTGGAGAATTATTTCTTTGAAAAGTTAGTAATAAATATCTTGGAGTGTTCGCAGTTCTAGTAAAATGCCAGTTAAATCTTTGTTCGGAAAAAGTTACTGAACTAGCAGTACGCTTTAGAAAATTTACTGGAATTGGTTTGTTAGTATTTAATCTTTTTGCAATAGCTGTTTCAATCTCTAAACTAGGAGTAATATACTTAATCCACCATTCAAGTCTATCAATTTTTAAATATGCTTTTTTTCCAGTCTTACCAAAAAAGATTAATTCATTATTTGCTGTACGATGAATTATTAACTTAAATTTTAATTGATATGATATTTTATCATAATCTAAATATCCGAATAATGGAGACAATGACCAATTTACTGTCTGTTTACTTTTCTTGTTAAATTCACGTCTTTCTTTATATGCACTATTGTTTGTTTTATTTAAATATTTTGCAATATTTTCTACATCTTTCGCAATTCCTGCTGCATCTGTTCCAGCATGAGTTAAATCATCAACAATTATACCATCATTAGTATCAGGAAACCAACCTTCGATTTCATACTTTTTATTATTTTCACCAATTGTTACAAATCTAAGCATTGTATCAATTACACCTGGAGAATCACTTATTGTTTCTATATTTTGAGTTGCAACATCTAAACGCATTTGTGTAAATAATCTTGGAAAAAAATTATTCTCTAGTGCAATATTATCGGTTTCTGGTAATGGTGTTGTAAAATTGGCATCACTATACAAAGAATATTCACAGTGTAAAAATGAATCAGGTAGATATATATAACTCTGCTGATTATCAACTTCAAAAATTAAATCACCTCCAGTATTTACTCTACTAGAAGAACCGGGATTCATAGCAATTCTTATATAGTCATTCTTTTTTTGATTGCAACTGACGAACGGAGGATCGTCTAATCTAAATTTATTTTCGATAAGCGAAGACATTTTTATAAAAAATAATTTGACTTTTTGTTTTTCTCACACACAGAAAAAATTCTGCTAAAATAATTTTACTAAAATAATTTTACTAAAAAAATTTTGCTAAAAATATTTTACTAAAAAAAATTTTACTAGAAAACATAATTTTAGAATTTTGCTAGACCAGCTCCGCTACAGCTTTGCTGGTTAAACCGAAGGTTGCTGCTCACGCCATTTCCTCTTATTTCTTCAATTGAACGAACCGTAGGTTCAATTGAACGTTTTATGGCTACGCCTGATTTCTTCTTATGTTTACTATCAGACGGAGCTCCGCTCCTCAAGGTTTCCCCAACAGCTATGTTAGCAATTTTATTTTTTGTTTCCTCTGAAAGTTTTTTTAAATTTTTTAGTTCTTCGGAATCATTCCTAAGTTTACGAATAGCTTCTAGTTGTTTTAATTCGTTTTGAGACTTAACAGCATTTGATATTGCACTAGCTGTACTACCTATAGCAGCTGCTCCTTTTGCAGCAGATGTAATCAAATCTTTATTATTTTTAATTAAGTTAACGATACTTCCAATACCAGAGAAGATGCCAGCTCCTTCCGTGTGAACTGTTTCTCTATTATCATAATGATAAACAGGATTCATACGTGGTTCATGAGCAATTTTTTTATTTGAAGCAAAATGTTTAAGATTGTGTTTATAAATTATAGGCATTTTTTAGGATTAAATTTGACTTTTGGGAAAAAATATTTACGTTAATATTTGCGCTAAGATTTACGTTTATGATAAGGTAATAACCTCAGGATCTTTGGTCCGATAGGCTAAAGCCTCTGGATAAGGTTCTATCAAGATTTACGTTTGTGAATGGACAACAACTTCGAGATAACTTTATTAATTGATTGTTGCACTTTATCTATTGCGTCAAGTAGCGTGTGATGTACTATAATTTCTTTTCTATTAACTTGCATTTTCTGCTGATTAATCTTCAATGCCGTTTTAAGAGCATTTAACTTAATTTTAAGAACATCTAATTGTCTTTTAACAGAATCTAACTGTTCTTTATTTTCTTTAGAGTATTCTTGTAAATTTTTCTTTAATTCATTTTCTAAATTGATTTTAAGAGTTTTCATTTTATCAACTCTTTGATTAAGTGAGTTTACTTCATTTATTATTCTATTCATCTTTTTCATTTGTTGAGTAATT
The DNA here is from genome assembly GCA_907163375.1 of Prostheceraeus crozeri. Lineage (NCBI taxonomy): Eukaryota > Metazoa > Platyhelminthes > Polycladida > Euryleptidae > Prostheceraeus > Prostheceraeus crozeri. The sequence goes on along the minus strand of CAJQUW010008486.1, from coordinate 180,338 downwards.
TTAGAACTCAATTCATCAACACTTTTTTGGAATGTAGTTTGTAACTGCTTTAAATTTTTTTTAATTCTTTCAGGTAGTTTTTCTATTTCATCTTCTAATTGTTCTTTTAACATTTTTATCTGATGTTTATTTTTAATTACAGCAGATTTTAAATTTAAAGAAAGTAATATTAAAATTTTTGATTGTTCAGAAATCTTTTTAAAAAGTTTTCCTATATCTGCTTCTAGCTCTCTATCCTTTTTATCAAGTTTTAATAGTTTTTCGTTTAATGATTTGTCATTAAGTTTAAGCAACTTTAATTCATTCATCAGTGGAACCAAAACATCGTTTATATATTTTTCTTTTAAGTCATTGATTTGTGTATCAACATATTGTTTATTTGTTAACTCTGTATTTTGTTGCGGAAGAATAGAAAGATGCAATGGACCAGATAAAACGTCTCCAGTTTTCATGATATAATTTTCTATTTCTATTTCTAATTCACGATTATTCGGGATATATGCACCTCCACCAACATTTGGTAACATCATTTTTTAACAATAAAAAAATAAAATTTTTTCTAATAAAAATAAAAAAATGGATAAAGCAAATTTAAAAAAATTATATTCGCCCGCATCATCCTGTTCTTCTTATTCGACGAGATCAACGGGATTTCAAAATAAATGTTTTGATAATAATAATCCATGTATAGATGTTAATATTTTATTTCAATTACAAGCCGAAATATTTAGAGAACAGACTAAAGGTTTACCTTCTATAGAAACTAATTATTGTTTATTTCCAGGTGATCCATTTATTAAATTTATGGATATTGTTAGTAAATATAATGATGTAGCTTATGTGGAATTAAATAAAGAAAATATGGTTATTATTGGTCATAATAATGTTTATGGTTTTATTAGAGCAGTATTACCAATTAGTAATACTGATTGGATAGAAACTAAAATTATTAATTATATCAATATTAAAGAATTAGTTAAAAAATTAAAATCGTTTTCGAAAGAAAAAATTAGATTATTTGTTGACGATCAAAATCAATATAACATTCACATAGAAAGTAAAAAACATAATGAAGAATTATTATGTCAAGTTTATTATAGAGACACAATTTATAAACAAGAAACATTAGAAATGCCGCAAAGATATGATGATGATACATATATAGGATTATATTCAAACTTAAATATGAATTTGTTAAAATCTTATATAAATGGTTTAGCTCAACAAGAGAAAATTTATATGTAGACAACACCTTATACTATTAACAATGACCATAATCATATTCATAATAAACGAACCGAAGGTTCTAGGTCTTTGCCCGATCTTAAAGAAACTTATGATAATAATGATGATTCTGTAACATCTGAAAAAGGTGTAAATGGTAAAAAAGATTATAAAAATATTAGTAATTATAAAAATTTAAGTGAAGAAAAATTTATATCTCATACTGATGTACATGATATTAATACTACATATAATCAAATTTATCTAAATTTCATTTTCTTACAATTGAAAATAATAATGATGGTATAGTTGAGGATACTGTTAGACAACTATGTGTCGGGTCTACAAAATTTAAATTAGGATTTACATCTAATCAATTTAAAATTTTATCATCTTTAATAAAAACTAAAAGTGATTCAGATTATGGTGGTGTTATTAAATTTTCCAAAAGAGATCAAAGACCAATATTTTTCTCTATTATATTATTATCAGATAAAAGATGTAATTTAGAATTAGATATTGCAATAAGAGAATGGTATCCAATCCCAAAAAGTGTAATTTATGATGTTGAAGAAACAATTTATGATGATGATGAAGAATCAATTGATGATGATGATGAAGAATCAATAGTTAGTGAAAATAAATTTAAATTATCTTTTGATAAAACGTTATATGATAAAACTTAATGTGATAAAGAAAATAAAATAACTTAAGAATGTGAAATATATAATAATATATAATAACTCTCAAGTCCTTGATATTAGAATGTTTATATCTAAAATTAAAACACAAATTTTTCTTTAAAAAATAAAAAATGGAAAATACCAAGTTTTATTGTGTCTTATGTAAAAAAAAGTTGCAAACAAAAAGAAGTTATCAATCTCATTTAAATAGTAAATTGCATTTACAAAATGTAGAACGAGTTGATGAAGGAAATATATTAAAATCAAATAGTTATAAAAACTATCTAGAAACATTGCCTACTGATATAAAAGTTAAAAAAATGTTTGATGATTATTCACATTCGGAATATAAAAAAGTTTTTAATAGTGAAGAGGAGACCCTACCAGATGGAAGATATTTATTTAGCGATACTGATGAATTTGATGAAGCTGAACGAACCGATGAAGCGGAACGAACCGAAGGTTCTAGGGCTTCGCCATTAACAGATATAAAATATTTATTTAATCAGTCTGTTCGAACCGAAGGTTCCAGGGCTTCGCCCGTTGAACATAATGAAACCGATGAAACTTTTTATAATGTATTAAAAAACTTTTTCAAAATATTTAAGAAATCTTTCAAATGTTATATGAATGTAGAAGTACTTTATACAAAAAATGGACCTGATTGAATTCCTGAAGAAATAATACAAGGACATTTTACAAATTCACAAGAAATTCATAATGTAAATGATATACAACCCATATTTGAATCGATGATACTTAAATTAGAAAATTGTATAATTGAAGCCCAGTTACGTGAATCTAGTTGGAGATTTGTTAAAATACTATCTAAGAAAATAGTAATTGATAAATATAAAAATAATGCTGGTGGTAGTTATGTTCCTTTACCTTTCAGTTCACCACAAATAATCAACATAAAAAATGAAGATGATTATTGTTTTCTGTGGAGTATTATAGCACATTTACATCCTGCAAAATATCACAAAGAAAGACTAAGTCATTACAATAAAGAAGAATACATAAATGAATTTGATCTCTCTGATGGCCTACATGAATTTCCGTATGATTATAATAGGTTAAAAAAGTTTCATAAAAAGAATAAAAATTTAATAGAAGTAAATGTTTTTGAATTAAATGTGAATTATGTTTCTATTGGTAAAATTACTCCACTTTACTCAGATTCAAAAAAATTTTATTCGAATAATAAAAATTTATGTCAATCAGAAATAGTATATAATGATAGGGGAAATTACATGCATCATAATATTTTTTACCAAGGAAATATAATATGTACTGAAAAATTTGAAATTATAAAAACACTATCACCAATAATGATTAATCATAATAATTATAAAGGACGTAATTATAATTATGATTATGATTCCGATTATTTATCTTTATCTTTAGAATATCAACAAAAATTACAAAATTTAAATGAAAGTTTACAAAAATGTAAAACAGATTATCAACAACAAACAAAAATATTAGTACAAGAATATGGCCATAAATATCAAAATAAGATAGAAACGATTCAAAAATTAAATGAAGACAATAAAGAATTAAATAATGAAGAAAATGAAACCAATCAAAAAATAAATGAATCTTTAAAAAAATGTCTACAACAATATAAAGAACAATATGATAAAGAATATAGTTATCAGTTACAAATATTAAATCAAAATTTTCATCGAAGTACATTTAATCTTACAAAAGAAATTGATGAAACACATGAAATATATCAAGATAAATTTGAAAAATTAAAACAAACAAAACAACCAGCACAAGCGAATATATTATATTATCAGGGTCATTTTATATTGTGTAAAGATGTTTCTATATTTACAAAAACTTCAGATAATACAAATTTTCCTTGTCTTCAATGTATGACAAGTTTTAGAACTAAAGAAGAAATGAATAGACATTTGGAGAATTGTCAACAAAACGAAGCAGTTGAAAATACTTTTCCTAAAGATGATTATTTAGAATACAATAGATGGTATTTTAAAAATAAAGTACCCTTTACAATATATTGTGATTTCGAAGCATATAATGTTAATATGACACAAAATCACGAGACATCGGAGATGTCTTCCAGGGCTTCACCCGATTCTGAAAATGATAATTCCGAAAATGATAATTATGAAAAAAATGCAGCTGAACAAAGTAAAGAAAAATATTTATTTGAACAAAAACCATTATGTTGGGGAATGTACATTCATTCAAATTATCCTGAATTATTTAAATCAGAATATTATCAATACTATGGTGAAGATAGTTCAGAAATGTTTACAAAGAAAGTAGAAGAATTACAAGGACGTTTTTCACAATTGCTTGAAACAAATATTCCAATGATGCCATTAACAGAAAAATAAAAATTAAATTTTATTAATGAAACAAAATGTTATTACTGTGGAAAAGAATTTACAAAAAATTATAAAAATGGCAGAGGTAGATATCTTGATAAGGTAAAAGATCATGATCATCTAAATGGATTATATAGAGGTGCAGCACATAATTCTTGTAATCTTAATGCTAATAAATTTAAATATAACTTTGTTCCTTTATATTTCTACAATGGTTCTAAATATGATTTCCATCTAGTAATGAAAGATTTATTTTCATCTGAAAAATTACAACAACAACAAATAAATGTACTATGTAAAACAGAAGAAGAATATTTTTCAATGCAATTAGGTTGTATTAGAATTTTAGATGCATTTAGATTTTTTACTCCTTATTCATTAGATGTTATGGGAAAAACTTTGAAACCTGAACAATGTAAAATATTAAATAAATATAATTTAAAACCTTTAAAAGGCATATTTCCGTATGAGTATATAGCCTGCGGCTCACAGTCGAAGACTGATATAACTGGAGATATAACTGTGGTTCACAGTCGAAGACTGATTTTAATTCTGTGAATAAAATTATGGAAGAAAAACAACTTCCTCCAATAAATAAATTTAAATCAACATTAAAACAATCACAATTATCTAAAGAAGACTATGCAGAAGCTGAAAAAAATTGGAGAGAGTTAAATTGTAGAACAATGTATGATTATACAATGAAATATCTTCAGATAGATGTATTAATCCTTGCTGATCTTTTTGAAAACTTTCGTGATATGTGTTTAGAATATTACGGAATAGATCCATGTTATTGTTATTCTACACCAGGTTTAACATGGTTAGCAGGATTAAAACATACAAATGTTAAACTTAAACATTATAAAGAAAATACATATGATAAATTATTATTTTTTGAATCTGGAATTAGAGGTGGAGTTTCATCAGTTTTAGGTAATAGATATGTTAAATGTTATAATAAGAAAGTAAATCCTGAAGATTATGGAATAATGAAACCTTTATCTCCAGAAGAAAAAGAAAAAATATTAGAAATTTTTCGAACGAAACGAGAAGGAGTAGAACGTGAAAATGCAATTGATGAATTCATGAGAGAAAACTATTTGTTATATTATGATTTTAATAGCTTATATTCTTCTTGCATGATACAAGAATTACCAACAGGTGAAATGTCATGGTGTAATATTCTAGATTATCAAAAAACATATGATGGAAATTATAATCATGGTTATATATATGAAGTTGATTTAGTATACCCTGATGAAATAAAAGATAAAACAAAATATTTTCCTTTCTGTCCCGAAAACAAAATTCCCAATATAGAAGATTTTTCAGATTATCAAAAATCTATAATTCCTAAGAAATACAGACCAACAAAAAGACTTATGTTAACACAATGTAATAAAAGAAAGTATGTTATTGAAGGAAGAATGCTAGATTGGTATTTAGATCATGGAATGATTCTCACTAAAATACATAGAAAACTATTTTATCAAAAATCCAGGTGGTTAAAAAATTATATAGAGTTCAATATTGAAAAACGCAAAATAGCTAAAAGAAATAAAGATGATTTTGGAAACGTGTTCTTCAAATTAATGAATAATGCATTTTATGGTAAGACTTTAGAAAATGTGCGTAATAGACAAAATATTGAAATAGTTTATGATAAAGATAGGTATCAAAATTTAACAAGGAAACCTACATATAAAAGAACTACTAGATTTAGTGATGAACTATGTGCTGTACATTTACGTCGAATCAGCGTAAAACATGATAAGTTTAATTTTATTGGTTTCACTATATTAGAATTAGCTAAACTATTTATGTATAGATTTATATATGATTATTTAGCACCTGCTTATGGCAAAAACTATAAATTACACTTTACAGATACCGATTCTGTTTTCTTAGAATTAACAATACCGTATAATTCTACACTTGTTAAAGAAATAGATAAAATAAAAGATATCATTCATCCTTCTGATTTATGTAAAGTAAAAGATGAATTAGAAGGAAATGAAGATTTCATAACAGAAGCTATATTTTTAAAATCTAAATGTTATTGTTATAACACAACTAATAATATTAAAACACATAAAACATTAAAAGGAATTTCAAAGGCATCAGTGGCTAATCAAATAACATTTCAAGATTATAAAAATGCATTATTTAATAATGAAATAAAAACAGCGTGTAATTATAGACTTAATTCAAAAAAACATAAAATGTATTTAAAAGAAGAACATAAATTAGCATTAGATCCATTTGATGATAAAAGAAAAATTTTACCTGATGGAATAACTACTTCACCTTTTTAATTTTCTAATTTCTAAGATAGACAAATCTGATATATATAAAATTAAAAAAATATTATAACACTATATTTGTATATTTTTTTATCACTCGGTAAACAAATGTTCTATAACTCTATCATGAATTTTTTTATCAATATTAATTGTGATAAATCCATAATCTTTTGACCAAGCATTGTTACACGATTGTTTAAATTCATCTTTATTTCTTACACATAAATCTCTTAACAAATCACTTAAGTTTCTTGCATTTATTTCAAATAGTATAAATATATTTGCATTCTTTCTAATAACACTTCCGTCTAATGAATACATACTTTGTGTTAAATAAAAAACACTACAGTTATTATGTCTACCTCTTGTGAAATAATTTCTCTGAACTGACTGATTTCTATCATTAACACAATCATCAAAAATTACACAATGTTTCATTGTTTTATCTAGTTTACTAGGATCTAGTTTACTAGTTATCTAGTTACTATCTTGCATATTACCACTATCATCTATTAATTGTATCTTTATATGCTTATTTTTATTCGATTCAAATAACTGATTTTTTTTGCTGCTTCTTCACACCACGAACTTATTTCTTCTTCATCTTCAGATTTTTCATATTCTTCGAATAGAGAAGCAATTGCTGTTTTTTTAAGATTATTTTCAAATCCATATTTTAAAAATTGATAGACGGGTTGTTCTGCTGTTGTTGTATAAATTATAAGATTGTTATAATCCAAAAAATTTGGAGTCGTTAAAATTTTAAATAATAGATATGTTTTTCCACATCCTGATCTTCCACAAATAACTGACAAAACTTTATTAGATAAATTTGGATGATGATTAAATTTGAGTTTTCTTTATTTAATGGTGGTACTTCACTCATTTTTTAATAAAAAAAATTTATTTTTATTTTTTGTTTCTAAAGAAGAAGAAGAAAATTAAACTTCTCTAGCTTCGCGTAGGAGTTTATACCTCCCGAACCAAAAGATCTATCATAATCTCTTCACCTCCAAAATTTATTTCTTTTCCTTTTTCATCAGTGATTCTAATGCCAATGTTGTTAATAGTTTTTCTTGTAATAGGGAAATATATTAATGTCTGTGGAATTACATTTAGTCTATAACCAATGGGTACAGTAAAAGCTGGAAAACTGAATATTAAATTTGACAATTTACCATTTATATATCCTCCTTCAATAATGTCACAATGTACAACAATTGAATTTATTTCAGTTATTTTTGGAATCTTCTCACCTAAATGATAACCTTGACTATAGGTTTGTTTATTAAATCCTAATAGCTTTGACAATGATCTATCATGATTAAAATCAACTTGATGATTTTCGTCTAAAGTAAGGGAAAATTTATTAACTGCCGGTTCAACTGCAAAATGTAATTGTTTCTTATCTTTAAATGGTATACCTAAATGTCTCTTAATTTCATTTGATATTGATTCAACTTCGTAAGAACCAGGAAGAAAAGTTAATATTTTCCACGTTTTGCCTTTATCAGTAGAATATCTAAATTGGTCATTCACATCTTTGATAACGTTTTGAATAGTGTTAAATGTAGAGAAACTAGTCAATGCAATTTGATAATTTTTATTTTGTTCCAAATGTAGAATGGGTTCTAAATTACAAGTGTGTGATGAAGTAGTTGTTATAATTTTTAACGTCGTACTAAATTTTGATGAACCCAAAATCTCTGTCAAATTTTCTAAATGATTATTAATTTTGTCTAAATCTGCTGAACACATTTTTTAGTTAAAATTTTGAATAAATATTATAGATAAAAATCATAGATAAAAATCATAGATAAAAATCATAAATAAAAATCATAGATAAAAATTAGAAACAACATATTTCAGCTACACTTTTATAATCCTCTTCATTTAGAATCTTCTTTTCTAACAGTCTTTTCAATATAGCATGAATTTCATTGAAACTAGAATTATGTCCTTCTTTTATTGCAGATATTAAAATATTTAATCTATTTAGTAATTCTTGTGGTTCATCTGGTAAAAATACAGGTTTTTATGTTTTCTGTTTTTCAGATATACCTTTCCCTACTTTAACTCCCGTTGATAATAAATTTTCTAATTGTTTATAACGTCTAAGAGATTTTACTGCACCAACTCTATCTAACATAGCTTTATATTTTATGAGATCTTCTACAGCATAATTATTTAAATCTGCTCCTCTTAAAAGATCAACAAAATTTCTATCTAAATTAAAAGGAGATTTATCTGGTGAAAAAATTAAACCTCGAAAAGGTTGTGGAAATATTTCTTTTTGTCCGAGATAAAATCTAGGTATTGTTTTTCCATCTATAAATGAGATAGAATGTTCAAATTGCATAGATTTTGGTAATTTCTTATTAATGTTTGATTCTAGTAATCCATAGTCATCTAATATAGTTTTGTGCTCTGGATCTGTTATATCAATTTGTTTATCATTATTTGTAAGTTCCTTTTCAAGAGTTTTAAATGGTTTCATAGTTTTTTCAAAATCAGTTTTTACTTGCTCGGTTTGCTGCATTTTTTCAAACATATCAGATTGAATACCAGCTTTTATCATTCTATGTTGAAGATGATTTTCTTTCATAATATTTCTTTGTTTTATTAACTCTTCTAATTGTTTAATTCTTTTAAAATTATCAGCTCTAATTTTATCCATTTTTAAAATGTAATATTTGAATTTTGTGGTAACATTGGAATACAGCAAAAACATTTTACTGAACAAATTATTTTTTTATTGCTTTGTTGTCTGTCATCTTTTCGTTTAAAGTTTTGTTTAATCAAGTTTTGCTTAAATTTTCGCTTAAAGTTTTTAGCTCTTCTAAAAAAATTTTGTCATTTTCTTCATTAGAAATTTTACCATCACTCGAAATTTTGCCATCCTGTTTATTCTTATCATCAACTTTTTCGGACTTTAAATGAAATGGCGTTTTATTAGCTTCATTAGATATTTGATCAAATTTTTCAATCTCATCTAACGTAATAACATTATCATCACATACTCTTTGAAAGTAGTAATGTAGTTTATCATAGACTACTTTAATATGTAAATGCTTAGTTTTTAATGATTTTCGTTTCTTAGTTATTAAAGATTTATCTAACATTGTAACAAGTGAAGTTGCAAAAACACCCGTACCTGTTAAAGCTGTAGCAACTACTGGAATTACTAAAACACCAGAAGATATAACAATAGTGAGAGCGCCTAAACTTATTGTTAAGAATATGCCAATTCCTTGTGTTACATTCTTAACTTTGGTCCATCTCTTTCTTAATTTTTTATAATGCTCTAATCTTAATAATAATTGAGATTCCTTATCTTTCATATAACGTACTCTATCTTTGTGTTTTTCTTTGTTCATTTTTTCAATGTTAATCTTTTCAATGTCCATTAAAGTAGAACTACGTTCATATGATAACGAAGGATATATTCTTGCGGTTTCTTCCACTTTTGTTTCATCCACTTTTGTTTCTTCCATTTTTAAAGAAATATTTTTAGTCACATGATATATTTTGAAAACCTGAAAGATGGATAAAATTCATGAATTTAAAATTCTCAACTTTTATGATTTTCGGTGTCCTGGAACGGACATGATTTACAAGGTAAAAATTGTAATTCACAAATTTTGAGATTCTCAACTTTTATGATTTTCAGTGTCCTGGAACGGTCATGATTTACAAGATAAAAATTGTAATTCTCAAATTTGAGATTTTGAAAAATTTGAAAATTGGGTATTTTTAAAAACGCCCAAATTTATGAATTTAGGTCTTCATAACCTGAAAAAGGGTTCAAATTCATGAATTTATGTCGTTTTTAAAAATGCCATTTTTTGAAAAAATGGTACTTTTTGAATGGACTAAATTCATGTATTTAGGTCTTAAAAACCTGAAAAAGGGTTCAAATTCATGAATTTATGTCGTTTTTAAAGATACCATTTTTTTGAATTTTATGGTGTCCTGGAACGGTCTTTTGCCCATTACTGGGAGGTGCATCTAAGCGTGGGGATCTTCTTTATAATTGGCAAAACCATTAATTAACAACTACGTGAGCAATATGATGGCCTAAAATTAAAAATTCACATTCGAATTATTCAACCGCGCTTCATTCGTAATGAATATTAAAAATGAAGTTAATAAAAATATAAATTGATATATATATTAATATATAATTATAACATTTGCATATCAATGTATATGTTAATATATAATTATAATATTTGCATATTAATATATAATTATAATATTCATAATAATATTACAAATTATATGTATTATATATATATATATATAGATGGTGACGTTAGAACAACATTTATTGTATGTAACTCGAAGTTTCACGGACTGTAATAAGATTACAACCGATCATCAGACATCAATAAATATAGAAAGAATTATTAATTATAATTAGTTATAAATGTAGAAGTCATATTATGCATAATATAGAATTCGAAAAGCATAGTTGTATCATAGCTCAGAGAGTAAAAACTTTCTTCGATGTCTACATGTGGAGATTATTTCATTTTTCTTATTGATCAATGTCTCAGATTTTGCCACAGTGATATGATATTTTTCAGTTAATTCTATATCATACATAACATGACTTCTACTTTGAAATTCTTTCTATATTTATTGAGGTCTGATGATCGGTTGTAATCTTATTACAGTCCGTGAAACTTCGAGTTACATACAATAAATGTTGTTCTAACTTCACCATCTACTTAGCTCTTTCAGTATTGAGCACTATACACCAATAGTAAAGTCCTCTAATTTACTATATATATATATATATATATATATATATATATATAAAATAGTGAAATCAAAAAATGGAAATTAAAGTAATGGGCAAAAGACCGTTCCAGGACACCATAAAATTCAAAAAAATAGTATGTGTAAAAACGTCATAAATTCATGAATTTTGACCCTTTTTCAGGTTTTTAAGACCTAAATTCATGAATTTAGACGTTTTTAAAGATACCGATTTTTCAAAAAGGTTTAAATTAAATAATATTAATTATTTTTGGTTTTTTTCAGGTTTTTAAGACCTAAATTCATGAATTTAGACGTTTTTAAAGATACCGATTTTTCAAATTTTTCAAAATCTCAAATTTGAGAATTACAATTTTCACCCTTAAAATCATGACCGTTCCAGGACACCGAAAAAATCATAAAAGTTAAGAATCTCAAATTTGAGAATTACAATTTTTACCTTGAAAATCATGTCCGTTCCAGGACACCGAAAATCATAAAAGTTGAGAATTTCAAATTCATGAATTTTATCCATCTTTCAGGTTTTTAAAATATATCATGTGACTAAAAATATTTCTTTAAAAATGGAAGAAACAAAAGTGGATGAAACAAAAGTGGAAGAAACCGCAAGAATATATCCTTCGTTATCACAGTTAAAAATAAGTGAATTGAACAAAGAAAAACACAAAGATAGAGTTAGGTATATGAAAGATAAGGAATCTCAATTATTACTTAGACTAGAACATTATAAAAAATTAAGAAAGAGATGGACCAAAGTTAAGAATGTAACACAAGGAATTGGCATATTCTTAACAATAAGTTTAGGCGCTCTCACTATTGTTATATCTTCAGGTGTTTTAGTAATTCCAGTAGTTGCTACAGCTTTAACAGGTACGGGTGTTTTTGCAACTTCACTTGCTACAATGTTGGATAAATCTTTAATATCAAAGAAACGAAAATCATTAAAAACTAAGCATTTACATATTAAAGTAGTCTATGATAAACTACATTACTACTTTCAAAGAGTATGTGATGATAATGTTATTACGTTAGATGAGATTGAAAAATTTGATCAAATATCTAATGAAGCTAATAAAACGCCATTTCATTTAAAGTCCGAAAAAGTTGATGATAAGAATAAACAGGATGGCAAAATTTCGAGTGATGGTAAAATTTCTAATGAAGAAAATGACAAAATTTTTTTAGAAGAGCTAAAAACTTTGAGCGAAAATTTAAGCAAAACTTTATTAAACAAAACTTTATTAAACAAAACTTAAAACGAGAAACCTTTAAACGAAAAGATGTCAGACAACAAAGCAATAAAAAAATAATTTGTTCAGTAAAATGTTTTTGCTGTATTCCAATGTTACCACAAAATTCAAATATTATATTTTAAAAATGGATAAAATTAAAGCTGATAATTTTAAAAGAATAAAACAATTAGAAGAGTTAATAAAACAAAGAAATATTATGAAAGAAAATCATCTTCAACATAGAATGATAAAAGCTGGTATTCAATCTGATATGTTTGAAAAAATGCAGCAAACCGAGCAAGTAAAAACTGATTTTGAAAACACTATGAAACCATTTAAAACTATTGAAAAAGAACTTACAAATATTGATAAACAAATTGATATAACAGATCCAGAGCACAAAACTATATTAGATGACTATGGATTACTAGAATCAAACATTAATAAGAAACTACCAAAATCTATGCAATTTGAACATTCTATCTCATTTATAGATGGAAAAACAATACCTAGATTTTATCTCGGACAAAAAGAAATATTTCCACAACCTTTTCGAGGTTTAATTTTTTCACCAGATAAATCTCCTTTTAATTTAGATAGAAATTTTGTTGATCTTTTAAGAGGAGCAGATTTAAATAATTATGCTGTAGAAGATCTCATAAAATATAAAGCTATGTTAGATAGAGTTGGTGCAGTAAAATCTCTTAGACGTTATAAACAATTAGAAAATTTATTATCAACGGGAGTTAAAGTAGGGAAAGGTTTATCTGAAAAACAGAAAACAGAAAAAACTGTATTTTTACCAGATGAACCACAAGAATTACTAAATAGATTAAATATTTTAATATCGGCAATAAAAGAAGGACATAATTCTAGTTTCAATGAAATTCATGCTATATTGAGAAGACTGTTAGAAAAGAAGATTCTAAATGAAGAGGATTATAAAAGTGTAGCTGAAATATGTTGTTTCTAATTTTTATCTATGATTTTTATTCATGATTTTTATCTATGATTTTTATCTATGATTTTTATCTACGATTTTTATCTATAATATTTATTCAAAATTTTAACTAAAAAATGTGTTCAGCAGATTTAGACAAAATTAATAATCATTTAGAAAATTTGACAGAGATTTTGGGTTCATCAAAATTTAGTACGACGTTAAAAATTATAACAACTACTTCATCACACACTTGTAATTTAGAACCCATTCTACATTTGGAACAAAATAAAAATTATCAAATTGCATTGACTCGTTTCTCTACATTTAACACTATTCAAAACGTTATCAAAGATGTGAATGACCAATTTAGATATTCTACTGATAAAGGCAAAACGTGGAAAATATTAACTTTTCTTCCTGGTTCTTACGAAGTTGAATCAATATTAAATGAAATTAAGAGACATTTAGGTATACCATTTAAAGATAAGAAACAATTACATTTTGCAGTTGAACCGGCAGTCAATAAATTTTCTCTTACTTTAGACGAAAATCATCAAGTTGATTTTAATCATGATAGATCATTGTCAAAGCTATTAGGATTTAATAAACAAACCTATAGTCAAGGTTATCATTTAGGTGAGAAGATTCCAAAAATAACTGAAATAAATTCAATTGTTGTACATTGTGACAATATTGAAGGAGGATATATAAATGGTAAATTGTCAAATTTAATATTCAGTTTTCCAGCTTTTACTGTACCCATTGGTTATAGATTAAATGTAATTCCACAAACATTAATATGTTTCCCTATTACAAGAAAAACTATTAACAACATTAACATGAGAACCACTGATGAGAAAGGACAAGAAATAAATTTTGGAGGTGAAGAGATTATGATAGATCTTTTGGTTCGGGAGGTATAAACTCCCACGCGAAGCTAGAGAAGTCTAATTTTCTTCTTCTTCTTTAAAAATAAAAATAAAATAAAAATAAATTTTTTTATTAAAAAATGAGTGAAGTACCACCATTAAATAAAAAAAACTCAAATTTAATCATCATCCAAATTTATCTAATAAAGTTTTGTCAGTTATTTGTGGAAGATCAGGTTGTGGAAAAACATATCTATTATTTAAAATTTTAACGACTCCAAATTTTTTGGATTATAACAATCTTATAATTTATACAACAACAGCAGAACAACCCGTCTATCAATTTTTAAAATATGGATTTGAAAATAATCTTAAAAAAACAGCAATTGCTTCATTATTCAAAGAATATGAAAAATCTGAAGATGAAGAAGAAATAAGTTCGTGGTGTGAAGAAGCAGCAAAAAATAATTAGTTAGTTGAATCCAATAAAAATAAGCATATAAAGATACAATTAATAGATGATAGTGGTAACCTAGTAAACTAGATAAAACAATGAAACATTGTGTAATTTTTGATGATTGTGTTAATGATAGAAATCAGTCAGTTCAGAGAAATTATTTCACAAGAGGTAGACATAATAAATGTAGTGTTTCTTATTTAACACGAAGTATGTATTCATTAGACGGAAGTGTTATTAGAAAGAATGCAAATATATTTATACTATTTGAAATAAATGCAAGAAACTTAAGTGATTTGTTAAGAGATTTATGTGTAAGAAATAAAGATGAATTTAAACAATCGTGTAACAATGCTTGGTCAAAAGATTATGGATTTATCACAATTAATATTGATAAAAAAATTCATGATAGAGTTATAGAACATTTGTTTACCGAGTGATAAAAAATATACAAATATAGTGTTATAATATTTTTTTTTAATTTTATGTATATATCAAATTTGACTATCTTAGAAATTAGAAAATTAAAAAGGTGAAGTAGTTATTCCATCAGGTAAAATTTTTCTTTTATCATCAAATGGATCTAATGCTAATTTATGTTCTTCTTTTAAATACATTTTATGTTTTTTTGAATTAAGTCTATAATTACATGCTGTTTTTATTTCATTATTGAATAATACATTTTTATAATCTTGAAATGTTATTTGATTAGCCACTGATGCCTTTGAAATTCCTTTTAATATTTTATGTGTTTTAATATTATTAGTTGTGTTATAACAATAACATTTAGATTTTAAAAATATAGCTTCTGTTATGAAATCTTCATTTCCTTCTAATTCATCTTTTACTTTACATAAATCAGAAGGATGAATGATATCTTTTATTTTATCTATTTCTTCATCAACTGTAGAATTATACGGTATTGTTAATTCTAAGAAAACAGAATCGGTATCTGTAAAGTGTAATTTATAGTTTTTGCCATAAGCAGGTGCTAAATAATCATATATAAATCTATACATAAATAGTTTAGCTAATTCTAATATAGAGAAACCAATAAAATTAAACTTATCATGTTTTACGCTGATTCGACGTAAATGTACAGCACATAGTTCATCACTAAATCTAGTAGTTCTTTTATATGTAGGTTTCCTTGTTAAATTTTGATATCTATCTTTATCATAAACTATTTCAATATTTTGTCTATTACGCACATTTTCTAAAGTCTTACCATAAAATGCATTATTCATTAATTTGAAGAACACGTTTCCAAAATCATCTTTATTTCTTTTAGCTATTTTGCGTTTTTCAATATTGAACTCTATATAATCTTTTAACCACCTAGATTTTCTATACACTAGTTTCCGGTGAATTTTTGTGAGAATCATTCCATGATCTAAATACCAATCTGGCATTCTTCCTTCAACAACATACTTTCCTTTATTGCTTTGTGTTAACATAAGTTTTTTCGTTGGTCTGTATTTCTTAGGAATTATAGATTTTTGATAATCTGAAAAATCTTCTATATTGGAAATTTTGTTTTCGGGACTGAAAGGAAAATATTTTGTTTTATCTTTTATTTCATCAGGATATACTAAATCAACTTCATATATGTAACCATGATTATAATTTCCATCATATGTTTTTTGATAATCTAGAATATTACACCATGACATTTCACCTGTTGGTAATTCTTGTATCATGCAAGAAGAATATAAGCTATTAAAATCATAATATAACAAATAGTTTTCTCTCATGAATTCATCAATTGCATTTTCACGTTCTACTCCTTCTCGTTTCGTTCGAAAAATTTCTAATATTTTTTCTTTATCTTCTGGAGATAAAGGTTTCATTATTCCATATTCTTGTGGATTTACTTTCTTCTTATAACATTTAACATATCTATTACCTAAAACTGATGAAACACCACCTCTAATTCCAGATTCAAAAAATAATAATTTATCATATGTATTTTCTTTATAATGTTTAAGTTTAACGGACTTTGTCCTAGAGCCATCGGCTTGAACACCAGTATGTTTTAATCCTGCTAACCATGTTAAACCTGGTGTAGAATAACAATAACATGGATCTATTCCGTAATATTCTAAACACATATCACGAAAGTTTTCAAAAAGATCAGCAAGGATTAATACATCTATCTGAAGATATTTCATTGTATAATCATACATTGTTCTACAATTTAACTCTCTCAAATTTTTTTCAGCTTCTGCATAGTCTTCTTCAGATAATTGTGATTGTTTTAATGTTGATGTAAATTTATTTATTGGAGGAAGTTGTTTTTCTTCCATAATTTTATTCACAGAATTAAAATCTCCAGTTAAACCAGTCTTCGACTGTCAACCACAGGTTAAATATTCATACGGAAATATGCCTTTTAAAGGTTTTAAATTATATTTATTCAATATTTTACATTGTTCAGGTTTCAAAGTTTTTCCAATAACATCTAATGAATAAGGAGTAAAAAATCTAAATGCATCTAAAATTCTAATACAACCTAATTGCATTGAAAAATATTCTTCTTCTGTTTTACATAGTACATTTATTTGTCGTTGTTGTAATTTTTCAGATGAAATTAAATCTTTTATTACTAGATGGAAATCATATTTAGAACCATTGTAGAAATATAAAGGAACAAAGTTATATTTAAATTTATTAGCATTAAGATTACAAGAATTATGTGCTGCACCTCTATATAATCCATTTAGATGATCATGATCTTTTACCTTATCAAGATATCTACCTCTGCCATTTTTATAATTTTTTGTAAATTCTTTTCCACAGTAATAACATTTTGTTTCATTAATAAAATTAATTTTTTCTTCATCCGTTAATGGCATCATTGGAATATTTGTTCTAAGCAATTGTGAAAAACGTCCTTGTAATTCTTCTACTTTCTTTGTAAACATTTCTGAACTATCTTCACCATAGTATTGATAATATTCTGATTTAAATAATTCAGGATAATTTGAATGAATGTACATTCCCCAACATAATGGTTTTTGTTCAAATAAATATTTTTCTTTACTTTGTTCAGCTGCACTTTTTTCATAATTATCATTTTCAGAATCGGGCGAAGCCCTGGAACTTTCCGTTCGATTTTGTGTCATATTAACATTATATGCTTCAAAATCACAATAAATAGTAAAGGGTACTTTATTTTTGAAATACCATTTATTGTATTCTAAATAATCATCTTTAGGAAAAGTATTTTCAACTGCTTCATTTTGTTGACAATTCTCCAAATGTCTATTCATTTCTTCTTTAGTTCTAAAACTTGTCATACATTGAAGACAAGGAAAATTTGTATTATCTGAAGTTTTTGTAAATATAGAAACATCTTTACACAATATAAAATGACCCTGATAATATAAAATATTCGCTTGTGCTGGTTGTTTTGTTTGTTTTAATTTTTCAAATTTATCTTTATATATTTCATGTGTTTCATCAATTTGTCTTTGTAAATCTTTTTCAGACTGTTGATAATTTTGATTGAATATTTTCAGCTGTTGTTCATATTCATTATTATATTGTTCTTTATATTGTTGTTGACATTTTTTTAAACATTCATTTAATTCTTTATTTTCTTCATTATTTAATTCTTTATTGTCTTTATTGTCTTTATTTAATTCTTGATTCGTTTCTATCTTATTTTGATATTTATGGCCATATTCTTGTACTAATATTTTTGTTTGTTGTTGATAATCTGTTTTACATTTTTGTAAACTTTCATTTAAATTTTGTAATTTTTGTTGATATTCTAAAGATAAAGATAGATAATCGCAATCATAATCATAATTATAATTACGTCCTTTATAATTATTATGATTAATCATTATTGGTGATAATGTTTTAAAAATTTGAAATTTTTCAGTACATATTATATTTCCTTGGTAAAAGATATTATGATGCATGTAATTTCCTCTATCATTATATACTATTTCTGATTGACATAAATTTTTATTATTCAAATAAAATTTTTTTGAATCTGAGTAAAGTGGAGTAATTTTACCAATAGAAACATAATTCACATTTAATTCAAAAACATTTACTCCAATTAAATTTTTATTCTTATTATGAAACTTTATTAACCTATTATAATCATATGGAAATTCATGTAAGCCATCAGAGAGATCAAATTCCTTTATGTATTCTTCTTTATTATAATGACTTAGTCTCTCTTTGTGATATTCTGCAGGATGTAAATGTGCTATAATACTCCACAGAAAACAATAATCATCTTCATTTTTTATGTTGATTATTTGTGGTGAACTGAAAGGTAAAGGAACATAACTACCACCAGTATTATTTTTATATTTATCAATTACTATTTTCTTAGATAGTATTTTAACAAATCTCCAACCAGATTCACGTAACTGGGCTTCAATTATACAATTTTCTAATTTAAGTATCATTTGTTCAAATATGGGTTGTATATCATTTACATTATGAATTTCTTGCGAATTTGTAAAATGTCCTTGTATTATTTCTTCAGGAATTCCATCAGGTCCATTTTTTGTATAAAGTACTTCTACATTCATATAACATTTGAAAGATTTCTTAAATATTTTGAAAAAGTTTTTTAATACATTATAAAAAGTTTCATCGGTTTCATTATGTTCAACCGATTCATTAAATAAATATTTTATATCTGTTACCGCTTCATCGGTTTTTTTAGTTTCATCAAATTCATCTATTTCGTTAAATTCATCAGTATCGCTAAATAAATATCTTCCATCTGGTACATGTTCATCTTCACTATTAAAAACTTTTTTATATTCCGAATGTGAATAATCATCAAACATTTTTTTAACTTTTATATCAGTAGGTAATGTTTCTAGATAGTTTTTATAACTATTTAATTTTAATATATTTCCTTCATCAACTCGTTCTACATTTTGTAAATGCAATTTACTATTTAAATGAGATTGATAACTTCTTTTTGTTTGCAACTTTTTTTTACATACGTTACAATAAAACTTGGCATTTTCCATTTTTTTATTTTTTAAGGAAAAAATTGTGTTTTAATTTTAGATATAAAGATTCTAATAACAAGGTCTTGAGAGAAATAAAAAAGATGAATGGAATAATAAATGAAGTAAACTCACTTAATCAAAGAGTTGATAAAATGAAAACTCTTAAAATCAATTTAGAAAATGAATTAAAGAAAAATTTACAAGAAAACTCTAACGAAAATAAAGAACAGTTAGATTCTGTTAAAAGACAATTAGATGTTCTTAAAATTAAGTTAAATGCTCTTAAAACGGCATTGAAGATTAATCAGGAGAAAATGCAAGTTAATAGAAAAGAAATTAAAGTACATCACACGCTACTTGACGCAATAGATAAAGTGCAACGGAAAATTAATAAAGTTATCTCGAAGTTGTTGTCCATTCACAAGTGTAAATCTTGATCGGAGCGAAGCTCCTCGAGGCTTTAGCCGATCGGACCAAAGGTCCTCAGGTTACTAACCAATCATAAACGTAAATATTAACGTAAATATTTTTCCCAAAAGTCAAATTTAATCCTAAAAAATGCCTATAATTTATAAACACAATCTTAAACATTTTGCTTCAAATAAAAAAATTGCTCATGAACCACGTATGAATCCTGTTTATCATTATGATAATAGAGAAACAGTTCACACGGAAGGAGCTGGCATCTTCTCTGGTATTGGAAGTATCGTTAACTTAATTAAAAATAATAAAGATTTGATTACATCTGCTGCAAAAGGAGCAGCTGCTATAGGTAGTACAGCTAGTGCAATATCAAATGCTGTTAAGTCTCAAAACGAATTAAAACAACTAGAAGCTATTCGTAAACTTAGGAATGATTCTGAAGAACTAAAAAATTTAAAAAAACTTTCAGAGGAAACAAAAAATAAAATTGCTAACATAGCTGTTGGGGAAACCTTGAGGAGCGGAGCTCCGTCTGATAGTAAACATAAGAAGAAATCAGGCGTAGCCATAAAACGTTCAATTGAAGAAATAAGAGGAAATGGCGTGAGCAGCAACCTTCGGTTTAACCAGCAAAGCTGTAGCGGAGCTGGTCTAGCAAAATTCTAAAATTATGTTTTCTAGTAAAAATTTTTTTAGTAAAATTTTTTTAGCAAAATTTTTTTAGTAAAATTATTTTAGCAAAATTATTTTAGTAAAATTTTTTCAGCAAAATTTTTTTCTGTGTGTGTGAAAAAACAAAAAGTCAAATTATTTTTTATAAAAATGTCTTCGCTTATCGAAAATAAATTTGAATTAGATAAACCACCAGGTGTTAGTTATAATCAAAAAAAGAATGACTATATAAGAATTGCTATGAATCCCGGATCTTCCAGTAGAGTAAACACTGGAGGAGATTTAATCTTTGAAGTTGATAATCAGCAGAGTTATTTATATTTACCTGATTCATTTTTACACTGTGAATATTCTTTATATAGTGATGCCAATTTTACAACACCATTACCAGATACCGATAATATTGCACTAGAGAATAATTTTTTTCCAAGATTATTTACACAAATGCGTTTAGATGTTGCAACTCAAAATATAGAAACAATAAGTGATTCTCCAGGTGTAATTGATACAATGCTTAGATTTGTAACAATTGGTGAAAATAATAAAAAGTATTAAATCGAAGGTTGGTTTCCTGATACTAATGATGGTATAATTGTTGATGATTTAACTCACGCTGGAACAGATGCAGCAGGAATTGCGAAAGATGTAGAAAATATTGCAAAATATTTAAATAAAACAAATAATGATGCATATAAAGAAAGACGTGAATTTAACAAGAAAAGTAAACAGACAGTTAATTGGTCATTGTCTCCATTATTCGGATATTTAGATTATGATAAAATATCTTATCAATTAAAATTTAAATTAATAATTCATCGTACAGCAAATAATGAATTAATCTTTTTTGGTAAGACTGGAAAAAAAGCATATTCAAAAATTGATAGACTTGAATGGTGGATTAAGCATATTACTCCTAGTTTAGAGATTGAAACAGCTATTGCAAAAAGATTAAATACTAACAAACCAATTCCAGTAAATTTTCTAAAGCGTACTGCTAGTTCAGTAACTTTTTCCGAACAAAGATTTAACTGGCATTTTACTAGAAGTGCGAATACTCCAAGATATTTATTACTAACATTTCAAAGAAATAATTCTCCAAGTTTTGATAAGAACAACAATCTTTTTCATATTAATACAATTCGAAGTTTACAAGTTTCATTAAATCAAACCCGATATCCAATTGATCCATTAAGATTCGATGATACCAATAATCAATTTATGGAAGGATATGATTCTTATCTAAATCTTTGTATAGAATTTGGAGTTGAACCACAATTAACTCCTGGAGATTGGAGACATTTATATCCTGTTTTCTGCTTCGAATTAGTGCACAATCTGAAGATATTATCAAGACTGGTTGTGATGTAACAATTAATATTGAAAAAAAAGATTCCACAACTTCATTGATGGCTTATGTTTTATTGCTAGAAGATGTAAAATATTCTATTGAAATTCTTAATGGAAAGATGGCAAGGATAAGTTAATTAAAATTTTTGATAACTTAAAATTTTGACAACTAGAATAGATTAAAAATTTTTGATAACTTAAAATTTTTTCATAACTAGAATAGATTAAAAAAATTCTTAGATTAAAATTTATTCATAACTAGAATAGATCAAAATTCTTAACTTAAAATTTTTGATAACTTAAAATTTTTTTATTAAAAATGTCGCAAGCGAAAAGTAATAATAATAAAACTGTTGAATTAAAATTACGTAATATTGTTGACAAAAATACCCCTAAAACTGTTACGATTAACAAAAAAAAGTATTACATAAGTAAACCAATGATAGAGAATATTCAATTACAAGAAGAAAAGAATGGTGGAATTCTCCCATTAATTCCACTAATAATAGGAGGCATAGCAGCAGCAGGAAGTGTTGCAGGTGGGACAGCTGGTATTGTCCAAGCAGTAAATAAAAATAAATCAGAGAAGGCAGCATTAGAAGAACAAAAACGTCATAATAGAGAGTTAGAGAAAGTTGCTAGGGGTGACGGAATAGTAGATAATTTTATTAGTAAATTAAAATTAGTTGATGAAGGAAAACGAGTTCTTAAAAATATTCTCCACAATGTTGATGTTTTAATTGAAATTAAGGAAACTAAAGATGGTTCTGGTATATATCTAAGTCCTAGTATGATTCGGTAATAACCTCAGGACCTTTGGTCCGATCCGGTAAAACTTTTATTTTATCTTTAAAAATGAATTCTACAAATTCCGAAAATTTAATTAAATTAAAAATTGCTAATTTAGATTTATTAAATTATCTATTAAACAAAAATAAAAACTCAAATTGTCAGCATATTGGAGGTGACATACAAAAAACATTAGAAAACTTTCCTGGATTTATTTGGAGTAAATATTCAAAAGAAAAACATCTTCCTGGTCATTCATATACCGGTCCAGGAACTCGATTAGATATAAGACTAGATGAGAATAATAATCCGAGACCAGGTGAAGAACCAATAAATAGAGTAGATGCCGCAGCTTACAGGCATGATTTAGCTTATCGAAATAATGACCTAAGTTCTCGACATGCAGCTGATAAGAAGATGATTCAAGAATTAGATAGTATTCAAAATCCTACATTTAGAGAAAAAATTGAAAGAATGTTTGTTAAGAAAGCTTTACAAGCTAAAATATTATTCGGTCAGGGTTTAAATGAAACGACAGCAAAGCTGTCTGAGAGCAACGCTCGAACTTATGCCTCCGAAATTCATAAAGAATACAGAAGGCCTAAATATTTATTGAAAGTAAAAGTATTTAATAAAGATGATATTTGGAGTGCTGATCTTATTCATATGCCGAATGAAAAAGATTATAAATACGCATTGACCGTTATAGATTTATATACACGATATTCTTGGGTAAAGCCTTTAAAAAATAAAAGTAGTCTATCAGTTAAATATGCGTTTGAAGAAATCTTTAAAGAAAGTAATAGAAAGCCAAGGAAATTGTTTGTTGATAAAGGGTCGGAATTTTATAACAGAAACGTTCAGCCACTATTTGAAACTGTTTATTCAACTGAAAACGCTGGAAAAGCTGTAGTGATAGAAAGATTCAATCGGACGTTAAAAAATAAATTATTCAAGAAATTTACTGAGCAAAGAAATCAGAAATGGTTGAAGATATTACCAGGATTTGTAGAAGAGTACAATAATAAAGTTCATTCTGGTATTGAAGAAACCCCGAAGAATGCTTCTGACGACCCTGATTTGATGAGAAAAAAAATATTCGGGAATAATTATTCGAATGAGAGTAATCCGAATATGCAGAAACTTAAGCCGAAATTTAAAATTGGAGATAGAGTTAGAATATTTAAATATAAGAATGAATTTAAAAAAGACTTCGTCGGATACTGGACTAAAGAAATATTTGAAGTTTGTAAAATAAATCAAACTTATCCGATTACTTACGAAATCAAAGATTAAATGATGAAAATATCAGAGGCCGATTTTATCAAAATGAATTACAACGAAGTGATTTTTAATTATCATTATCATTATTATTGGAACTTACGTTTCGGGAATTAAATTCCGTTGTTAGGCGTAGCCATAGAACGGTTCGTTCAATTCTAACATAATATCAAGAAATGGCACTCCTTTTTGTAATTTAAATAAAACATAAAGACATAATTGACAACAATAAGTAGTTCCCCGCTTTTGAATTTGAAATGTATTATAAATTCCATTGCCAAGTAATTTTTTGACTTCGTTTGTAGATGGAAGTCCATAAGAGTCGAACAAATAGTTCTCAGCCTCCGGGCGGTCGAAATAGTAATTATCTCGATTTTTATTAAATATACCTGCAGACCAATGTATTCCTTTTTCACCTGACGTATCAAGATTTGTTATGAAATTTATAGTTATTGTTGGCTTATTTTTTAGGAATTGTAATTCGCTCTCATTAGAACATGAAAATTCTTTATTCCCAATTGATTTGCGATTTTCTTTAAATCGAAATTCGTTGTTGTTTGTGTTCCATATAATTTCAAAAACTCATTTATGTTGCTCATTTTATAATAAAAAAATTTCTTAAGGGACCCCTAGAAGTCAGAAGGGAGGGGGTATTGATTTAAAACTGTTCCACAATGATGACTTTCCTTACTACTTAGTCAGAAGGGGGTATTGATTTAAAACTGTTTCATAATGATGACTTTCCTTGCTACTTAGTCAGAAGGGGGGGTATTGATTTAAAACTGTTCCACAATGATGTCTTTCCTTACTACTTATTCGATTTTGAAATGATTTAATTGAATCTAAATTAAAACGTTACATTGTTGCATTTTATTAGTAGAGTTAGTGTTTCGTACATCTTTTAACAATAGTAATTCATCCCTCATCAATATGTGAAAATTCTTCATTCCCAATTGATTAGCAATCTCATTTAAATCGAAATTTGACGTGGTTTTGTTTGCCGTATATTTTTAGGAAGTCTCTAATGTTATTCATTTTAAATGGAATAAAATCTATTTCAGAAATTTCTCAAAAGAATTGCCGTGTAGCAGCTGCTAAAATTGTGTCAGCTGATACGAGTGAAGGAAATCACAGACAATAGCTCATGATACGGGTTGTGAAATCTCATTCACACTATGGGAACAAAAGAACAAATACAATCTAAACACAATAGACATATGAGAGAGAAGAGAAATGAATGAGCATTTCTCTTCATTTTGGTTTCCATAACAATCACTCATGCGACATTATTTTGAATGGAAAAATACACCGACTCTCGAACCATGTCGGCACTTTTATCGGCAGCCATGTCGACACATTTTCCGGCTCCCAGAACAATTTTGGTGTAAATTTCCATTAGCGTTCAAGGTCATTCTATTAAAAGCATACGGAAATTATTCTCATTGAAGACAAGCAATTGTTTTAAAGAATGCATGTCATTGTGAATACAATATTCCTGTAACAGACAGGATCGAGAGAGAGAGAGAGAGAGAGAAAGAAAGAAAGAAGTCACGCTGCTCCGTAAAAGTTTAATTGAGATAACGAAGGATATATTCTTGCGGTTTCTTCCACTTTTGTTTCATCCACTTTTGTTTCTTCCATTTTTAAAGAAATATTTTTAGTCACATGATATATTTTAAAAACCTGAAAGATGGATAAAATTCATGAATTTGAAATTCTCAACTTTTATGATTTTCGGTGTCCTGGAACGGACATGATTTTCAAGGTAAAAATTGTAATTCTCAAATTTGAGATTCTTAACTTTTATGATTTTTTCGGTGTCCTGGAACGGTCATGATTTTAAGGGTGAAAATTGTAATTCTCAAATTTGAGATTTTGAAAAATTTGAAAATTGGGTATTTTTAAAAACGCCTAAATTTATGAATTTAGGTCTTCATAACCTGAAAAATGACCAAAATTCATGAATTTAGACCATTTAAAAAGTACCATTTTTTGAAAAATCGGTATCTTTAAAAACGTCTAAATTCATGAATTTAGGTCTTAAAAACCTGAAAAAGGGTCAAAATTCATGAATTTATGACGTTTTTAAAGATACTATTTTTTTGAATTTTATGGTGTCCTGGAACGGTCTTTTGCCCATTACTAATTAATACGACAAATAGTAACCCACGCAGAAGGCAAAAAGAAAAAGCACAATTTTATAGCCCAAACCGGTTTCACCTGTGTTCCAGGCTTCTCACGGGCAACTGAATTATATTACAAAAATTCGAACTGAAGCATGCAAATGATCAACATAACATAATAGATATATGGCACTAATCATCATATGTACTGAAATGGAAAAGGAAATCATAGATTATCGGGATGAGCGCAGTGAGATTCTATGGTACTGGTGCATGTTACTCACTTAATGATTTACATTTAATTTTTGTTTTAAGATATTTATACACATTTTTTCTTTTAGTTCTCTCATGCCTCTGTCACTTCCATTCGGTAATTTATATATTGGCATAATCCAGAATGGGGGATCTTCATTTTTTGCACATGCAGATATGTGTTTGCTGGCGTGTAAAATGGCATATTTATTTTCTCTAACCTGCTGTCTATGCACCCTTACTCTAGAACGAAAAATATCTCCTGTTTGCCCCACATAAAGCTCACCACAACCCCCACACTTCAGAAAAAATGCGTATAAATATCTTAAAACCAAAATTAAATGTAAATCATTAAGTGAGTAACATGCACCAGTACCATAGAATCTCACTGTGCTCATCCCGAAAAATCTATGATTTCCTTTTCCATTTCAGTACATATGATGATTAGTGTCATATATCTATTATGTTATGTTGATCATTTGCATGCTTCAGTTCGAATTTTTGTAATATAATTCAGTTGCCCGTGAGATGCCCTGTTAAGCATGCTTGAATGCGTAAAAAACCACACTTTAATTAACCTAGAAATAGGCTATTTAATTAGACCCTGACTATACGAATGGAGGAATCCAACCGCAAGATTTCGACATTTTTTCAAATATTCTTGCTGAATTTCATTTGTATATTACTACACTAGCATATATTTCGCATACTTGATTGGCATTAGCACACGACTACCATTTGTGGAGCCCATGCTCGGTTTTTTAAAAGCCGTATTTGTTAGGAGGACGTACGTGGTGAGATCAAAAAATAATTCATACTCGCCCACAGGGTGTAATGCTAAGGACTTATTTCTTCGCCCGGTGAAACTTATGAGCATATAGGTCCGAAATATAGCAAAGTTAACTTTCATCATCTGCAGTAAATTGCATCACTTTTAATGTATCGAATTTTCATCTATTTTTTAATATTTGTGATAAGTTCAATCGTATTTTGAGAAATTAAAGTACAAAAATAAAGTATGTTATGGATCGCAAGTCGACCGGGAGGCCAATTGAGCTTGTTGATGAACATCGAGAGAAATTGCACAAATTTGTCCTTGATAATCGCCGTATCAGCACGAAAAAGTTGACAGAACAGCTGAACGTGCCTTTCGGCAGAGCCGTGAGCATGCTTTTTGAAATAGGCATCAGAAGACTGTGCTCAAGATTCGTTCCGTACTTTCTAACACCTGAAATGCGTGAACGTCGTCTTCAAAGCTGCAACCAACTGCTAGTGCTTTGTCGGAATGTGGGTAATGCTTTTTTAAGCAACATCATCATAGAAGATGAGACACAATTGCTGCATTACCGACTACACCATTTCCATGTTTATTTCAGATGTCACCATTTATATTCTTGAGTACAACAGATATATTTCAGATTTTTAGTTTTTAGTTCAGAACCCTGCATTTATTAATGAGAATTGGTCATTTCATCTTAATCTATCACACCAATGTCACTTTTATTTCAGAACTTATCAACTAAATTTCAGATTCTGCTACTTACGTGTATATTGTATCATTGTCACAATTTTTAAGAATGCGTCACTTCATTTTCAGATTTTATCATTTGTATTTCCGAAAATTCAGAATTTGATATTTATATTTTGGAGCTGATCATTTATATTTCAACTAATTAAGAATAGACCGGTTATATTTCAGATATGACTATTTATACATCAGCATTTAACTTTATATTTGAGATTGAATCACTTATGTCATCGAATGGAGCAGAAATATTTGATAATACTTCATCATTTCAGAAACCATCACTTTTATTTCAGAAACTCTCACATTGATTTCGGAAATCAATAGTTATATTTCATTTTGCCAGTTTAATGTTCAGATAACAAGAATTATATTCCAGAAGTCTGTTTATTAAATGTCTGACCTCATTCCCCGACTCTTAAGTCCCTCAGGACGAAAACGTCACCATGAAAGCTTGTGGAATGTTGAGATGCGCGCACACATATCTGGTCTGCCACTGATCTCACCAGATCTAACCCACCCGCCGTCCGTCTTCTAGTTTACGTTCAGAGAGGTTGCTAGCTGATTCCATTCGCCTACTCTTTGAGCACATTCAACTATTCTTTGGCGATCTTGAGGAGCATGCACTTTATGTTTCTTATGTTCAAATCTCTCAATGTCTTCAATTTCAGCACAACATAACGGACACGCTGGATCATTGTTCCCCATTATCGGGTTTACACAATTTTTATGCAGAAAATGGAAACAAGGTAGCATTCGTGATAGAGTGCCGTGAAGCATAGATTGCAAGCATATCGCACAATTGTCTGACATATTCATGATGACGGAAAGTTTGTAGAGGCAATTTCTCTGTAAGAATACGACTGGCGGTCAGTGTATCTGAGCCGCTTTCAATCATAAATGACGATTTCTGAACATTAAACTGGCTAAATGAAATCAATGTTTGATTTCAATATAACTATTGATTTCCGAAATCAATGTGAGAGTTTCTGAAATAAAAGTGATGGTTTCTGAAATGATAAAGTATTCTCAAATATTTCTGCTCCATTCGATGAAATAAGTGATTCAATCTCAAATATAAAGTTAAATGCTGATATATAAATAGTCATATCTGAAATATAACCGGTCTATTCTTAATTAGTTGAAATATAAATGATCAGCTCCAAAATATAAATATCAAATTCTGAATTTTCGGAAATACAAATGATAAAATCTGAAAATGAAGTGACGCATTCTTAAAAATTGTGACAATGATACAATATAAGTAGCAGAATCTGAAATTTAGTTGATAAGTTCTGAAATAAAAGTGACATTGGTGTGATAGATTAAGATGAAATGACCAATTCTCATTAATAAATGCAGGGTTCTGAACTAAAAACTAAAAATCTGAAATATATATGTTGTACTCAAGAATATAAATGGTGACATCTGAAATAAACATGGAAATGGTGTAGAGGATAAAAAACGATCAAAAGAGTTCAAATTCCCTGGTGAATCGGCAAGTCGCAAGTCGCAAGTTCGTTGCCGAACAAGCTATCGGAGATGTTTTATGCTCACCATCTTTTGGAACTGTCGCAGAGTTGTCCACATGAACTTTGCTGATAAACAACGTTGTCTGAATGGAGAGTACTACTGCGAACAACTTCGAGCTTCACGGCAAGGTGTTCGCAAGCCTCGAAACCCGAACCTCTACTTACTACACGACAACGCTCTTATTCATACCGCAACGGTCACTGATGCTGCAATCAGAGACAATGACCATGAAGTTCATTGACTATGACAATGACTATGACCCATCCTCCCTGTCGGCCGGACTTGGCCCCCATTGACTTTTACTTGTTTCGACATTTAAAACATCACCTCAGAGGCGAACGTTCTGAGAATAGCACAAATGTCGAAATTACTGTTATGGAGTTTTTCGATTCCAAAAGTCCGGAGTTCTTCCCTGAGCCATTTCGGGAGCTGCCCAACAGTTGGGACAAGTGGGTAAAGAATGACGGGGGATAAATCGAAAAATATGATTACTTTCTTGTGTTGATGAAAAGCAAATAGTTTTTAGACATACGCCCTCTCTATCTAGTATTTATCACTTTGGAATAACCATGGACAGCTGTCCATGGGAATAACGTAGAACTTAATACAAATATCAAAAAATATATGAAAATTCGATATATCAAAAGTAATATAATTTACTGCAGATGTGAGTGTTGATGAAAGTTAACTTTGCTATATTTCGGACCCATATACTCACAGGTTTCACTGGGCGAAGTCCGTAGAATCACGTCTTGTGGTCGAATCTAAATCATTTTTGACCTCATCACGTATGTGCAAGCATGTACATGTAGCATGATCAACAATTGTAGCAAAATGAATTTTATCATGTGCGGCTTTCAGGCGGATAGTTGCTGCACTTACAGACCGTTGTTTTTCGATGAAATAACGTAATGTCGGTCAAGTTACCAAAAAAGTTAAATTACCGTTTAATTACACAGGAGAAAGGCTTCCATATTTATTATGGACTTATTCAATCTTCAATACTCACATGAATTGTAGAAGGTAAATCAAGATTCCTTAATATTAAACAAATTAGTTGCGTACAATGCCTACTGTACTGACGTATACATTTACATGTGAAATTGTGCTATGTAATACGACCACGAAACATGCACGCACGGTACAGCAGTCCATATGTGCACTTAAAAGTACGGAACAAAAGAATATCGAGCCTATACTACTGGCTTTTAAAATTGGTGGCCCGCGAGCCTTTTCGAGGGCCACTCCTTGTGGCCCGCTATCCCAACTTGATAAATTTAAAATTTGGGTTATCATGCATCATTGAAGATTAAGTCGTAGTGCATAAGTAAGAGAAAAGGTACACACAAAATCACTCATGCAATTACTGTAGGACACGATGATGATGGGAAACTTGGGCTCAACAATGGAAGGTCATTGTAAAACATGCTGCATGCTCCCATGAGGCCAATCTGTCATCAGTTGACTGATGAACCCGAGTTCTTCTGTTTTCCTTTGCTTCTCGTTTCGTTTAGTTCTTTTAATATAGATATTTTCATTTCAGGTTCATCAGGTTTGTATTGTGCGCAGTGTAATGAAACTACTTTGTCTGTATTGTTATGGGCAATATAACGATGTTCATTCACACGCTCTCTCAAACTTCTGCCAGAATCACCGATGTAAATGAAGTTACGTTACAATCACTAAAACTAATAGAATAGAATATACATGTACAATGTCTTTTGCTGTGTATTATGCTGTGTTACTTGTTAGTTATTTTGTATGATAAATTTGCACGGAGTTCTAGAGGAGCGGAAGCGAAAGCTGCTGAAGGAATGAAATGTTCACTGATGAACGCAGGTCGAGGCTTTGTCGGTATTGTGTCGAGTTGCTTGTGTTATGCGAGTTTGAAAAGTCAGCTTGTATGTGTGCATGTTTGTGTTGTGTGAGAAATACATTGATAATGTTGCCATTTCAGTCAGCTTTAATGGCAGTCGCAAAAAATGGTAAAAATAGCAATTAATTGATTGATACAATATATTCCTGGCTTCGATTGGAAATGTTACTTGTTAGTTATTTTGTATGATAAATTTGCATTTCGTTTGTAACTGACGATGTCATACTCTCTCTCTCTCTAACTTCTGTCAGACTCACCGATGTAAATGAAGTTGCGGTAGTAGTTAGATTTTTCCCACTTGAGGCGCACCCGGTTCATGCTTGGGCAATCGGCCCAATTTGAAGCGCAGTTGGTTCGTATATTGGCCCTTTCGAGGCGTAGCGGTTCGTATTTAGGCCCTTTTGAGGCGCAGCGGTTCGTATTTTGGACCTTTTGAGGCGCAGAGGTTCGTATTTAGGCCCTTTTGAGGCGCAGCGGTTCGTATTTGGGCCCTTTTGGGTCGCGGGAGATCGTATTTGTCCTGTTTAAGTCCATTATGATTGTGTTTTGGCCTCTTTAGGTGCAGTAGGATAGGAGTTTGATCGGAAGGTTGTGGATGGAAGGTCGGAAATGAGGTTGGGAGGTGGCCGAGTATGTGATGGTAAGCAGACCAAAGGAGAGACCGGTGCAGGGTGGAAAGTTGGACAGGAGGCGATAGGAGAGAGTGGGGTGGAGATGGAAGGACATCCCGGTGCAGGTAGTAGAGAGAAGCTGACAATCAGAGTTTGTCCTAAGTGGGTCATGTTTTGAGGCATGTCGTGCAGAAGTGGACGTGTTTTGTCCACAGTATGCCCAACCTTTGACTGCAAGAGTTGATGGGAGAATAGAGAGAGAGAGAGAGAGATCGCTTTATTACCCATATAACAAACAGGTATATATGGTTTACAATCGTAATGACATCATCGTACAATTCAAGACAGTCATCGCCAGACATTTTAATACTAAAACATCGTCGAACATACTCAGAAGCGATCATACTCTCCGTGTCATGCTGTCTGCATTTCTGCCATCCAGTTGAGTTTTTTTGAGACTGTCACAATAAAACACTTGCTTCGACGAGCACTGCGGTGTTGTGGTACACGTAAGTGATGACCTGTGCGAGTTTTTCTTACTGAAGTGTCTTCATTTTTGACTGGGATGAGATGGTGGAGAGGGTGACAGATTTTTCGCATGCCCAGGAAATACCTCTGTCCAAGATCTTCTAAGTGGGTCAGCATTGGGGGCATACCACATTTCTTGAGGGCTTCATTATACGATAGTTCTGCGAAGATGACCTTGAGGGCGCATTTCTCCACTCGTTCGATGATTGATCGAAGTGACTTTGATGTGTGACTGTACCAGGCCGGTGAGGCGTATTCGAATAGACTGCGAATGTTTGACTGGTATAATTGGATCAGTCCGGTGTCCCTGCCTCCGTGTTTCTTTAATGTCCTCAACCAGAATACTCGTTGGTTTCCCTTTCTGCGACAGTTCTCAACGTGCTTGGTGAATGTGAGATGCCTGTCAGTTGTTACGCCAAGGAGCTTGATTTCATTCACCTGTTTGATTATAGCGTTTTCGTTGATCGATAGGAGCTGGACTTTTCTATCTGATCTTGCGCTGATGATCATCTCGACCGTTTTATTACTGTTCAGGGACATGTGGTTTTGGATGCACCATTTAGTGATGTTGTTGATGGAGTTTTGGGCAGATTCCCTGATGATAGTTTCGCTCCTTTCTAGGATGGACATCGTTACATCATCAGCATAAAGGTTAGTGCAAGGTTTAAGTTCGCATATGTACGTGATCCACAAGCACGGACCCAGCACAGATCCCTGAGGCACACCTCCATGCACTTCCTTGATGTTCGAGTAGCTGCCTTTGAAAAATACTGTTATTCGTCGATTAGTCAGGAAGCTTCGAGTTAAGGAGATGAGAGCGGGGCTGATTACATACTCTTTCCGCTTCGCCAGTAGCCCGTCAGGATGCATTTTATCGAAAGCCTTTGACATGTCTGCCATGATGGCGCTGACATATGGAGCTTTGGTCTATTTGTCGAAGATTGATATCAGGGCGCATGTAGTGCCACCTCCAGCGATGTAAGCATGCTGGTTGGAAAGGTGATTTATCAGTTCACGACGGTAACGATTACAGATTAGTTTTTCAGTGATCTTCGACAGTGGTTCGAGAAGGGATATCGGGCGGTAGTCGGTCGCTTTGGAAGGACAAGTCTTTTTCGGGATTGGACGCACTTTAGCAATTTTCCATGTTTTGGGGAAGTTCCAGGTTGAGAAGATGCTATTGACTATGGACATGAAAAGACGTATGATTGCGTACCTCCCTCGCTTGAGTAGCAAAGATGGAATGTTGGTTAGGCCTGGCGATTTGTTATTATCAAGGGCTTCTAGTAGTTTGAGCACTTCAGATTCAGAGGGAGGGTGTAGGTGAGAGTTGAAAGGACACTCCAGATCGCTGCCCAGTTGTGGGCAGTCCGCGGTGGACGGGAAGTAGGAACTGAGTCTTTCCGCTGAGTCCTTTGGGCTGAGCCATTCTTCGTCGAGGAGGATGGCTTTAGGAATTTGGTTTTGCTCGGTTTGACGTTTGTTAAGCAGGAGGTTAATGTTTCTTCACCACTGCCTCGGTTTGATCTCTCCGTTCAGCTTCGAGTTGACGAATTTCTTCTTATTTGTTGTTATTCGCTCATTGATGAGGTTATTGAAGAAGGCAACTTTGTTCATGCTTCGCAGCCGGAATGCTGCTGTCTTGGCCCGTCTCCATTTTAGAATGGTCTCATCTATCCATGGAGATTGTTGCACTGATGAAATTGTCACATAGTGGCGTGACTGATTTAATACTTGGCCAATGGTGCTGTTTAATAACAATACTTGCTTGTCTACGTCGTTTTCAGTCATGATGTCACCCCAGTCCTGTTCGGCCAGCAAACGCAATGCCTTTTCCTTGTCTTCTTTCGCAGTGGTCTTGGTGAGGTGGAGTTTGATCTGTCGCTGAGGATTTCTGGTCACTGAAATGCATGCGTGGTCTCCACGACTTATGGGACTCAGTTTCGAAATTCTCCATGTTGAAGTGGGAAGGTTGCAGAAGATAAGGTCTAGGTGAGCCTCTTTCCTCGTCAGAAAGTTCACAATTTGGTTGAGGTTATGGGTCTCTACGAGCTCGTCATGTTTGAGGATGTTGAAATCACCAACGATCACTATGTTTAAGGTCTCCTTAATCTCACTGGAGATATAGTTGTTTAGGAAATCAAGTGTTGTATAATATTCTGCGTTCGGAGGTTGATAAACGACCACGACAACTATTGATTTCGAAGAGTAACAAATGGTTGCGTATAATATAAATATATATTGTTTGTCGTTAAGGTGGAGGGTAGATTGAAAGTGAGGTCGTCTCTGATGTATAGGCAGACACCACCTCCTACGCGGTCAGGTCAGCCATTTCTCACAATTTCGAAAATTGGGGATGCTGACTGTTTCGTCGTCAATGTTATTGTTTAGCCAGCTTTCTGTGACTGCAATGATTTCCGCGTTGTTGGCTATGGCACAGGCGTGTAGTTCCGGCGTTTTGTATCTCACGGACCTAGCGTTGCAGTACAAGATATTTGGAGGCCATGTCGGTTCTGTGCGATGTTGCGTTTTCTGGGGTTTTTGACCCTGCTGAATTCAACGAAGGCATTTATAAGTGTGTATGAGTAAGTCTTCTCATTGGATTTTTTGGCGCTTGGAAACCTTTACTTGAAGTAGGTGTAGATATGGAGGACGCTATAACTAAAGCACTCTTATCTTCAAAGGGTTAATTTGAAGACAGAGTTTTGTGAAGCTCTACGTTCAACAGCTTGGTGTAAGTAATTCCTTAGAGTTACAAGCGATGCAATGTAAAATCTAAAGCATACTGAATGTAGGCAATAACATACTAAAGTAACAGCCATTCACTCTAGATCAATGTTTAGATCGCTTTCATGATCAACCCATGTCTTAAACAACCAACAAATGTTATGAGGGATTCAACGAAGGCATTTATAAGTGTGTATGAGTAAGTCTTCTCAACGAGGGTTCTCGCTCATTCCTAACTCAGGAGAATTGACTATAAAGAAGAGATGTTGCTTTACTTTTCACATTTGCCTTTCTCAAGTGTCGGATGCATGGTACGCAGAATTTCGCTGTAATATTCCAATGACAGGGCGTTCCTTCGGGACAGCGGATGATGTCGTAGTGATAAGTGTGGCAAGGGAGTGTGTCATAATTTCGGCCGAAACCTCTGAGGCAACTCATGTTGGGCACTTTCAACGCCAATCGGTTGAGTCTTAGCTATCTTGTCATGGGTGGCTTATAAACATCTCCATTGCAAAACGCTTGTGGATCGCGACACGGCTTGCTATCAGGCCACTCTCCAAGTTAAAGCGGGTTGCTACCAGGCTTAGAAAGTTAAGTGATCATTTAAGTGCTTCAATTAAAGGCTATCGTTTATGAGTCTTTACGACTTGGGATGTTTCCTCTTGTAAACAATCCACCGGTTTTTATGTCAATATCGGGGCCCGGATGGCAACACAGTGACATGACGCACGCTCTGTCCGCTAGAGGTTGGATTTGTGGGTCGAGGCCATGGAGCTGGGATCAGATCCCCTCTGAGTAATGCCTGTAACGGATTCAAGAGCTTAACGCCTAAACGATTGCTGACTTGCTATCAAATCATTTTCGGCTGACAGTGCAAGCGACGGAGATTTTCGGTGCAATACTTCCTGTTGGTGGGCGTTCTTTCGAGACAGCGGTGAAGTCCGTGGCGATGAGTATTGCATGGGACCTTGGCAATTATAATCCTTGTGAAACTTCTCTTCGTCATGTTTCCAAGTAGTTGCCTTTCGTCTCAACGTACTACTTTGACCGCCAGGGCGACATTTAGCTATCTGCCACAGGTTGCTTTACAAAATTTCCATTGCACTGAGTGCCTTAACTATCTCCCGTAAGTTAACCATAAGTAACTCATACATACAAGAATGAACCATGAGTTCTGTTAAGAACTGCCTCTATCACCGAGGCTACATGATGAAATGGAATGAAGGGAGGTCACACTTGCACCACATGCAACACAAAGCATACTTCTCTCTTCTGTAGCAAGCAATATCTTATCATGCGAATGAAAAGCCGTTGACTGCAGTCAATGAACATAGTGACAGGAAGAATAAATCGCTATTTCGTCAATGAGTGCAGTCCAAACTGTAACGTGCTTCATTGTAGGAATGTTAACCAACGTTAAATTCATGAGCGTTAGAGTGAAACTCAATGCAACATCGACTTGCTACGTTTTCATGACATTAGCAACACGCATTGTTGAATTGAGTGATGGAAATGTAGAGTGAACGTTAGATAGACACAACAGTGAATCATCGTTGTAGAAAAGATGAAAACTGCTCATTACTTTTCATAAACGTTAGGTGTGATCATGTCAAGACTCATGCGTATGTAATGTGGGAGATGTAACAGCCAGTTTGAAAAGTAGAAACGTCTTGATGGCTTGCAATCACGAAGGGTGAACTCACAACGCTGTTTCGTGAATCAGCACCTGTCTGTGTTATAAAAATGTATTGAAAGATTCAATTTGAATCATATGAAATTCGTAAACATCAAGGTTGTTAGAGTTAATTACTAATATCCGCGGTGTAGGAAAGAAGGGTTCAATGCACGGCGTTATCAACAGTGACACCGAATTTATATTGGTGAAGCTTTCATGTATAGTTAGGTCATGATAGTTAGCGCTGTATTTCAGTCACTTTTAAAGTGTTGAGTTGTAGAAGCACTGTAGAAACTAATAAGCGTGTAAGTTTCAGATGCAGTTCAACTTTACGGAATGACTGCAGACAGACATGGTTCAAATTAAAAACAACTGGTTTGTTAAGGTGGATGATTGCATATGTCAAAGTGATAGCTAAAACTATTTGTCGTTGAAATATATCAAAGAGTAGTTTTATAAGGAAGGTGCATCACTTCGTTTTCAATGACCAAACACATGTAGGATGTGAAACTATGCACCAGTCGGTGCTAACGACAGAGTAGCATTACGGAATGACTGCAGATAGACATGTTTCATAATTCATCTCTGGCATCGTGGATTCAGAGGAGTACGGTACAATGATCGTGCCAGCACCTATGAGAAAGTACTCAATGTACTCCTTCTGTACAATAAAAATCAACCACAGTGGCATCACTGCGGAATTCCAAGTATAAAGAGATTGTACTCACATCTGCAATCATACAAGAGCGACAAAATTGTCTATTGTGATCGCTGCATACGACACTTTACATCAAAGTCATTATTTGACCAACATTTATGAGTGGTGCTCATGACAATAAATGCAGCCGAAAATATGAACCATGTCGCAAACTTTTGCTAACGCAGTATGACAAGAGCAACTACATTGTTCATTACAGCATTCTAAAATTCAATCTTGACATGGGCATGCAGCTACCTAAAGTTCATAGAGCCATACAATTTATACAAAAGTGCTTTCTGAAACTCTACATTGATTAAGATTGAAAAAGATTATTTCAAATTCAAGAATAATTCATTATTTAACAAGACCATGGAAGACGTTCGCAAACGTATGGATTATAAGCTAGTGTCGGATCCAGAAAAAGTAGACAAAATTTCAAGTCGCCACTTTACTTGATGCATGACCTCATAAATGAGGATGTCACAGGCTTCAAATTATTTAAATCGAGTGTGGCGCTGTGTAAGCCCATCTTCATCGGACAAGCCGTTCTCGATCACTCTAAATTGGAAATGTTTAAGTTATTTTATAAAACACTGAGACCTTGTCCAAGTTTCCATCGCGCTGAGCTAGTTGGTGGTGATACCGATAGCTTTTTCATAGCCATCACAGTGAAAAAGCAAATTCCACAAAGTGACATCCTTAAACATTTTGAAAGTAAATTTGATGGTTCCAATTATCCATCATCACATCCACTTTACTCAATTAAGAACAAGGAAAAACTCGGATGCTTTAAAGATAAATGTGTTGGGAGCCCACTAGAAGAAATGATATTGATAAGGCCTAAAATGTATTCGATGAAATGTAGGGATACCTCTGACTCCATCAAACGTGCCAAAGGTATTTTACGTTCCATTGTGAAAAATTTTAACTATGAAAATTACCGTATCGCATACCAATATAAAATGGACAGTTACGTAGATATGACAATAATAAAATCAACCAACCATCAAATTCAAACGCGCACATTTGGAAAGCGTGCTCTCAGCGCGTGGGAGAACAAACGCTGTTGGTTGAGTCCCAACCATTCACTCCCTGATGGACATCCGGACACATATCTTCCACCACCTAAAAACCGAAAATTTTCTCTTCCTCCATCTTGCGATGATCTATGAACCGTTCGCGCTATTTGCTGACGTTCGTGGTTTTTGAACTATTTTAGGAGACACATTCCTTTTGCCGCTTTAAATTGTGAGTGGTGTGACACGTTTATCATCATGCATCGCACTGCGTCTCGATCTACATGTACAGTAGCATTTCTTTGTTGTGCATTCATGTTCTCAAATCCAGCATTGTGGTGACAATATTTTCTAAGTGTGCATAAATTCTACAGTGATACCACCGCATATCTCCCCGCATTTTGGTGACACTGCGTCTGTGCACATGCTCCACTTGAAAACTTGTGTAGTGATGTGTGTGAACTTTATTTCCTGTATATAATCTTCCTCGTGAAAACGTGCATATTTATGTGACTGTGATTCAAGAACATCGATTTGAACAATGTGTCTTTTTTCATTCAATATAAATGGGCCTCATGCGCCTCAACTGATATTTGATGCTTCCAACAAGGGATGATGACCTATGTTGTTTTGGGTGAGGCAGTGTTATTTCGAAATAGTAAAACGCACTTCTAGGTCCAATTGATATATATTTGGTTAACACACTTTCGATGCATAGATGAATAAAACATATACAGATGTAACCATAACCATTCCTTTCCATAAGCCATGATCCATCCCTCATAACATTTGTTGGTTGTTTAAGACATGGGTTGATCATGAAAGCGATCTAAACATTGATCTAGAGTGAATGGCTGTTACTTTAGTATGTTATTGCCTACATTCAATATGCTTTAGATTTTACATTGCATCGCTTGTAACTCTAAGGAATTACTTACACCAAGCTGTTGAACGTAGAGCTTCACAAAACTCTGTCTTCAAATTAACCCTTTGAAGATAAGAGTGCTTTAGTTATAGCGTCCTCCATATCTACACCTACTTCAAGTAAAGGTTTCCAAGCGCCAAAAAAATCCAATGAGAAGACTTACTCATACGCACTCATAAATGCCTTCGTTGAATTCAGCAGGGTCAAAAACCCCAGAAAACCTCCAAAAATAAGGAATTTAAAGTTTTCGGCATATTAGCACTACTTATACAACGTTTTTTAGTCTGTGACGTGACCTGAATCATGAGCTCTCGAACAAACGTTGAACGAAGTCAATCCGATTCCTACAAGCAGAGATACAAGCCTTTAAAGTCTAGGCCTACTACGATGGCCTGGAGACTAGGCCATCTCCTGGCTTTCCACTCACTCTGACAACTTAGGTGAGTGCGCCAATCCTACGGAAACTCGGTGTTTGGAGTTTTCCAATGCTATCATCGGAGCTCCGGAGTTCACCTGCCTCGACCAAGTCGGGAGGAGAACTGATTCCCAAAAGGGGAGACTCCACTTTCAGGTATATACCCGAGGATGCGATCGGTCGCGAAACATCACAAGTCTTTCCACTCCTGCCTCCCAGCAAACTTTCCTCCTATTTCCCTAACCCTTCTCTGCTTTGCCCGCCTGCTTGCTTGCTTCTCTGCCGGGGGGGGGGAGGGGTTGGTTTTCCAGTTTTCAGCCAATTGAGCTGTGGAGACAACCTTACCGACCCAAAATTTCACGTGTAGTCCGAATTTGCCCTCCGTTTTCCTCTCCAAAGCCTGCTTCACCCAGAAAAATCACCGTTCTCATCCCAAAACGTCCAAAGCCCTTAGAAAAATCCTATTCTCACATCAACTCTTACAACCTTCCGACCAAATTCCTATCCTACTGCACCTAAAGAGGCCAAAACACGTCTAAAATAGGGCCAAAATGTGAACCAACTGCATTCAAATAGGGCCGATTGCCGAAGCATGAACCGGGTGCGCCTCAAGTGGACCCAAATACGAACCGCTGCGCCTCAAAAGGGCCAAAATACGAACCAACTGCGCCTCAAAAGGGCAAATATACGAACCGCTGCGCCTTAAATAGGGCCAAGATATGAACCAACTGCGCTTCAAATAGGGCCGAGGGCCGAAGCATGAACCTGGTGCGCCTCAAGTTGGGAAAATCTAACTACTTGCGTTACAATCATTAAAACGAATAGAATATACATGTTAAATGTCTTTTGTTATGCATGTTGTGTTACTTATTAGTTACTTTGTATGATAAATTTGTAACTGACGATGTTATAAATTCATGCGACGAAAGAACATTACAAGTTTTGCAATGTGTGGAAACTATCTTGAAACTCCTTGAAACTATCTTGCACTGCACATCTTGAAACTATTCCG
Organism: Prostheceraeus crozeri; assembly: GCA_907163375.1. Taxonomy (NCBI): domain Eukaryota; kingdom Metazoa; phylum Platyhelminthes; order Polycladida; family Euryleptidae; genus Prostheceraeus; species Prostheceraeus crozeri. The sequence goes on along the minus strand of CAJQUW010008486.1, from coordinate 139,055 downwards.
TATTCTGCTGATCCTTGAGGTGGAGCATCGTGTAATTTAGAAGAAACTAAAACCTGCTTTGATCTGTGAAGATGCCTTGGATCTTTTTTTTAAAAAATATTCAGTTAAGTAAGTTCTAAAAAATGAGTTAGGAACCCAAGTATTTGTAAAATGTTTTTTTGGTGTTTACTTTTTGTTGTCATTAACAACGATGAAGAGCAAGAAGCCCTTCTCAGACTTTTTATATGTGTAGGACTTACCCTGTCATCAATAGTAATGAAACTTCCCGTATCGCGTCCGTCCGGTCTTTGATGCTAGCGCAAAAGATATTAATAGCCTAACATTAAACGAATGTTTAGAAACTGGTGGTCCTAATCTTCTGCATGACTTGCTTGAATTGTTCCTTTTACAAAGTTGGCATAATTAGTGATATCGAAAAGGCATTTATCCAGATGCAAGTCAATGAACAGCAGAGAGCCTATTTGCGGTTTATTTGGATTGATCTTGACGCTATCGAGAAACCTTACAGGTTTAAGCGCCTTCCCTTTAGGGTTAGGTCATCACCGTTTTTGAGCGCTATTTTGCGTCTTCATTTGGAAACGAGGGCAGTGACGGCGGAAGGCGATGAAAGGGGCAGGGGCACCAAATCAGAAGGGCTCTTTTTGTGCCTGAGTTTTTCGACCATAGTATAACTGTGGAGTATATTCTAAAATACTACTGACATTGAAATTGCAATCTAGGTGTGTGTAAATACATGCATGTCATATGGCATATCAGGCTCCCATTAGTTAAACAAGCTTTAAGAAACGGCAGAATTTTCCAGGCATTTCCATTCAACTTCTAGTTTATTAATTCATCACATTAATCGGTAAGTTTATACGTATATTCAAGTACATAAGGTGCAACCATTTAAATATTCCGCACATTTAAATCAATTAGACTTATCCTTGAAATTCATTGAGATTTCATTTATCAAACATGTAGATTCCGACTTCGAAGCTGAATCATGCTCAAATGAAAATACAATGTTATGAAAGTTGATAATGTTATTGTATATAGTTCATAGGACAAACAAATTACAGTCAAAACTTCCCAAAAAAAATTAGTTGTCATGTTTACTTTTCAGAGAAATCATGCTTCATGCACTGATTGATGTGATATCTGTGAAACTCGCTCTGATGTGCTTTATTGTATATTATATTATATATAAGTCAATCGGTCATTTAGAGAGCACAGTAGGCATAGTGTGGAGTAAATGGCAATTGACAAACACAGGGGTCCTTATTCTTAGATGGGATCCTCCTCCATACTGCCACACTAAAGACACGACATACGTGTAAAAGGGACCCGCTCAAAGCTTTGAGGGGCACCTGATGCTAGTGATAGGGTTTCACTAGAGGAGCAATGGACGTTCAATACCGAGGATCCCTTAAAACTGATAAAAGGCTGATAAATTTACATTTCATTTACTTAGGAAACATTCGCTGCAGATTGCATCCCAACATTTTTTGAGTTATCTCTCACCAGGTATATATAATTCACAGTCGCTTGACATGTCGTAGACATATCCGTTATTATAAACAAATGAGTTAATTCTGCTTTTTACTTGCTTCCTCTATCCATTCCTGTCAAGTATGACATAATTACTTACATTCTACGCTTTGCAGTATAATTTTCACTTGAATGCAATTAAAAATGGGCTTAGTAATGGGAAAAATGGTAACTTGGCAAATCAATGAGATGTCTGAAAATTTTGAGCATCAATTAATGTATGATAGAAGTTGTAAATTTTTTAGGGGGCATGGTGCCCCCCCCCCCGGTTCCGCGTGCCTGAGCGAGGGGTCCAATCAATAACAAATTGGTTCCATCCTTCTATGTCGATGATTTTTTGAGTCGCTCAGATGCTGATGCTGATGCTACAGAACTGGCTATTATGATTACAACCTTGTTGAAAGGAGCTGGCATGAATTTGCCTCGGTGGAATTCGAATGTAGATTCTGTGAAAGAGAAACTGAAAAACAGTAGACTAGTGATCGATGATAAAACAAATGCATCTGTTCTTGGCTTGAGTTGGGAAACTAGTTCCGATAAGTTGTCAGTTCGATAATTTGAAGTCAATGATGGGATCGTTTCGACAAAGAGATGATTTCAAAGTCTTTTGGCATGTGTTTTCGATCCGCTAGATCAGGTTGCCCCCTTTGTTACGGGGGGAAAGATTATTCTACAAAGGCTGTGGGAGAACGAGGTTGGATGGGATAATCCTTTAGTAGGAAGCATCGAACAGCAAATACGCTCATTTGAACCCGAGATCCCTCTTCTCTCAAGTACATATACGAGTATGCATTGAATAGATTCTTTCCGGGAATCAAATCTGATTCATCATTCCATGATTTTTGTGACGCATCGTTAAAGGCTTATGGAGCAGTTTGTGTTTTGTGTTGGTGAGACTGCTGAAGTAAACGTAGACGTTTGTCGTGTGATAGCCAAAAGTAGAGTTGAACCTCTGTAGAACGGTGACATCACTTTGCCACGATTGGAATTACTCGCGTGTTTGATAGGAAGTCGTCTACTGAACAAAGTATTAATAAAGCTACCGGTAGATCTTTTTCATTGAAACTTGTTTCTGTTGGACGGACTCATTAATTTGCTGTGGTTGGATCAGAAATGATAAGAGCTGGAAACAGTTTGTGGCCAACACAACTTCTAAAATACGTTCGTTGACAGATCGATCCAGTTGGTTGCATGTTGTTAGTCGTGAAAACACAGCATATGTGATATCACGAGGTGCCTCTTAAATTAATTGAATTCGTTTTCTCTGATTAAACGAAGCGCACTAAGCCCACAATCATGATTTTTGGCATGGAATGTCTCCAGATCATTTCCTATGATGTGCATATATACTTGTATACATCTAATCGGCAATGTATGTGAGCATGTGGGTTGAATGTGGACAAAGTTGCTCAAAATGTTTGTGTTTGCGACATTAAGTGGCTCGCGAAATCTGAATGTGTTTAGCTTTATAGACAGGGGTGCATGAAAATGAAAGGAAATGACCTGAAAACATTTCATGTCAAAATCATGACTCTAAGCTAAGTACTTTTCGCTTAATCAGAGAAAACATACAAAATTTCATTTTAGCCAAAAACTGCAATCTGCGTCCCATTGGATTCACATGTGTTTTTCTTTGATCTTGTCTGTCAAGAGGAGGAACTCATTAGAACTCGGCAGACGTGCAGATTCATAGTAGGCATAGGGTGTACATCATTCTGTGAAAGTCTCAGTTTCAGCCTCGTTCCCTGCAGAAACTCGTTCTGGCTGCCGGATTAAATCTTTTTCATCTGTAATCACACTAGGACATCAAAGAATTCCAAACACACACACTTCGACACAAATGAATAAAAAAACAATGACACATGGACACAAAAGAATACCAAGCCACATGGAACGAATGAATGGATAGCACATCAAACGTGGACACTAATGAATGCCCAATAAATACACCAAACACATCACACATGGAAACAAATGAATGCCAAGCGCATAACAAATGCACACACGTGAATGCTAATCACATCACTCACATGAATGCTAGTAACATCATACATATGGACACCAATGATCACTAAACACTTCAAACATAGGAACAAATGTATTCCAAAAACATCACACATGGTCACAAATAAATGCGAAGTGCATCACATATGGTGATAGATGACATCATGCACATTATGGACATTAAATGAATGCCTAACGCATCACAGACGGACACAAATGTATAAAAAAACACTCTGAAGCACATACTCTGAATGATAAAGCCTTTGTACTTCCACTGGACTCTTGAGCCATTCGTTGCAAGCCGCGCATTTTGCTCGTTCTGCAACCGAATAATCATCCATTCTTCTATGTTCGATTCTTTTCAGATAGTGATTTAATCGTCGAATGGTATTTTATATGACATGGAAGTAACTGAACAATATTCACTTCAAGACTGCGCACAATTCGTTGTGCAGAATACGATTCATGTTAAGTTAACTAACTTGATCTAGATTTTCGATGTCAACAAAATGAGTACATGTCATTCGGTGAATAGAATCAGAATTTTCTGACAATTCTCAGTACAACAGGTATAATCATCATAAATCCTATACTCCAAACTAGTATGAGTCGAAATTTCATGACGATCGGATGAATATTTGAGGAGTAATAAAAGTTTAAAATCTGGCGGTTTACTTGCGCCACCCTATATACACGTATTTATTCCTTGATACGTTTAAGTGAAAAGTATATTTTGTGAGAACTAGGCCCGTATGCACAGCCTAGTCGCGACTTGATTTGGTATGCAGAAGTAGAGTCTAGCTGGTCGCGACTAGCGGTGATAATAGAAAGGGAAGGACTTTTCTCCTCGCTGCGTCCTGACTGTGCCACTACTTTGTCCTCAACGTCATTATTTATCTTCACAATGAAATCATTCACCGATCATCATTGGCCGCGCATTAAGTCAGTAGAAATGCTTGGGATTCTCATAGCATCAAAGGCGTGTTGAAATTCAGTGCCCCCATCGTAATCCATATAGAGTACTGCATCCGCTGTACAGGGAGCGGGATGGTGAACTCTGAAGAAATTCTGATGATTCTTGGAAAAGTATCCATGTACACCGACCGGAGATAATCGGCTTAAGAATCCTTTAAAGCTCTAAATCCTACTCGCATGTCATAGCATCAACGTTAATAGAAATTTAGGGGAACAGTCTCCGGACAATCATGGATACGAAAAGGTAGGAGAAAATGAAAACAATAGCATTAAATTAATCATCTAATATTCAAATTGTTGATTCGAAAATTATTTCTTCATTTTTCTCGCCTCTGTGTATCTAGTTTCCATCTAGGCTGTATGCATATGCAGTATCTTGTATATTGTTTCATAACCGATTTTCATAGAAGAGTCATTTTCCCACATTTTTTAATTCCTCGACTAGCAAATTATGTTATTTGCAAAGGTTTATTATAAACTGAAGATGCTTATGGGTTATCTCCCTCCACGTTTTCAAAATTGTCTAAAATCATCTAAAATAAATCAATCGTCGCATAACCTTAGGTATACGTAGTTGAATATATTTTCTACGCAACTGCAAAAATGGATGCAAATCGGACGATTACTTTTTGAATTAGAGGCGTTACCGTGGAGTGTAGCGATGTCAGTAGCTTCACTTCGTCTGTTCGACGCTTTATTATCATTCACGTGTGCAATGTTCTCTCTCCCTCTTCGTCTCATCCACTGCTATTTGAAATCTTCCCATGACCATTACCCTGTCATACCTTTTTGAGTTTAAATATCTTATTACAAGGGATATTGCCTGGTCATTATCACTTCACGAGTTGTCGGAAAAGGACTTTGTTGACCGCAAATGCTTTCAGCTCAGATGATGAGGTCAAAGGAAGTCAGATCAAGCTCTTGACATCACTACACTTCACGTTATCGTCTCTAATTCAAAAAGTACTTCTCCGATCAGCATAAACTTTTGTATGTGGATAGCAGATATGCTTAAGTACGTCTACCAGAAGTTTGATGACTATTTTTTCATGAGTAGCATTGAATTAGGCATCTTTGAAGACATGATAATACGACTCGATCAACTCTACACCAGGCTTGAAAAAAGACGGAATTCCTTCTAGTCCCGACTAAGCTGTGCATGGAAATCCTAGTCGCGACTAGCTATGAGTCATTCACAATCCTATTTGCGCTATGAAACTGTCCAAAAACTGGCACAAGTCGCGCCTTGGAAACTCCTAATCGCGACTAGACTGTGCATACAAAATTACTAGAAATAGCGCTTTCCTAGTCGGGACTTAAATCCTAATGCATTCTTTTTAAAAATGTTTACAAGTCAATGAGTAGTCAGTATCGGGTGGCACCGACACGAGATGAGATCACTGCTGAGATGCGATCATTCGTATACTCTGTATCAATGAGTCAATAAAAGATTGTGACATCAATTGCCATGCTGCCAGCTTCAGATCGTTCATTGTTCATGCGGGAGCGGAACGAAAGTCGATTTTTCTCCTGAGGAAATCCCAGACATGCTCTGTGAGATTCAAATCAGGGCTGTGAGAGGGCGTGATCGTAGTTCACGGCGTTCCTTAAAGGATGTATCTGCACTCGCTGCGTTAGTTGTTGCATTATCATCCTAAAAGATGAACTTACTAGGGAATTCACTACGGCAACTAGACGGTTAAGCTGTTTGATATAACAAGCAATATTTATAGTCCTTTCCAGGATGTTAAGTTCACAGTGCCAACCTAGCCACATGGTACCCCAGACATTCGTTTCCGTCCTGATCGAAAACCTTTTTTATATTTCTTAGTACAAAATTATCCTTGCCAACGCCAGAGAGTTTGTCTTGAAATGTGCAGTCCAGCACATTACACACTTCTTTGGTTGTAAGCTGTTTTTCACTTAAATCAGTTGCAGATCCCCTAAGAAAATACCTGTCTTTAACATGTCGATTCACCATGATAATAGAATTTTTTCATTTGATAATGAAATGATAGATGAACAAGCAATGATGAGCGATAACTACAGTGCTGCACTTATGTACACAGCATATGCATTATATTGCCATGAGTTGAATTTGAATGAAAATTAGGCTTATGTTACCAATTTCTTGACAAATGAATGGGACAATGTAACATTAGTTATGATTATGAATCCAGTTACGCGTATTGTCTTTTGGATGAGTCTAAATACTATTCCAAAATCTTTTTCTCTTATCTATACACTGATCTGTGTTTTATTTTTCTAAACTATGACTTTGATGCCCAAACTTTCATTTAAAAGTATTTATGTTTGACAAAATTTTATGCAGTAGACAACCGTTCCAAGATGTAGCCGATAATCATATAGTGAATCTTCAAGAGGAGATCAATACCATAATGCACATGATGTGTGATACTTTTGTAATCGAATGAATTGAACGGCTGTAGACACTGAGATATTTCAACAGCTGTAGTGATGTAACATTAATTTTGCTAGAGAGTGTATTGGATATCTGAAAGTTAATTTCTCATAAGAAAATGATGGAATTTTAGGTGCTTACATAGCTAGACTATACAGGTTACTCTTGGAAATTCATGCTAAGTTTAGCCAGAAAATCAATTTGAAGAGAATGTAAAATCCCTACCAGCATCAGTCATATTGTCAATCTGCCAGCACTTTGCTCGGCCTACATTCTTAGACAAGCAATGTGAATGAATACAAAGCATGTTGGGTGTAGACGACGATTCTTGTAATGCCATTTTATATCAACTGATTCAAAATGAATGACATAATGATATTATTAAAAACTTGAATTGTTATACTCAGTTCAAACCAGATGTGTTATAGCTCAACGGCACAATTGAGCAAACATTTCAATTGAAATCAACACTTGCGCTTCTAAATTGTTAAAACTCGATTTGATACAATCTATGTGGAAGTATTTGCTTTGTTGCATAGTAGCTGATCATTATGATATTCATCGATAATTATTTTGGTAATTCAAAACTCACCAAATGCATTGCGCCAGCACTTTTGATTTGCATTTTCTATTTTTGAGCAAAATTTGAATTGTTAGCTCACGTTGACTTAATGACAAATTAAATTACAACTGAAATGCTATTCACCTACACTAGATTTACGTTATCATTTCTATCCATGTTAAAAGCATGTCTTGCTGTGCGACTAGTAACAAATGAACCTTCTGAAACATTTGGTTTGGAAATTGTCGGGTTTATTAAAATTTCAATTCACCCTTCTTTATTTTTAAAAATTGGAATTCCTGGATTACGTTAAAGAATCATATCGCAGATGTTTATAAGATAAAATCGTCAGTTGAAGATTAGGTGTGCGCTTATTTTGTTTAATGTAGATTGAGCTTGCATGCACTTGGTGTTTTTCTTTAATACTAATTCATACTAATATAAAATTGCTTCGATTGTCAATTATATTTTCAGGAATCCTCAACAACAGTCATTCCTCTTCCTCATGACTCTCTTGAAGAATTTGAAGAACTTTTGAAGTTTTTGTACACTCCAGGCGGACGGGAAATGGATTGTAAGTTATTAATAGACATGGAATATATCATGTCTATCATGATGTATTGTGAATATCATGGATAATGTATCATGAATATCATGGAATGTTCATTTATTAGTATTTTGATGTAATATTAAATCATTCGCAGCAGTGAGAGGATTACAAGCAAATATAACTTCATTGACCCCGACAAGGGTGACCAAAACAATAGCAGAGCTGTTAATACATACTTGTGTATGCACTCATGCATACATACATACTTGATAATTTGAAATCAATTTTCAATCAATCCTTTACAAGAAAGAAAAAGACGCCACGCTATCTTTCCTTGATGTTCCAGTAGTGAGAAATGATGCGAAATTTCAAACTACTGTCTACAGAAAATCAACTAGCGCCGGACTTTGCCTCGATTACACCACCTTTTGGCCAGACTCTTATAAAAAATCAGTCGTCAGATCGTACATGATTCGTACATATATCTTGTCTAGTTGGGAGCTCTTTTCACGAAAAGTACAACACTTCACTCAAATTCTGATTAACAGCCATTATCCTCAAGCGCTGATGGATAGCATTGTGCAAAACTTTCTCAAGCGAAAATTCAATACGGAAAGTGAAAAATCTTCATTAACAATTCAATTCAATTTTCAAGGACAATGGGGAACAGGTGTAATGCGAAACAAGTGTCCGCGATGCCCAAATGTATTTTTTGGAAAACATTGGTTATCACGCATTGACTTGCCGACGATGTCCAGACATTACAGTTCGGCATAATCGCCTGTGAGATGATCTTGCCCTTTCTTGCAAGTTGAGAAAGGGGCCAATAAAAGAAAGTGCAAGCCGTCCTGCCGATATTCTTCTCACGGTGTGGGACTTAGAACGCCCTGCAGCACTTGATCTTATGGTAGTGCATCTGCAATCTACATCCAATATCCTCAATGCGAGTGCTACCGCGGGATCATGTGTTGCAGCAGCCGAACAACGCAAATTGAACGCCATCTCTCTGAAATGTGATGGGATGGCCATGTGTGCCATTCGCCATGTCCGTCTACGGAAAAAAGTAAAATATACAAATAAGCCAAACTGCCGTTTTTCATTTTTCAAAATTTTCACCATTATGACGGCCTGATCACGCAAAAAGGAAGTAAAACAGAACATGCATAGATGTTATAAAATTCAAAATATACAAAGAAATCAGAAAAGCAAGCTTTGGTACTCATTGTACTCCTCCCTGTTATTAAGACCTGGTCTCAATTTCTTGATGTACATAGCTTCTCGAAGACGAAGGTTGATGTTATCATTATCGGAAGCTAGGATAGAAATTTCAAAAGGGAAAATATCCTTTGGAGAGCAAAGTTGTTTCTGCCTGAATACACTGGATTCTTTTCTAGTTAGATGTTCTTTCAGGCGCACGTGCAACGATCGATGTATTGATTTTGATATATATATTTGATATTGACGATATATTCATTTCAACCACATCCCGTGAGGAATCATTGCGAATTTTGGAAACGATGAACTCATTGCATAGCAACATCAAATTTACAATCGAACATCCCACTGATAACAGCTCTTTGTTTTTACTCGACTTTCCCATTCGACTTGAAAATGGCATTGCTTGTTACAGTCCGCTAAAAGGTTGTTGTTTGTTAATTACCACTCCGCCATTCCTATTGAACAAAAAGCTTAATATCGCTAAGAACGAATTGCATAGAAGATTGGTGAGATGCTCTAACATTGAAGATAAACAAAAATGCAGAGACGATCTTTACAAAATACTAAAACTCAATGATTATCCTGATCATTTTCTTCAAACTCACCTTCCACGAATCCCGGGACGTACAAACAAACCCAAAAATCAGTTTTACTTTCAGATACCATTCATATCGGATTCTGTAAACAACCAACTAAAACGAATATTCAGAGGTGTCAACTTACCTGTCCGTATATCTCACAGGTCTTTTACATTACGAATGGCATTAGATCAACGCCATCGTCATGATAGTATAAAAATGTGATCTTAGATCTTGTCAGTTAAATAATAATTTATGTCTCCGTACAAACGTTATTTATCAAATTAAGTGCAATTCATGTTCAAAAATTTATATCGGTAGTACGATTCCATCGTTGCACGTGCGCCTGAAAGAACATCTAACTAGAAAAGAATCCAGTGTATTCAGGCAGAAACAACTTTGCTCTCCAAAGGATATTTTCCCTTTTGAAATTTCTATCCTAGCTTCCGATAATGATAACATCAACCTTCGTCTTCGAGAAGCTATGTACATCAAGAAATTGAAACCAGGTCTTAATAACAGGGAGGAGTACAATGAGTACCAAGCTTGCTTTTCTGATTTCTTTGTATATTTTGAATTTTATAACATCTATTGCATGTTCTGTTTTACTTCCTTTTTGCGTGATCAGGCCGTCATAATGGTGAAAATTTTGAAAAATGAAAAACAGCAGTTTGGCTTATTTGTATATTTTACTTTTATCAAGGTATTATGCTGCTTAAATTCAATTATAATTTGCGTCTACGGAGAATTTGGAGACAATGATAATAATAATAATAACCTTATATTTGGAAAAATAGGAATCAAAACCAAGCACATTGATCACAAAATGGTGATGACAGGTAAACGTAGAAGGTAAGTCAAGTAAAGTGAATAAAGTACTTTGATCACAAGATACACGCACGCTGTCCATTTAGATTATTATATATGGAGGAACTAATTGTGAAACAATTTTGTCGTCGGCTTGTATATGAGAAAGAGACTATTGTTCGATTTCCACGGATTCTTGAGACTATATCGAATAGAGGGTGGTCTGGTGAATTCGCTGATGTAAGAAGCTTTTTGATAGAGGAATTACATTTGAAGAAGAAGTGATTTAATTGACGGTAGCGACCATGTCGACAGGCAATTTGAGGTCTACATGTAGATTCGCACCTTTTTGTGAAATAATATTGCACGAGTCTTCGATTGGTTGATGTGCAGTTTGTTCATATGTGACCATTGACTTATATTATCAAATTCGATTTGAAAGGCACTTGAAACATCACTTGAGCGCAGTTGCTCAAAGGGCATAACTTCACTGATGTCGTCCGCATACTGCATCATGAATGTGCTCAAACGTTTTGGACTCAGATCGTGACAATACAATACGAAGAGATATGGTCCGAGGAGTGACCCTTGTGGCACACCACTTGTCACAGGTAAGACATCGCTCAAAGTACCAAGCATCCTCGCACATTGATATCGATTATCAAGATAGCTCGCAAACCATTTGATGAAGCCAGTTGGTAGTTTTAGACTTAATAGCTTCTGAAGTAAGATACCATGGGAAATGCAATCAAATGCTTTGGTAAAGTCATAGCTTATGAGCAAGCAGCATGAAACGTTCTTTGAATCAAGAAGCCTCGTCACATGATCATGCAGAGTTATCAAAGCTGACGTTGTGCTTGACTTTGGTTTGCAAGCAAACTGCGAACGTGGAAAATTTGAAATCATGAGAGTCTTTACTGAGTTCAAAATGTGCCTTTCCAGAAATTTACTTGGAACACTAAGCAAAGTTATAGGACGGAGTTGATCGATTCTCGGAGATGACACTTTAAGAATGGGGGAAACGACGCAATGTTTGAAGATCAGTGGAACTTTCCTATCGATTATAGATGTATTGATGATGTTACACAAAGGCTGAGCAATATATGGAGCAGCAATCTTGTAGAATTTGTTCAAAATTCCGTCAGAGCCGGTGGATTTTGACAATGATAAACTATCCAAAAAATTGAAAGTTTCCTCAACACTAGAAAGAGGACACCATTGGTCATCTTCAATTTCTGAGAAGTTCAACTGATCATGATCTTGAAAAACAAGACCAAAGTACTTGTTGATGGCATTTGCAGCTTCTTTTGAGTCAGAATAGTCACTGAGAAGAGCATTGATGGGATTCTTGCTTGTTTTTCCTGATATTTCTCTCATCGTTGACCAAATGTTTCGATCACGAGTTTTGATTTGTTCATACCAGTCTTTCTTCGCTTTCGTTATGAGATTGCTGCATTTTGATTTAAGCGCAGTGTAATCTGCAAAGTTTCCAGCCCTAAAAGCTTCCCATCGTTTAGTGATTAGAGACTTTAATAATGGAGACATCCACGGTTTGTCTCTACTTGTCATGCGAACAGTCTGCTGAGGAAAGGCAAGTAAGCACTTAGAAAATTTTTCGTAGAAAATAGAAGCTTTAATGTCAATATCGGATTCTCGAAATAAGTCATTGAAATTTTCTCTTCGTAAGTAGTGAGTCCATTGCAGACGCAAGCGCAATATGAGCAACGATGAGTCATCATGCTGACTCAGCCACCCCCCCTGGAAGGTAGGACGGAGGTGAGGGAGGTGGCCAAGGATGTGCTGGAAGAGATGAGTCCGAGCGGAGGAAATCGGAGGAAGGAGGAGCAGCAAGGGTAGGAATCTCTGAAAACCGACAGAGTTAGAAAAGGTGGGTTTTGGACGTTTTGGGATGAGAAAGGTCATATTTCGGCATGAAGGAGTGCTCGGATGAACAAACGGAGGCCAGATTCGGATTCTACGTGAAATTTTTGGTAAGGGAGGTTGTTTCCAGCTCAATCGGAGAGAAAAAGTTCTGACCCCCCCTCAGGACGAGACTTCCAACTTTGGTTCTAGAGATGGTAGAAAGTCGTGCAATAGCTCGTTTGAAAGCTAAGAGTGAGAAAATGCAGTGGAAGAAACGGCGTGTCTCTACGTTCGTTCGTTGAGGTGTGAGAGTGACTTTAAGATTTTTGCCCATCACCGAAAAAACGACAGTTAGAATTTTTATGAAAATGGCTCTAGCGGGTGAACAAAGCATCGTATGAGAAAACTGAGACCAGATTTGGAATCAGCTTCACATTTTACACCTGAATAGGTGGGTTTTGAGGGTCGTCGGAGTGACATGAATACGCAAACATATGCATCTTCGATAGCAAACAATCTCCTCTCATGAAAATACGAGACAAACGTTCAACATTAGACAGTGTTTCATTCTAAACGACTGCAAAATCTTGTTAGAACTGTGTCATTCATGCTATGTCTCCGAAGTGATAGGAAGAAAGTTGACAGATGCAGTACAGTTTACGAATGAATTTTGTTCACTGCATTTTCATCGACAAAGTCTTCGTGGTGTGATTAGGGACTACATCATCTCCTTTCATCATGAAACGGCAGACTTAAATTTGCTATTGCTAAAGGTTACTTCGTTTTCCAGCAGCTCATGGACAGTTTGATGAATAAGGATGTGAAAGGAATTTTGTTGCAGAGAATGAATTTGAGAAAGTGACTGATGAACATGCGGGCGAACTCGTAGTGTTTCATTTTGCATCCTATTCTGTAGAGACGATACATGATCCTAAAGATTTCTATCAGCAACACATGCCGAAAATTGCATTTCGACTAGATTCATTTCATGAGCATGGATCCAACGCTTATGTCACATAAAACACATTCATATTCAACTCAATGCGCTAAACTAGATTTGACTACAAGATTTGGGAAAAACAATCATGAGTCAGTCGTCCGCGTGCCTCCTTTTCCCTGCCGCAACGACGTCAGGGGAGAAACGGAGGTCTCTGATTGGCTCTCATAGTGTCAAATGTGGATTTGCAGGAGACCATAAAAGCAGACGTCTCCCCATTTTCTCTTCATTTCATTCTCTTGACTTGAAAAGCGTGTGTGACTTGCTCAAGCCATTCTCCGTCTCAATTTTGTCTGATTCAATCCTGTTTCCAAATTTACAAGTGAGTGTCATGACTGTGTGGCCTAAACCTTACCAACATTTTAGAAGAGAGACGCAAGAGAGTGTGTGGCCGATGATTGTACAAGCCTATTTTGTTGAACCATCGCCACCACCGCCTCCACCACCTAGACGCTTTACCTTTAAGTCCTTTAAGGAATTGAAACTTAATTCGGGTCCTAAGCCCAAGACATTTAATTTACTGGACGATGACGAAGACTTAGACTTTGGTGATTAGCTTTAAATCATGTGAACGCCCCAAAAGGTCCTCTTAAGGGCCACCTCATATGTCACTGCTAAGCTAACGATTTTCATTTCTCTGATGATCATGAATGTACTTAGTGGTATTCTTTCGTTACAGACTGCCATGGCCATGAATCCTACTCCTACTGCTGCATCACTCAATCCTCAACATCTCGAGCTGTGGAATCCGAAAATTGAAAAGGTTATTCACGGTTATCTTACCTACAAACAACAAGTGCGCTACAACGGTGTTCGACTCTATCTTCAAACGCCGGCGGTATACTTACCAAAAGAGGATACGCAAGTAAATCGTTGCGGTCAAAGCCTGAGTATACCTATTGATAATTGGTTGCGTCAGCAGCTTGACATTTTAGAAGACGTTGTGAGGCAAAAGGCTCTTATTCCCACTGAACTATTACAGTTGCAGCCAGAAAAGAAAACTTCTTATTATAAACCTCTGTATCGTAGCACTCGCTGCTATATTTTACAAAGCAAGTATTGTAAAGTCACTTCAGGAGTGACAGTTGAACAGTCAGTTGAAACAGAATTGTCATCGCTAGGTGCAGGCTTTTATTCCTTTCATATTGAGGTGCCTGCTGTCTATGTAGGACCTCATCAATCTGACGGTAATTTGATTTCTCTCAATTTGCGCATTGCTCAAATTCATCATCAACCTGAGTTAACAGGTCTTGATCACATTGAGAAAGTCATTGATTCTTGTGTCAAAGAGTGTCAAGAACCTGTCACCAAACCTAAACGTCGTCGCATATCAAAGAAAATCAAAGAAAGATGGTGTTACCACCAAAGAGAAATCTTAAGTATTGTAATCAGTTAGTATGTAGTGAATGTGGAAAACGCAGTCTTGTGCGTTATGTTCAATTAAAACATTGCAATCATGTTGTATGTATCTTTTGTTATGTAAAGGACAGACATCCTTGTAAAGTTCCTGCTCAATGTATTATCTTGTAATTAAGCCTTTTTGATATTGTAGGTTGTCATCTTCATAGACAGTGAGGGGACACCAATGCAGGAGTTGAGTGCTATTGCAATGAGGGAAAGCGATCAAACTGTTGTTAGTGTATATCATAGATTTGCCTACTGTCCTCCACACAAAGACGAATGGTCACGACGTCATGAGCATTGACTTGATCCTTCTATTTTGATTCATATTGGATTTGTAAATTAAACGCATTTGATAAGTGATTTCAAACGGTGGCTGTCAGGTATTCATATTGCTAAAATATTAGGAGATGATTCTGAACGAGAAGCAGCAACACTTAAGTTGCACATTGATAATTTATATTTACCATGTTGGGTAGATCGTGTAAGACAAGACTATCATATGCGTTGTGATCAAAAGAAGTTTAGAGATGAAATGATTTTTGATATGGCTGTATGTTTCGGTGAGAGGCATCACCTTTACAGACCACCATCCCATTGTAATACTAGAAATAAAGCCACCTACATTGCAAAACTCTCTTCACGCTGGCATTGTAGTCTCTATGATGTTTATGAACTGTATCTATATTATTGTCAACAGCATGGGTATATGTAAAACATGTTTTTACTCCTTGTGAATGAGTGATGATCTTTTCATGACGTGTATTCTGTACTTGTGAATTTTGACTGATGTTGAATAAACTTAAAGTGGAACATGATTGTTATTTCTGCTTTATTCATAGTGGAAGTCATTGAAGCAATGTGAAATCTATAGTCACAACGTTTGAGATGACGCATTGTACCTTAAGTAACCACATTTGTCATTTGACACTTGATCAACAAGGATTCGATGGATTTTTACAAGATTGGAAACTTACATTTAAAATGAAGATGAATGATATGAAAGTAGTGGTAACTGAAAGCCTTCCTCTCTTCAAAAGATTAATAGAGAGTTTACAACCTGAAGATGTGAAGGGTAGACTCGTTGCTTATATAGAGTTGAAAGATTTGCAAAAACCACTTCGTTTTGGATCATATTGCACAGAATGGATTACTCTTTGTGATCAATTTTATGAACGTCATATGGAGAAAATTGTTGAGAGAATAGAAGAGACGATGGAAGGAAATGCACACGTTGTTAAACATATCATGATTCAACTGAGTGTGTTTACATCCACGACTTTGTTTGATGGTCGACATGTTGTGTAGATGCAATCAAGATTTCTTTTAACTGAGTATTTTGTAATGGTGTATAGAGCAACATGAGTCATTGCACTTTGTTACATAAATGAATGCGTCTTTGTTCGAGAAAAGGGGCGTATCACAAAATGAGTCATTGCGCTTTGTGCATTACTATCGAGCTCTTTGTTTGATAAATGAATGCGTCTTTGTTCGCTAGAAGGGGTGTGTCACTAAAGTCTTTGTGAGGACTAGAACGACTTTGTAAGAGGGCAGTCAGTCATAGGGAAGGTTTCCACCCACGCAGTCAAAAATTCACGTGTGATAACTCTTTGTCACGTAACAAAGACGGAAAACGTGAAAAGGGAAACGCATGTGATTGGAGCTATGTCTGGTTATAAAACGGACGACTGAGCTCATGGCAATCATTTCCGTCCTTGCGCTAACTATGCAGTTGCTCGAAGCCATCAACTCCTCTGCTCTCGCACTGGCTACACTGAACTCCCTTACTTTACAATCGGGTAAAAATGCTTTCAATCAAAAGATAACGCATCATAGAGAAGTCGTGACCATAAAAACTCCAAGTCATCGGATGGATTATCTGAAGGTTATGTCAACACAGTATGGACTCGCTGTGTGTGTACCGTTAGACTATTGAACACGGTTACAATTCAATACTCTTGAAACATTCCTGAAAGAAAATCTCACCATTCCCAAAGAAATTGTTCGACACAATGGGAAGCGGTCACAAGTTCAAAAGTAAAATATACAAATAAGCCAAACTGCTGTTTTTCATTTTTCAAAATTTTCACAATTATGACGGCCTGATCACGCAAAAAGGAAGTAAAACAGAACATGCAATAGATGTTATAAAATTCAAAATATACAAAGAAATCAGAAAAGCAAGCTTTGGTACTCATTGTACTCCTCCCTGTTATTAAGACCTGGTCTCAATTTCTTGATGTACATAGCTTCTCGAAGACGAAGGTTGATGTTATCATTATCGGAAGCTAGGATAGAAATTTCAAAAGGGAAAATATCCTTTGGAGAGCAAAGTTGTTTCTGCCTGAATACACTGGATTCTTTTCTAGTTAGATGTTCTTTCAGGCGCACGTGCAACGATCGATGTATTGATTTTGATATATATATTTGATATTGACGATATATTCATTTCAACCACATCCCGTGAGGAATCATTGCGAATTTTGGAAACGATGAACTCATTGCATAGCAACATCAAATTTACAATCGAACATCCCACTGATAACAGCTCTTTGTTTTTACTCGACTTTCCCATTCGACTTGAAAATGGCATTGCTTGTTACAGTCCGCTAAAAGGTTGTTGTTTGTTAATTACCACTCCGCCATTCCTATTGAACAAAAAGCTTAATATCGCTAAGAACGAATTGCATAGAAGATTGGTGAGATGCTCTAACATTGAAGATAAACAAAAATGCAGAGACGATCTTTACAAAATACTAAAACTCAATGATTATCCTGATCATTTTCTTCAAACTCACCTTCCACGAATCCCGGGACGTACAAACAAACCCAAAAATCAGTTTTACTTTCAGATACCATTCATATCGGATTCTGTAAACAACCAACTAAAACGAATATTCAGAGGTGTCAACTTACCTGTCCGTATATCTCACAGGTCTTTTACATTACGAATGGCATTAGATCAACGCCATCGTCATGATAGTATAAAAATGTGATCTTAGATCTTGTCAGTTAAATAATAATTTATGTCTCCGTACAAACGTTATTTATCAAATTAAGTGCAATTCATGTTCAAAAATTTATATCGGTAGTACGATTCCATCGTTGCACGTGCGCCTGAAAGAACATCTAACTAGAAAAGAATCCAGTGTATTCAGGCAGAAACAACTTTGCTCTCCAAAGGATATTTTCCCTTTTGAAATTTCTATCCTAGCTTCCGATAATGATAACATCAACCTTCGTCTTCGAGAAGCTATGTACATCAAGAAATTGAAACCAGGTCTTAATAACAGGGAGGAGTACAATGAGTACCAAGCTTGCTTTTCTGATTTCTTTGTATATTTTGAATTTTATAACATCTATTGCATGTTCTGTTTTACTTCCTTTTTGCGTGATCAGGCCGTCATAATGGTGAAAATTTTGAAAAATGAAAAACAGCAGTTTGGCTTATTTGTATATTTTACTTTTATCAAGGTATTATGCTGCTTAAATTCAATTATAATTTGCGTCTACGGAGAATTTGGAGACAATGATAATAATAATAATAACCTTATATTTGGAAAAATAGGAATCAAAACCAAGCACATTGATCACAAAATGGTGATGACAGGTAAACGTAGAAGGTAAGTCAAGTAAAGTGAATAAAGTACTTTGATCACAAGATACACGCACGCTGTCCATTTAGATTATTATATATGGAGGAACTAATTGTGAAACAATTTTGTCGTCGGCTTGTATATGAGAAAGAGACTATTGTTCGATTTCCACGGATTCTTGAGACTATATCGAATAGAGGGTGGTCTGGTGAATTCGCTGATGTAAGAAGCTTTTTGATAGAGGAATTACATTTGAAGAAGAAGTGATTTAATTGACGGTAGCGACCATGTCGACAGGCAATTTGAGGTCTACATGTAGATTCGCACCTTTTTTGTGAAATAATATTGCACGAGTCTTCGATTGGTTGATGTGCAGTTTGTTCATATGTGACCATTGACTTATATTATCAAATTCGATTTGAAAGGCACTTGAAACATCACTTGAGCGCAGTTGCTCAAAGGGCATAACTTCACTGATGTCGTCCGCATATTGCGTCATGAATGTGCTCAAACGTTTTGGACTCAGATCGTGACAATACAATACGAAGAGATATGGTCCGAGGAGTGACCCTTGTGGCACACCACTTGTCACAGGTAAGACATCGCTCAAAGTACCAAGCATCCTCGCACATTGATATCGATTATCAAGATAGCTCGCAAACCATTTGATGAAGCCAGTTGGTAGTTTTAGACTTAATAGCTTCTGAAGTAAGATACCATGGGAAATGCAATCAAATGCTTTGGTAAAGTCATAGCTTATGAGCAAGCAGCATGAAACGTTCTTTGAATCAAGAAGCCTCGTCACATGATCATGCAGAGTTATCAAAGCTGACGTTGTGCTTGACTTTGGTTTGCAAGCAAACTGCGAACGTGGAAAATTTGAAATCATGAGAGTCTTTACTGAGTTCAAAATGTGCCTTTCCAGAAATTTACTTGGAACACTAAGCAAAGTTATAGGACGGAGTTGATCGATTCTCGGAGATGACACTTTAAGAATGGGGGAAACGACGCAATGTTTGAAGATCAGTGGAACTTTCCTATCGATTATAGATGTATTGATGATGTTACACAAAGGCTGAGCAATATATGGAGCAGCAATCTTGTAGAATTTGTTCAAAATTCCGTCAGAGCCGGTGGATTTTGACAATGATAAACTATCCAAAAAATTGAAAGTTTCCTCAACACTAGAAAGAGGACACCATTGGTCATCTTCAATTTCTGAGAAGTTCAACTGATCATGATCTTGAAAAACATGACCAAAGTACTTGTTGATGGCATTTGCAGCTTCTTTTGAGTCAGAATAGTCACTGAGAAGAGCATTGATGGGATTCTTGCTTGTTTTTCCTGATATTTCTCTCATCGTTGACCAAATGTTTCGATCACGAGTTTTGATTTGTTCATACCAGTCTTTCTTCGCTTTCGTTATGAGATTGCTGCATTTTGATTTAAGCGCAGTGTAATCTGCAAAGTTTCCAGCCCTAAAAGCTTCCCATCGTTTAGTGATTAGAGACTTTAATAATGGAGACATCCACGGTTTGTCTCTACTTGTCATGCGAACAGTCTGCTGAAGAAAGGCAAGTAAGCACTTAGAAAATTTTTCGTAGAAAATAGAAGCTTTAATGTTAATATCGGATTCTCGAAATAAGTCATTGAAATTTTCTCTTCGTAAGTAGTGAGTCCATTGCAGACACAAGCGCAATATGAGCAACGATGAGTCATCATGCTGACTCAGCCACCCCCCCTGGAAGGTAGGACGGAGGTGAGGGAGGTGGCCAAGGATGTGCTGGAAGAGATGAGTCCGAGCGGAGGAAATCGGAGGAAGGAGGAGCAGCAAGGGTAGGAATCTCTGAAAACCGACAGAGTTAGAAAAGGTGAGTTTTGGACATTTTGGAATGAGAAAGGTCATATTTCGGCATGAAGGAGTGCTCGGATGCACAAACGGAGGCCAGATTCGGATTCTACGTGAAATTTTTGGTAAGGGAGGTTGTTTCCAGCTCAATCGGAGAGAAAAAGTTCTGACCCCCCCCCCTCCAGTCAGACTTCCAACTTTGGTTCTAGAGATGGTAGAAAGTCGTGCAATAGCTCGTTTGAAAGCTAAGAGTGAGAAAAATGCAGTGGAAGAAACGGCGTGTCTCTACGTTCGTTCGTTGAGGTGTGAGAGTGACTTTAAGATTTTTGCCCATCACCGAAAAAACGACAGTTAGAATTTTTATGAAAATGACTCTAGCGGGTGAACAAAGCATCGTATGAGAAAACTGAGACCAGATTTGGAATCAGCTTCACATTTTACACCTGAATAGGTGGGTTTTGAGGGTCGTCGGAGTGACATGAATACGCAAACATATGCATCTTCGATAGCAAACAATCTCCTCTCATGAAAATACGAGACAAACGTTCAACATTAGACAGTGTTTCATTCTAAACGACTGCAAAATCTTGTTAGAACTGTGTCATTCATGCTATGTCTCCGAAGTGATAGGAAGAAAGTTGACAGATGCAGTACAGTTTACGAATGAATTTTGTTCACTGCATTTTCATCGACAAAGTCTTCGTGGTGTGATTAGGGACTACATCATCTCATTTCATCATGAAACGGCAGACTTAAATTTGCTATTGCTAAAGGTTACTTCGTTTTCCAGCAGCTCATGGACAGTTTGATGAATAAGGATGTGAAAGGAATTTTGTTGCAGAGAATGAATTTGAGAAAGTGACTGATGAACATGCGGGCGAACTCGTAGTGTTTCATTTTGCATCCTATTCTGTAGAGACGATACATGATCCTAAAGATTTCTATCAGCGACACATGCCGAAAAGTGCATTTCGACTAGATTCATTTCATGAGCATGGATCCAACGCTTATGTCACATAAAACACATTCACATTCAACTCAATGCGCTAAACTAGATTTGACTACAAGATTTGGGAAAAACAATCATGAGTCAGTCGTCCGCGTGCCTCCTTTTCCCTGCCGCAACGACGTCAGGGGAGAAACGGAGGTCTCTGATTGGCTCTCATAGTGTCAAATGTGGATTTGCAGGAGACCATAAAAGCAGACGTCTCCCCATTTTCTCTTCATTTCATTCTCTTGACTTGAAAAGCGTGTGTGACTTGCTCAAGCCATTCTCCGTCTCAATTTTGTCTGATTCAATCCTGTTTCCAAATTTACAAGTGAGTGTCATGACTGTGTGGCCTAAACCTTACCAACATTTTAGAAGAGAGACGCAAGAGAGTGTGTGGCCGATGATTGTACAAGCCTATTTTGTTGAACCATCGCCACCACCGCCTCCACCACCTAGACGCTTTACCTTTAAGTCCTTTAAGGAATTGAAACTTAATTCGGGTCCTAAGCCCAAGACATTTAATTTACTGGACGATGACGAAGACTTAGACTTTAGTGATTAGCTTTAAATCATGTGAACGCCCCAAAAGGTCCTCTTAAGGGCCACCTCATATGTCACTGCTAAGCTAACGATTTTCATTTCTCTGATGATCATGAATGTACTTAGTGGTATTCTTTCGTTACAGACTGCCATGGCCATGAATCCTACTCCTACTGCTGCATCACTCAATCCTCAACATCTCGAGCTGTGGAATCCGAAAATTGAAAAGGTTATTCACGGCTATCTTACCTACAAACAACAAGTGCGCTACAACGGTGTTCGACTCTATCTTCAAACGCCGGCGGTATACTTACCAAAAGTGGATACGCAAGTAAATCGTTGCGGTCAAAGCCTGAGTATACCTATTGATAATTGGTTGCGTCAGCAGCTTGACATTTTAGAAGACGTTGTGAGACAAAAGGCTCTTATTCCCACTGAACTATTACAGTTGCAGCCAGAAAAGAAAACTTCTTATTATAAACCTCTGTATCGTAGCACTCGCTGCTATATTTTACAAAGCAAGTATTGTAAAGTCACTTCAGGAGTGACAGTTGAACAGTCAGTTGAAACAGAATTGTCATCGCTAGGTGCAGGCTTTTATTCCTTTCATATTGAGGTGCCTGCTGTCTATGTAGGACCTCATCAATCTGACGGTAATTTGATTTCTCTCAATTTGCGCATTGCTCAAATTCATCATCAACCTGAGTTAACAGGTCTTGATCACATTGAGAAAGTCATTGATTCTTGTGTCAAAGAGTGTCAAGAACCTGTCACCAAACCTAAACGTCGTCGCATATCAAAGAAAATCAAAGAAAGATGGTGTTACCACCAAAGAGAAATCTTAAGTATTGTAATCAGTTAGTATGTAATGAATGTGGAAAACGCAGTCTTGTGCGTTATGTTCAATTAAAACATTGCAATCATGTTGTATGTATCTTTTGTTATGTAAAGGACAGACATCCTTGTAAAGTTCCTGCTCAATGTATTATCTTGTAATTAAGCCTTTTTGATATTGTAGGTTGTCATCTTCATAGACAGTGAGGGGACACCAATGCAGGAGTTGAGTGCTATTGCAATGAGGGAAAGCGATCAAACTGTTGTTAGTGTATATCATAGATTTGCCTACTGTCCTCCACACAAAGACGAATGGTCACGACGTCATGAGCATTGACTTGATCCTTCTATTTTGATTCATATTGGATTTGTAAATCAAACGCATTTGATAAGTGATTTCAAACGGTGGCTGTCAGGTATTCATATTGCTAAAATATTAGGAGATGATTCTGAACGAGAAGCAGCAACACTTAAGTTGCACATTGATAATTTATATTTACCATGTTGGGTAGATCGTGTAAGACAAGACTATCATATGCGTTGTGATCAAAAGAAGTTTAGAGATGAAATGATTTTTGATATGGCTGTATGTTTCGATGAGAGACATCACCTTTACAGACCACCATCCCATTGTAATACTAGAAATAAAGCCACCTACATTGCAAAACTCTCTTCACGCTGGCATTGTAGTCTCTATGATGTTTATGAACTGTATCTATATTGTTGTCAACAGCATGGGTATATGTAAAACATGTTTTTACTCCTTGTGAATGAGTGATGATCTTTTCATGACGTGTATTCTGTACTTGTGAATTTTGACTGATGTTGAATAAACTTAAAGTGGAACATGATTGTTATTTCTGCTTTATTCATAGTGGAAGTCATTGAAGCAATGTGAAATCTATAGTCACAACGTTTGAGATGACGCATTGTACCTTAAGTAACCACATTTGTCATTTGACACTTGATCAACAAGGATTCGATGGATTTTTACAAGATTGGAAACTTACATTTAAAATGAAGATGAATGATATGAAAGTAGTGGTAACTGAAAGCCTTCCTCTCTTCAAAAGATTAATAGAGAGTTTACAACCTGAAGATGTGAAGGGTAGACTCGTTGCTTATATAGAGTTGAAAGATTTGCAAAAACCACTTCGTTTTGGATCATATTGCACAGAATGGATTACTCTTTGTGATCAATTTTATGAACGTCATATGGAGAAAATTGTTGAGAGAATAGAAGAGACGATGGAAGGAAATGCACACGTTGTTAAACATATCATGATTCAACTGAGTGTGTTTACATCCACGACTTTGTTTGATGGTCGACATGTTGTGTAGATGCAATCAAGATTTCTTTTAACTGAGTATTTTGTAATGGTGTATAGAGCAACATGAGTCATTGCACTTTGTTACATAAATGAATGCGTCTTTGTTCGAGAAAAGGGGCGTATCACAAAATGAGTCATTGCGCTTTGTGCATTACTATCGAGCTCTTTGTTTGATAAATGAATGCGTCTTTGTTCGCTAGAAGGGGTGTGTCACTAAAGTCTTTGTGAGGACTAGAACGACTTTGTAAGAGGGCAGTCAGTCATAGGGAAGGTTTCCACCCACGCAGTCAAAAATTCACGTGTGATAACTCTTTGTCACGTAACAAAGACGGAAAACGTGAAAAGGGAAACGCATGTGATTGGAGCTATGTCTGGTTATAAAACGGACGACTGAGCTCATGGCAATCATTTCCGTCCTTGCGCTAACTATGCAGTTGCTCGAAGCCATCAACTCCTCTGCTCTCGCACTGGCTACACTGAACTCCCTTACTTTAGCATCGGGTAAAAATGCTTTCAATCAAAAGATAACGCATCATAGAGAAGTCGTGACCATAAAAACTCCAAGTCATCGGATGGATTATCTGAAGGTTATGTCAACACAGTATGGACTCGCTGTGTGTGTACCGTTAGACTATTGAACACGGTTACAATTCAATACTCTTGAAACATTCCTGAAAGAAAATCTCACCATTCCCAAAGAAATTGTTCGACACAATGGGAAGCGGTCACAAGTTCCCATCATGGAAAGAAGATACATGTATGTTCATATGGATAGACACTGTCTCACCATCCATGAAAAGGAGGGCAGCCAGTTCGACTTACTGAATTGCAAACCTCTCCCCATTTTGGGAAAAGGATTCTACTCATTTGAAATTGAAATTCAAACCATCTACATGGGTCCGCGCAGGGACGGAAGGTTGTTTACGTTGAATCCCTATCTTGTCTCCATAACCTTTCTTGTCCATGTTGATGATGATCAACTACAGTAACACTCTCCACACACTGAGAAGGCACCATCGGTCTTTATGAGACCAAGGCCTAACGGCCACTTTATCAAGAAAAAAAATGTACACTCACCATGCCACACATGAACATTACTCTCTCCTTCTTTCTTAGGCATTACATTCTTCACTCAGGTTTGAATCATGATCATGTGGAAATTATCAGCAGGCCTCTATGTATCATGGAAAAGTCAGTGTGCTACATTTCATGATATGAATCGTCAACTTCAGATAACTCTAGAACGCTTTCAACTACGAAAGTTGCATCGCGCTATCCTATCCAACTCTTGCCGTGTCATTAACGTAGGAGAAGGCATTGTATTTATTCGCATTCAAGAGATGATTCTACATAATGATCACTGCTACATCGTGATTCCAAAACCCTCATGGGAAAAGTATAAAAGGGAAGTTTCCTCAACCATCATGTCTTTTGTAAATCATGCTCCTCATCCGCATCATCAACGCCATGCGCGAAATGAATCTCAGAAGAGACATCGATTTAGAACAGTTGCATACCCATCTTCCCGATTCAGTATATCATCGCGGTCGTCCACAAATGTTGGTCATTCGCATGAGCAACGGTCGAGATCTTCAAATCTTTCTCTGAGGCAAAATCCAAGTCCTAGGAAACCTTTCTCATTTCGTGATGCAGTCCATGTGTTACAAAGTCGTCAAGAAAACGCGAACACTCATGCCTCATCTACGCCTCAGTCCCCTGACATTGAAGAATATAGTAGTGTCTGTTCAATTGAAGATATTAGTGAATGTAGCCAACATTAAAACCAGTAATCATTGTATATTTTATGAAACTGAACTCTTTCCTGCCGCTCTGATTCGGAAGTGGCATCCTGTACATATTACAGTGTCTTACAACGGACATTGTATCATGACTGGTTTGCGTGATATCAGTAAAGTAGCTGACATTATTAAATCTATAATGCGTTATCTGTATGAGTCACAGTTAATAGAATCGTGTTAATCACATGATGTGTTTTGAATGAGTCATCGCGATGAACTATCGCCCACACACCCACTTGTCGGTGAAAACGTCACGCCGTCTGACATGAGGCGCCATCGATATTTAATGACACGCCCACACACGTGTCGGTGAAAGGGGTGACTTACAAACTCTGACATGGTTATGACATTATTATATACTTTACCTATTTTGCAAACAGTGAAATGCTTGTCACTTTATCTTATACTTTACCTATAAATTGCTAAAATCCATAAATTATGGGGATAGGGTTACCTAGGGTTGGATTTAGGGATTGAGGGTTTTATATAGCACAAGTGAATGTTAACCGTTAGTGTATAGTAGATTTATTAACTCAACCAATTGTGAATGACATTATTCCTAACATTACAAACAACTACTTTATTTCTAACCCTACCCATCTTACAAAATGATCAAAACTTTTAATTCTGTCTATTGAGTGAGAATCCCATCTTATTCAAAAGAAAAACGAGACAGTCTGTACATGATATGTTATTGAATGAAAGACTTTTCATCACAGTCACACATAGTTAATACTATACACGGAGAAAACAACGTCACTCATGTGCAGGGAGAAAACAAAGTCACTGATGTGCCGGAAACTGTACAAGGACAAAACAAAGTCAGCAAAAGCACTGGATACCCCATCGATGATATGTTGTGATCAGGAGTTGGACGCATGTTACAAGGCACTCACTTACAAGATCCCATAGAAAACGCTATGGAGAGAAAAACAAAACATCAACCACAACAGAGAGGAAGCATACATCATCATACGTCGACGGACGGAGGAAGAGAAAGTTTCTGTTTCTTGGGTGGAGGTAGATGTGTGTCTGGATGGACATACGGTAATGAGTGGTTAGGACTCATCCACCATCGCTTGTCTTCCCAAGCAGACAGCGCCCGTTTCCTAAACGTCAATGTCGTGACTTCGTGTACCTTTGATTTTAAAATCGTCATATTGACTGAACTTATTTTAGTTGAATTTATAGCATCTCGATAGTCTCTATGCGTCATTTTCCTAACGATGGACTTTCAGATGGACTCTCCGCCTGCCAATTCTGCATGATGGATGAGTGGGCATGATTTTATCGTGTGGTAGTAGAGGTTGTCCATCTGAAGCTTGGAGTGATCTAAAACGGCTTGACCTATGTAGATGGGTTTGCACAACTCTACTTTGGGTTTTATCATCTTAATGCCGGCCAGATCTTCGGTAATGGCATCAGCATATACAAAGAGTGGCGAACGATGCATTTTTCTAGCTACCTCAGGATCAGTCATCAAATTATAATTGATGCGTTTTCTTACATCCTCCATAGTTTTACCAAAGAGGGAATTGTTCTTTAATTTGAGGAAATCCTTTTCAAAAGGATTCTTGGAGGCAGCATGTTTCTGGCTGTTAAAATCTATGTAAGGCTTCAAAAAGGCCTTTTGATGAAATTGAACACCCCTATGCACTTTTTGTTATGCCCATCCTTAAATAAAATTTGAGAATTTTGCAATGAACAATGTAATGTTCTTTATCATACTGGGTGAGCAGCGGCTTTCTAGCAGGATGATATTTTATTTTATTTTCTCCTTCATATTTAGATTTTAGTTGCTCCATGAAGGGAGAATACTTATCTTCAGTCACTATACCAGACTCCGGATCAAGAGGAAAGTTTGATGTCTTATTCTTAATGCAGTCTGGATAGGTGAGGTCGACTTCAAACAAATAACCTATGTCGGCCTCATCTTCCAGTCCTAAAATGTGCTGGGGGTTGGAAAAGTGTTCAACTTCATAGGGTTCAAGCCAAGCAAAGTGGGATTGTGGCAAATGTTTCGACAGTCACTTCCATATAAATTATTTTGGTCGATGTACATCAGGTGGGTGTCAAATTCACCATCGACTGTTTCATTGACAACTTGCTTGTTGAGAAACGTCAGTCCACCTCGGATCCCGCATTCAATCATGGTGTACATTTCGGGATCGTCTAACAAATGTATTTTTTCCCGTCATTTTAAAAGCTGACTGGTAGGACAATCCCGGTAACTAATGTAACGGACGGTGTCCAACGCGTCCTGCTCCAGTGTAACTTTCCTAAAAGCCTCAAAGACATCGGCTAAGAGCAAAACATCTAATTTTAAGTAGGCAAGCATATAGTTACTAAACGAGTGACAACCTAATTCTTGCCATGCCTGCTGTGCATGCTTATAGTCATCAGGCGAACAGTCTTCACCCGTCAAATCGTTCTTAAATTTATCGATGGACGGAAAGGATGTTACTTTAAATGTGTCCATTGAACTAAAATAACTATAAAGAAACACCCCTTTCCGTCGTATGAGACTGTCACTAATAGTAGGATAGTCTTTCTTTAAATTTTGTGTGAGGGGAAGTGAGTCTAAATTATTAGCCAAAGTGGCTAAGGAAGAAGACATAAACTGGAAACTGTCCACAAACTTAACAACATAAAATACAGGTTTCTCCTCCTTTGTCTTGTCAACGTGGACTTTGGCCGACAGAGACATGAAGTTTTCCTTACTTTGCGCTATGACGTTAATTGACCATGACTTCACATGTCCTAGACCATGGCGAAGAAGAATATGCGCATCATGACATTTAAAGTTAAGAAAGATGACGGGGAGCGTTCGCCGTTTGAGCCTAAGTGAGATATTGCACTTACTACACAAGGCAGACCTAAATTTACCACTGAGATGGCAATGGTACCTCACTTTCATATGCTGCTTCTAATCAAAGGATGAACAACAGCGGGGACATTCTGTGATCCTATCAAATTTTAATTTATCGACTTCTGTGAAACACATGGGTTTCCTAGTGAGCTCCGTTCATAGCGTTGATGAAAACGAGCTTTTTTATCTAAAAATTTTAAAAATTCTAAGATGCAGTCTTCACCTTGTCACACATGCAGTTTATTTTGGTTCCTATAGTAAGAATGCCAAACTTCATAACAGGCAATGGCTGCAGGTTGATGAGTCTGATCTTAACTATCAATATAGCATTCAATGTCTGCATAAATGACACAAATGGGACTCAGCTCATTGCCTTTTTCTTCAAAACTATAAAATTTATCTTTGGGCATTACTTCCATTTGAAGCTTACCCCTAGAGCACCACTCGTAATGCTGTTCAAAAAATGATTTTGACCTAAAGCGCCGTGTGCAGCGATCACAGTAATAATACTTGCTATCACAACTTTTGTTGGTGGCGATACAACTTTGAAATTTTAGGAATGCGACAATAATGCCATTCTGGGTGGTTGTCGCTATACACTAGGAGGAGATTGACAACCCGGTCGTAGGTACTTTGGCGGGCGGTTGTCATACCTAACGCCCTTCAGACCTTTTTCCCAGAGATGGACGCCTATCTTAATTTCATTCAATTTTTCAAATTGGGTGATGTCTTTGTAATCTAATGTGTCGACATCTAGCCCATTAAACTTAAGCTCATCCTCTCATTCACGATATTTAGTGATTCGTTCACGATTTATACCTATATCATTATGGGGAGGTATGGAGAGGACGGCGTACTTGAAACACTGGAACTGACACTCTACATTGATGACAGCCTTTTTGTCAGCCAGTGCTTTGGGGAGGGTGAAACAACCGCTCCCTTGCAAATTTTCTAAGAGATTAATTTTAATGACTACTTTCTCTATCCCATCAAAGACCAGTCTGCTGTCTCTTTCCAGGAACTTTTCCAGGTTGTTGACGAGATAGGTCGCATGTCTCTCTATCCACTCGTTCACATCACCCATGAGATCAGCAGCGCAGGAGGCTATCCTTTTCATCACAGTGGACTCTACTTCTCCCGTACTGCTATCAATTTTATTGAAACAGGCAGAGACGTAAAACATGCCTTTAAGCAAAAACCTATCTAAACTCGCCAACATTTGATGAATCAAACCTATATTATTTGACAGGAATGGATGAATATCCTGTATAGGTTCAGAGCTTTCCATCTCATCGTCACGAACGAGCCTCTCAAGGGAGAACTTGCTCAGCCTTAGAGTGACGTTGTTGTCAGTGTAAAGCTCAGTGGAATGTGTGTGACAGAGTGTGTGCGAAGAGAGAACAAACTCTGTGTGAAAGGTCTTCCGACACGAAGAACAGGAAAAGC
The DNA here is from genome assembly GCA_907163375.1 of Prostheceraeus crozeri. Taxonomy (NCBI): domain Eukaryota; kingdom Metazoa; phylum Platyhelminthes; order Polycladida; family Euryleptidae; genus Prostheceraeus; species Prostheceraeus crozeri. The sequence goes on along the minus strand of CAJQUW010008486.1, from coordinate 108,893 downwards.
CGACGGGTGGTGAGAGATGCTTCCTACCTGTTGTTGTCGGTGGTTCCCTCACACTGCCACAGGATCCGTCTTCGATGTGGACTCGCAAGTTGGTGCTGTTGTAGAACATGCGTCCACAACCTTCACACTTGGGTCGTTGAGGGATCGGTCGGCGCTTTCCTCCTCTGCAGGCATTGCCAGCGGTGTGACGTATCAAACTGTAGGCTGAGGCGAAGAGCCTGTCACACCGCCGGGATCGAAAGTCCTCCTTCTCCACTTCGACTTCAATCTCCCTCTCCTCTCCGACTATCTCCAACTCCTCCTGCTCTAACAGACGCTCCACCGACTTGACGGAGAGGAGAGGGAGGTCGTTCGCTGCTGCTGCTGCAGGTGGTGGTGGCGATGCTGGGATGATGATGGGGCGGGAGGGAACATCACCGTCCAGGAGGTAGGCCGCCAGACCTGTTGAGAAAAATAGAAAAGAGATTAGTAACATGATCAAAATTTCAAGTTTGAAGTCTTATCCCCCTATTTCCCAATCACGGTTACTTACCATCTAAGGAATTGATCTCCGGCAACACCGATGGTCGAGGAGGAGGCAGGAGTGGACACGAGCCGAGGGTGGAAGGGTCCTGGGCTTGGGTGTCGGAGGGACGTGGTGGCGGGGAGCAGGGACTGGTGCAGGGAGCGGAGCAGGCGGTGGAGGTGGGGCGATGACGGTGCCCGAGAAAGGAGTCGGACTTTGAGCGGAGGTGGATGGGCGGGAAGGTAGGGTCGGAAATTCCTCGCGGCTTCTTTCCATTTCTTCATCTTTGCCATATCTGTAGAGAGGAAAGAGAGATTAGAGATTGAGACAAGGATGTTAAACAATCAAGGCATGAGATGGTAAAGATACTTACACTTGCAAAACCGCTCATAGGCTTCCCCGATGGCTCCTTGGGGGACGGGTTCCCATTACGAATACATTCATGCACTGAAAAAGAATGGCAGCAAAGATAAGCAGAGCTAAAATGTGGATTCAGTTTAAACATGAACAAAAGAGGGGAGATGACAGGTCTTGATTTTAATTAGGATGTCTACCCTAATAATGTTAGTAATAGAGTTAGTCAACCTTGATACAAATACTTACATTGCTCGATGGTGGCCTTCTCCATCTCCACAGCAATGCGATAATTTTCAATTTTTGCGAATTCCATGACGGATAGTTGATAGTAGATAAGTAAGACTTCAATCACTGAAAAGGAAAATGAGAATCGTTTCATTTGTCTAGTCAACGTTCATCATGGGAACAATCATTGAAGTGACATCTAATGAATTACATTTCACTCTACTCCATATCATAAAGACTAATCTTTGTCGAATGGCTGAAGTACTCTGACCTGGCGAGAGAAAGCGTCACGTTGAGAATGAAGTCGAACGCCCAACATGAGCAACGGCTCAGAGGTTTCGGTCTAACAAAAGACGAACAACCCTTGTAACGCAGTCCCTCTACGGCAGTACCCGCCGTCCCGAAGGAACACTTGAGCAAAGGAGGTATATGTTTTATGAGCAGAAGTGAATTTCTTGATTGCAAGAGACTATTCAACTGATAGCAAGTCAAAACAACCTGATAGCAGGAGCTCACCGACACTCACCTTGTGAAAGATAAATGTGAAGAGCAGGGCTAGTATACTGCCTTTTATAAGATTTTCCTAAGCGGTGAATGGATGAGACCGCTCTTCCTATCACAGACGAGCTAGAGTTCCCGATGTGCGCACGCACATTTGTAACGCGTTATTGAAATCGTCTTAGGCAAAAATGATGTTTAGCAATAGACTCAACCATGGCACCTGACGTCAATACATTGAAACATGATGATTGCACGATTCGTTTTCATCAAGAGAGCTTCGGAGGCTTAATACAAGATTACATCTTTGAGTTTCAAAGGGAGGAGACAGAATTGGAAGCATGTTTACACTATACACGAGAAATATTTACGGAGTTGATATCTTATTTCAAAGACAGTCTCATCAAGGCTCACTTAATTGCAAATGTCAATTACATTCATTTTCCACAAGGTGAAGAAGCGGAAAGTGTTGACTTTCAATTTCGTTCCTATGGACAAGAATATGTTACTGATGCTTCTGAGTTTTATACACGACATCCACGGAAGATTATTTCTCGGATGGACAACTTCCGTGGTTACGGCGATCATTTGCTTCTGAAAAAAATAAACCATATTGTCATTGCTATTAGTAAAACGGGTTTCAATGATGTTAAATCACAGACCAAATAAAGAATTTTTTCATGACGACTTTTTGCTAACTATACTTTAGAGGCAACGACCCTTAAGGGTTAGTTCATACCATGTAGTTGATTTCTATAAACGGTAGACTTGTTACACTTCGTCGTAGTATTATTCATCAATGGTTTATCATGTTGAGTTCAATCTTCGAAATAAGTATATTTGGAACATCACATCTCTCCCTATGTTTTTTCTGCTGATTTTTTTTAAACTTACGTTTTCTTCAATACTTGCATAGCAATGGACTGCGATACAGTAAAGTAACTTATGCGTTCAGAGCTTGTTCACTACCGAAGAGAGAAGTATGGTGTGTTGCATGTGGTGCAAGGGTGGCCTCCCATTTCATTCCATCTCATCATTTATTCTTCCCACCTGCATTCCATATCCGAAGATATGTGGCGGGCTTGGGACCGCTTTAGCTGCATTAGAAGGTAGCCCTTAAGAGGGTTCATGGGGCGTTCTCCGTCCACCGACACTACTACTGTCACTTCCACGACTACTGCAAGAACTCTGAAAAGAAAAGACAGTAAATGAGAGACGATTTAGAGTAGATAACTTTAGAGGGACTTACTCGGCTTTCTCTTTATAACTTTCCGTACGACAAAGTCTTCCAAATCGCCATTCATTTTAATTGACAAATGAAGACATCTCGCACTTTCGTCTTCATAACAACTTTGTGTCGCATTTGGATCGTCCGTGAGGGTCGGCACATCGCAAATATTGTTTTCAAAGAGGGGAAGGTGGACCTCATACACTCTCTTCCTCTTCACTCTTCTCTCAACCTCTCGCAACTTTTCCACTTCACTCCCCAACTGTCTGTTAATCACCTTCGTCTCTTCCACTTCCTTCACCACACCTCGCATCCGCTCTACTTCATTCTTCTCACACATCATTTCCGACTCTAAGCGCTCAACTGGCTTCACTCGCTTCATTACTCCACTCCTTTCCTTCAACCACTCCTACTCCCTCACTCGCATCTCCTCCAACTCCTCTCTCATCACCTTCATACCATCAACCTCGGCCTTCAGCTCTTCATTCTCCTTCAAAACTTTTCTATTCACACTCTCCATACACATCATGCGATCCTTCAACCTCACAAACGCCTCTGTATCATGCGCCTCTTTTCTAGGGGATGATGTAGCTACAGGCTCATCGAACTCTTCAGACAACTCACTCCCAAACAATGAGACCATCAACTTCCTAGTCTCATCACTCGCCCGCTCAATCACTCCTTCTACCTCTACTTCCTCTTCACTCACCACTGCCTCCTGTTCCTTCGCTACTGCACCCTCAATACTTTTAACTGCTGCATCCAACTCCTCCTTTGCCTTAATTAATTCACCCATCCACATACGAAACGACAGCGCACCAATGTACTCGGATGGGCAAGATTCATGCGCCTTCCGGAAACCCTCAACATCATCCTCATCACACACCACCTTATGATGAACGCAGACCTTAAAAACATGCACTCTCCCATATTGGTCCAGCGTCCCCTCTTTGATATGTTTTCGGTATTCGCTGCCCCTAGTCAATCTGCCGCAGGAGCATTGTGTGATGATAAATCGCGGAGTTTTAGTCATTGTAAAGATTCTGTAAAGATAGGGTAAAATTTGATAGCAACCCGGTGAAAAAAAACTGTCGGGATCTGTCGGTCAATTGTCGGTTAATTGTCGGGAAGCCGGCTTCCCGACAATTTACCGACAGATCCCGACAGTTTTTTTCACCGAGAAGTGTTTATGGGATACTACTTGCTGATATGCATTGAAAGACTAAGTCACCAAACATTTGATAGCAAACGTTAGAATAAAATCGTCAACCAAATTTAGAGAGTATGATTCCTAGCTTTATCCTAAAACCCAAAGTTTGATAGCAAACCTTGTCAGAGCACTCACTGTTCGTCTTGCAACTTGAAACAGGAATGAAGTTGAGAGAGAAGACGCGGTTTATATACCCAGTGAGCACAAAGCCATGATTCAGACCTTCCTTATTTGGCCATGCGTTTGACATGACAACAACGGTTTTACCAAACTATGGGCATCGGCAGTCACCATGCTTTCAGTAACCAACTCCCAACACAAAGACTGGTTACCCTAAGACGCGAAAAGGTTTGACGTCAATGCCTGCAGTAACCCTCTCATTTTTACCAAGTTACAATGACAAACGATAGACGCTGCCAACCCTAAGTTACTGAGGCTAGACGAGATTTCACAAAGGCCTGATAGCAAGCCAGCAACCCTTTAGGTGTTAAGCTCTTGAATCTGTTGCAGGCATTACTCAGAGGGGATCTTATCCCAGCTCCAAGGCCTCGACCCACAAATCCAACCTCTAGGGGACAGAGCGTGCGTTATGTCACTGTGTTGCTATCCGGGCCCCGATTTTGACATACAAATCGGTGGAGTTGTTTACAAGAGGAAACATCCCAAGTCGTTGCCTTGACCAGCTTGATAGCAAGCCGTGATTCACAAGCGTTTTGCAATGGAGATGTTTAGTAGCCACCCATGACAAGATAGCTAAGACTCAACCGATTGACGTTCAAAGTGCTACGTTGAGAACTGTGTCAAATGCTCAATATGAGTTGCCCCAGAGGTTTCGGTCTAAAATATGACACACTCCCTTGCCACACTTATCACTACGGCATCATCCACCGTCCCGAAGGAACACCCTGTCATTGGAATATCACAGCAAAATTCTCCGTGCCATGCTCGCTTTCAGTGAAAAGCCGCTTGTATCATGTAAAGACTGGCTCAGACATCATTACAAATCCTATATTTGACTTCAGCAGGGTCGAAACCCCAGAAAACCTCCAAAAATAATGAATTTTTATTTTTCAGCATTTAGTACTACTTATGAAATTTTATAAGTAGTCTGTAAATATAGGTCTGATCAATAGCTATCGAATCTTTTTTGAATCAAGTCAAAAGGACTTGTGGAAGCAAAGTTACAAGCCTTTAAAGTTTTGGAGTCTTTTATGGCCTGGAGACTAAGGCCATCTCCTGGCTAACCTTTAAGTCTGACGCTTTAGCTGATATCAGTAATGAAATTTTCTAAGTCGGAAATCTGATTTTGGAATTTCCGATGCTATCATCGAAGCTTCGGAGAGACGACCTACCTTTGACAATCTCTCTCGTCTTAATGAAATGTCTCATTCGGTTCCTAGCTTATATCGTTTGTGGCGATCAGCTGATGACGTAATCTCAATCATCCAAAACTTTAAACACTTCTATCTCCGGTTCTAGTGCTCCGATTGACTTCAAATTTTGACAGTCACGTTTTCTCGCTCTCACCTTTCATTTAAGTCATCCCTCGACTCTCTACGATTACCAGAAGCCGAGTTGAAAAATTCGATTTTAAACAAGCTTTTGGAAACGAAACCTTCCACAGATCTGAAAAGGTAGGATCCTAGAGAACAAAGTGCAGTCTTGCCCCTAAAAGAAACTCCAGCTCTTCATTCACTTCCATTCCTGAGTGAGTCGTCACCAAAGTAGGCCACAATTTAACATTTTCACGAAAAAATCCCGTGTTGAGACCCAGTGTGAAGAAAATTTTCAACTTTTTCTCTCCGATTATCTTAAAACTCACCTTCTAGATGCAGAATTGCACGCTGATTCCAAATCTGGTCTCAGTTTTCTCATACGATGCTTTGTTCACCCGCTAGAGCCATTTTCATAAAAATTCTAACTGTCGTTTTTTCGGTGATGGGCAAAAATCTTAAAGTCACTCTCACACCTCAACGAACGAACGTAGGGACACGCCGTTTCTTCCACTGCATTTTTCTCACTCTTAGCTTTCAAACGAGCTATTGCACGACTTTCTACCATCTCTAGAACCAAAGTTGGAAGTCTGACTGGGGGGGGGGGTCAGAACTTTTTCTCTCCGATTGAGCTGGAAACAACCTCCCTTACCAAAAATTTCACGTAGAATCCGAATCTGGCCTCCGTTTGTGCATCCGAGCACTCCTTCATGCCGAAATAGGACCTTTCTCATCCCAAAATGTCCAAAACTCACCTTTTCTAACTTTCAAGTCATTTTCCTCTCTGAACCCAGGAAAACCTGGACATGTGATGCTTTCCACTGCATTCTTCTCACTCTTAGCTTTCAAACGAGCTATCGCACGACTTTCTACCATCTCTAGAACCAAAGTTGGAAGTCTCGTCCTGAGGGGGGGTCAGAACTTTTTCTCTCCGATTGAGCTGGAAACAACCTCCCTTACCAAAAATTTCACGTCGAATCCGAATCTGGCCTCCGTTTTCCCATCCAAGCACTCCTTTATGCCGAAATATGACCTTTCTCATCCCGAAACGTCCAAAACTCACCTTTTCTAACTCTGTCGGTTTTCAGAGATTCCTACCGTTGCTGGAGAACTCCTCCTTCCTTCCTTCCTTCCTTCCTTCCAGGGGGGGAGGGAACGATTTCCTCCGCTCGGACCCATTCCTCCCAACACATCCTTGACCATCTCCTTCCTCTCTCCAGAGGGGGGGGGCTGAGTCAGCATGATGACTCATCGTTGCTCATTTTGCACTTGATTTTGTCAGGAGATCACTATTTTCGTAGTTCCTCCATGAAGTTTTGCACATACTGCTCTCTAAAGTCATAGACAATGTGATCAGTAAAGTCAGATTCGAGATATTCCGATGATTTAAGAAGAATTTGATTGTGTGAGCCCCGGCATCTAGAAAAAAGTGGAGGACCAACTACTGCAGATGGATAGTGATGGGCAATTGAACTACTGATGTAAAAGTTATCAAGAATAGCATTCCCTCCAGTAGGCTCCATTACCTTTTGAGTGAGATTATGAGCATTTACGATGGATGATACGTTAAAGCGATTAAAGTCACCACAAAAAACGATGTTTGAGTTCGGACGTGAATCGAGTAGTATGTCAAGTTCGTCAATAAAGAAAGATTGAAGCACCTCATCGCAATCAAAACTTCGATTTGGCGGAATATAGGTTACACATAAGATACAATTGGAAGTACTTAACTCAAAACTCAGAAAAATGTGTTCACCTATGGAAGAAAGAGTCTCTGGAGAATGTCGCTGTGTTGCAATATTGAATTTGACCCACAGGGCAATAACACCGCCAATTTTGTTATTTCTGTCTTCTCGAAATAATTTGTACCAGAGATTTGTTATATAGCTTCTTCATGAGAGGAGCCTAGCCATGACTTGATAATGATGAGAACGTCAGAACGTTGAGTGGAGCATGCTAATCGGATTTCATCCATTTTGCCTGGGGTAGCCACAGATCTGGCATTAAACTATGCGATTCATTTATTCACGAGTCTGGCTTTACGTTTTTCTCTGCAGCAACAAAAGTTTCTCCTGTAGAGTAAAGTTGAAATATTTGGTCGACGAGGCATTAGCCTAATGCACTCGAATGCCCCAAACCATGTTATCGCGAAATCTTTATTTTCGATTATTATGTCTTCTTTTTTGTATTTGTGAAAAAGTGCAAAAACTGAAGAAAAGAGACTGAATGCAATCGTAAACAAAAATATTCAACCGATGGACCAGAGATTATGAGTAAGCATTCGATGTTTTTATAAAATGAAAATAAAGAATGAGCTGAAAGTAAAATTGCTAATTGCAAGTGATGAGTCACACTTTGTTGTTTACCGATATACATGCCCACACAACGCATACAATGGCGTTGCACAATCCATCAGCTTTACGGCAAACACACACTTACTCAGCGCTGCAAACAACGGATCTATATGAAAATATCGTAACATTGAAAATATCGTAAATAAAATAACATCGCAAAATATTACATGAGATCTTACATGGATCTTCATGGAATAGCGTCTTCCAACAAAACACACTTACGATATTTTTAGTGAACGATCTTTTCAGCTCAATTGATTGGGATTTTTGTACTTCACTCTCTGATGACACACACTACGGTTGAGCTTTTCGAGCAATTTCTATTGTCATGTTTAGAATACTTCTTTACCGAAAAGACAGTTCGGATGCGCTCTTCGGACTCCATTTGGTTCACACCCTCCCTCAAGGTTCTTTCTGATAGTAGAGATAAACCTTTAAATCGTGGCAATTTTCCTAGACACCAACAACTTCGTGAAAAATTCCTTTCTGAAACTGTGAAAGTGTCAGCAGCGGGGTGCCTCAGGGGTCGATCCTAGGCCCACTTCTTTCTACATTGTATAATTATGATAGATGATTTTCCGCATTTGAAAGACACAAGAATCGTAGCCGATGACATCCCTAATTCATCTTCAAAACAACAACTCCCCTGATGATTTTCAATCCATAGTTGATTCCTCTGTGTCATGGTCGTCTTTCAAAGACATGTCTATCAATGTGGATAAAGCCAAATGTCTGACCATTTTTCGTTCCCTAAGATCTCTGACTCGCACGTGTATTGCGATTTATGACGAAGTTATCCGAAATGTATCTGTTTTGAATACTCTTGGAGTTTTTTTCTCTGCTGACTTGTCATGGACTGTCCAGTTTTCACACTTGTGCTATAAATGTTGTCGAAGTTTATCTCTTGTCCGTCGTATGCATTACAACAAATGTAATTCGTCTCTTGTTTGGCAGGCCTACATTGGTGGAATGGTAGGTCTACCCATCTTGCAAGTTTGTCGGAAATGAAAGGTTAGGTTAACCTGATCGCTAATTGCTAATGTTGTTGTTTTTACAATAACATTGTCGTTAACGCGTGAGTCATTATTGACTGCGCGGTGATGACGCAACTGGCTGATTGCGCGCTCATAGTAGAGTGGGAGTGGAGCAATACAAATTGGTCATGACCTGAAGCAAATCTCAAGCAAGCGTCAAATTTAACGTGGATCGAGAAAGTGCCGCAGTGTTCTGTATTTGGGTGCTCAACGCCAACGGAAAAGGAAAAAAATTGACGGATGCGTGTAATGCTAGAGTTTCAACCGACATCACAGGTGCGAATTTGCGCAGGTAATCTACTTCTCTGCCGACAGCCTGCGAGTCGGTTGGATGGGTCCCACTCTACTATGAGCGCGAAGTCGACAGCAGCCAATCGGCCAGTTGCGTCATCACCGCGCAGTCAATGATGACTCACGCGTTAACGACAATGTTATTGTAAAAACGAGATAGCAGTTAGTGATCAGGTTGACCTAAGCCTTCATTTCAGACGAACTTGCAAGATGGGTGGAATTCCCCCTTTAAGCTTGTTCTCCATGAATGAGGTTAGTGTCCATATTTCTGATCCATAGGTGATAGCTGGCAAAACGCAACCATTGTACACTTTTCTTTTCAAGCACATTGACATGTTACTCTTGAATACATCCCTATGTTTTGCAAATACTGCCCATCCCACGTTGATTCTTCTTTGTATTTCTTTTTCTTGAGTTTTGTCTAGAAAGCTGAATGTTTGGCCTAAGTACACGTATTTATCCACTGCTTCAATTGCTTGGTTGGACACGTTTAGCTATCTTGGATTTGTCAAAGTCCAACCATAACTTTAGTTTTTCTTGTGTTCAGCTTCAGTCCACAATTGAGGCTCCTGTCAGTTAACTCTGTCAACATTTCCTGTAATTCGTCCGCATTGCTTCCTACGAGAACTATGTCGTCTGCAAACCGCAGATGTGCTAGGTTTTCTCCATCAATGCTTGTTCCTTTGTTTTGCCAATGTGTTCTAGTGCTGCCGTGAAGAGTTTCGGCGACATTGTATCTCCTTGTCTGACTCCTTTCTTTACATCAATTTTTCGTGTTTTCATGTGGAGATTTACTGTCACGGTGTTATCCGAGTAGATGTCTTTGAGGACTTCAAGATAACCATCGTCTAAACCTTATTCTGTCAGTGATTCTAGCATAGATTGAGTTTCAAATGAATCAACGCTTTCTTATAGTCCACGAATACCATGCACACACGAATGTTAAACGCGTCACATGTCTCGTCTAACTGGCTCATGGTGTGCATATGGTCTGCTGTTGAATAATGCTTCCGAAAACCTGTTTGCTCTCTTGGTTGCTTTTCATCCAGGCTCTTTGCGATTCTTTCGGTCAGTATCTTAGTATAAAGCTTGTACAGATTTGAAAGTATGCATATATGTCTGTAGTTGCTGATATCTTTTTTGTCGCCTTCTTGAACAAGATAATCATGTAAAGACAAGTAACCTGGCAATTGATAAGTTTATCAAATCTCAACAGACAAACCTACCCACGACTGATGAGGCCCAACAGGCCGAAACATTTCTCGTGGTGGTTACATCTGTTGAGATTTGATAAGATTATCATATTAGCCTTTTTCCATACTCTAGGTACGAGTATTTTCTTCATTCGTAGACATTTCGTGAATAATTTGGCCTGTTCTTTGTTCAGCACCTCTCCGCCAACTTTCAGTGTTTCTGTTTTTACATTGTCATCTCCTGCAGTTTTTCCGTTCTTCATCTTTTTGAGTGCTGCTTCGAACTCCCAGTCTGTTATGTCTGGCAGGTCAGATTCAGACCTTTCCGCACTGATTAGTTTGCTGCTGTTGTATAATTCTCCATAGAACTCTTCAAATCTCTCTAGGAGCTTTTCTTGTTTTGTCATCACGTTGCCATATTTATCCAGTAAGGTCGTTAAGCGTTCTTGTCCTAGCTGGGCATCTCTTTTTGTAAGAGACGCGCAAAACACCAGCTCGTGGATGTGAATGATTTATTCGCAGTACGTGGCAGACCGATGAACGAGCATGAACAATAAATCAATAAAGCGATTACGCAACTTGCACAATTTAGTGGAACAAATGATTGATCACATTAGATATATCCTCCCCTAAAGAAATCATTTTAAAAAAAAAGTCAATAATAAGTCAATCTGTCAGGTAGCTTGCGAATGCGAGAGGGGTACCTCCGTGGTTCATCATCTGGAACATAGCTTGGTGGTATCTCCTCAAAATCATGGATGATCTCAGACTCACTATCGTTCAGATCATTAGTTAAATCCAAGTACCTTGATTTCAGCCTATTCACATTGACTGTCTTTCGACTCCTTGGCATCCCAGGCCGTTCTATGATCACCGACAACCCATTCTGTCGAATTACTTGCTATCCATCAGTCCAATAATCGTCGAACTTCGAACCTCTGGTCGCATTACGTAGAAAGACATTCTCACCGGCTTGCATTTCTGCTTTCCCCTTATCATATGAAATTTTCCTTTGTTCTGCTGCTTGATAAAGCTGCTCCTGAACACTTGAACACACTCGCATTCCATTTTCGTGGCATATGTGAGTGCATCATAAAATCTGACATTCGTTTTTGTCGGAATTGATGGAGTCAGTGCTTGGTCCCTTCCAAACATTAAGCGGCAAGGTGGCATTTTCGTGCTACAGTGCACATGTGAATTGTAGGCCATTATTGCCAAAGGTAATTTATTTTCCCAATCACTCTCTTTTGAGCCAAGACATCTCAGCATCTGCAAGACTGAACGGTTAGATCTTTCAAGCATGCCATTACATTTCGGATTATATGCTGATGTTTGCGACTTCTTCACACCCAAAGCCTGCAAAGTGTCTTTGAAAAGCGCACTTTCAAAGCAGCCTCCTTGATCCGAATGCTAATCGATGGAACTCCAAAATTTGAGCAAATAACTTTGAACTCGACCATTTCTGCTTTCCCCTTATCATATGAAATTTTCCTTTGTTCTGCTGCTTGATGAAGCTGCTCCTGAACAAATGATCGAACCCATCGAAGTTGGTATAACAGGTACACAACATACACCTGCAACATCATTAAAAAGTCTGCACAAAATCCCATTGTCATCCAAAAGTAATTTCATCCAAATACGACGATATTGATTTAATGGCGGCCGTCTCCAGTTTTGTCTTTGAAAAGCTGTCTTATCCATAAGACATTTGATTACTATGTTTATGCCTGCGTCTCCCAATTCAGCTTGATAGAGTGTTTCCATTGGGATACCAGTGGTTGAATTATCCACGGCAGAAATATAGCCTATACGTGACAGCGCATCAGTTGAAACATTCTTTTCTCCCTTTAAGTATTTAATCGTAAAATCAAAATTTTGAGGGAACAAGCTCCATCTTCCCAATCTGCCATGACTGTCGTTCTTTTGATTATGAAGGAAAGTGAGCGGGCAATGATCACTATACAAAGTGAAATGTCGTCCAAGAAGATAATGTTTGAAGTTCTTAACGCATATAGAATTGCAAGGCATCTCTTCTCAGACACAGAATATTTCCTTTCAGTTGTTGAAAGTACTCGACTCGCAAATTCAATAGGTCGGCCATTCTGTTGCAAAACCACACCAACAGCGACATCTGGGGAATACGTAAACACATCGAATGGTATGTTGAGATCTGGATTAGCAAGTGTAGGGAGTGTCGATAACTTCCCCCTTCAGTTCATCCAATGCTTTCTGGCAACGATTAGTCCAAATAAACTCAATGCTCTTAAAAGATGAATACCCTTTTGATAGTTTATAAATAAAAAGAGCCACGAAATTCATAAAGATCTATTATATGAAGATTATATGAACATATCCACGCAATCTAAGTTTGCTTCTAAGATTTGTTTCTGTCCAACGTTAGCACCCGTTGAGATTGGATGGACGAAAGGACTCGTGCTAATAGATCTTTATGAATTTCGTGGCTCTTTTTATCAATGTTCTTAGCCAGAAGACGATTCAGTGGCTCAGCCAGCTCGGCGAAATGGTTGATGTATTTTCTGTATTGAGAAGCCATCCCAAGGAACTGTCTCACTTCTTTTATTGAAGTCAAATTTGTGATTAATTTATAGCCGAAATCTTTTCAGGTGAAGGTCCCGCTTCATCTTTAGAGAAAATAGTTCCCAGAAACTGTACCTCTGTTTTGGCAATCTGACACTTATCACCTCGTAGCGTAAGACCTGCACAACGTATCGCCTCGAAGCATTGACGCAAGTGACCCAAATGTTCTTCAGCAGTTGTAGACATAATCATACTGTCATCCATGAAATTAAAAGTAAATGGCAACTTTCTATAAACACGATTCATTAGAACAGTACTAGCAGCAGGTCCGCCGGAAATACCTTGAGACATCACAGTAAACTGGTAGATAGGGTATCCGGGTCGAGGGCAAAAAGCAGTTTTCTCTCTGTCACTTGGCTTCAAAGGTATTTGAAAAAATCCACCGTGTAGATCGAGAACGGTAAACTTTGAATGACCCGACAATTTCTCCTTCACTTGATCCATGTGTGGTAATACCGTAACAGGCGATATGGTCTTCTTGTGCAAAGCTCTGTAATCTACAGTCATGCGCAAACCCCCAGACTTTTTCGGGACGAAAATAGCAGGTGCAACATAAGGACTCGATGATGATTCAATAATGCCGAAGTCCAAAAGTTGATCAAGTAATTTGTCAACTTCTCCAGCAACTTCTTCTTCTGGGTGGAACACGTACAGGTATGTCATCAATTAGTCTAATGTTATGCTCTAATTCATTTGTTCTTCCAGGTCTGATGCGGAAAATATCTTTGTATTCTATCAGTAAAGCTTGGAATTCAGGATCACTAACCACAGGCAGATTGTATTCTTCAGTTGGAATAGTTAAACCAATTTCATCTTCAATTAAATCGTCACATTGATTTGAAATCTCCAGTGCGCAAGAGCACGGTAGTTGACTTTGATTCCGATTATGACCACTAACTTCCAATTTGATGTCAAATCTAACGATGAAATCGTAGCCAAGAATGACAGGATATATCATATAGTCAGTAACGAAGAATTCATGTTGATAAGTTTGACCTTGCAGATTCAGATCAAGCACAATGCATCCTCTCACTACTATAGATTCGTGATTTACTGTTCTGAGTTTTATCGATGTTGATTCAATTTTTCGGAAAAGTTCTCGGGAAAGCACTGATGATTGTATAAGCGATACTTGAGAACCGGTGTCCAAAAGGGATAATAATTTCTCATGCACTCCACTAACTTTACACGTCGATACTGCAGCATATCTTTCACATTGAACGATATGTTTTGAGTCTTTATCATCAACTAAAACGCCTCCAACGATCGGATAGTTGACCCTTACAATCTCCGGCTGGGTAGTTGGGTCATGCCGCCACGGCCTCGAATGTTTCCCTGGTATCTGTTATTTCCATTTGAGCGACAAAGTCTAGCAGGATGTCCTTCTTTACCACACCGATAGCATATCAATCTTTTGTTATAAGATCTCCCAACTGCAGCTGTTGCAGGCGATTGAACACTTTGTTCCTTATCTTTCAGTAACTCATCCAATTTAGCAGTCAATTCACAAACAGTTTCTTTCAGTGATAACAGCTCAGTTGCTAAGGAAAAATCAACGGACTCCACAGTAGCAGTCACGTTAACCTCATGACCATCCACACCTTTAATATTCACTGCCAATAAACGTTGAGCCATTTCCAGGGCTTGTTGGGTTGTTTTGATATCTTTCATTGCTCTTATTTGTATTGATAAGTTTTCAGGGAGCCCATAAATGAGTTGATAGAATAATAAACTGTCATGAGCCGCCTCGTCGATTCCTGAAGATTTGATCAATTTCTTGAGCTCATGTAAAAATATTCTCGGAGTTTCATTACTGAACATTTTCCGGGCATTGAAAGTCTTGTATATACGGAATTCTTCCGTTTCTGGATGGAAGTTCTTCTTGAGTGCATCGGTGAGTTTTTCAAAGTCAGCCTGATCAGCATCTGAAAGTTCACAGTATACTGCCAATGCTTCACCTTCCAAAAAAGAAGCTATTTTATGAGCAATAGTTTTATCAGTCCAACCGTTAGACTTAGCACATATATTGAATCGAAGCATCCATTCCTTGAAGTCTCCAGAAGCAAAAGTTCGCGGTAGAGTAATATGCCGATCATTCGCTGTTGCCATTTCTGTGCTACCAATGTAAGAGACGCGCAAAACACCAGCTCGTGGATGTGAATGATTTATTCGCAGTACGTGGCAGACCGATGAACGAGCATGAACAATAAATCAATAAAGCGATTACGCAACTTGCACAATGTAGTGGAACAAATGATCGAACACATTACAACATCTTGTCCTAGCTGGGCATCTCTTTTTGCTTTCTTGATGCTTTTCCCATCTTTTACGGTTTTTTTCAACGGGTTTGATGTGAAATGAAAAATACATTTTTTGTGTCTCCTTATGTCTTCTCGAGCTTTTTTCTTTATGGTTTTATCCAGTTCTACATACTCAACATTATTTCTGATATCTCCAAGTTTTTTCATCATTTCTCTTCTTTTCCGCATCAGGCTTTTGATGGATAGGCTGAGTTTTGATTTGCTGCGCTGTGTGTCTAAAGTTGGTGCAATTTTGACTGCACATTCTTGTATTTCTCATGCGATGATGAAAATCATCTCAGCAGCCATTTATAATAGAACATAATGCTTACCAATGTAAATTATTAATTGAAGTAGTCCTAATGTGGACTGATGGCGTACTCCAATCCGCAAGTGTACAATTGCAATGCTACTGTAACCATTGAATTAATCAGTTCTTAAAAGAACTGAATGGAGCATTCTCGTGGCAATGAATTCTAATTGATTAGCTTTGGCCCAATATCTGGTAAAAATGGAAATCGTAAGACTTGCAACACTACTCATTCTTGCTGTTAATTTACTAATACCATAGATTCAAAAAACCGTCACATACACTTTCAAAACAGACGTGTAATATACTGTACCGACTATAGATGCTGGTAGTGGAAATGGAAGAGGACAATGGTCACCATAGGCTACGGAAATTAAAAATGAACAATGGTCACCATAGGTTAAGGAAATTAAAAATGGATATTATAAAGCAACAGGAAACCGACGGATAAAAAAATGGAAAAGTGGAGGTAAAACATGGAACTACGTACAATGATACTACTGCACCGATTACAAGTGAACTAATGTAACACTACATCTGAGACTACACATGGTGGATAATGGAAAGTGGATAATGGAGGTAAACAATAGAACTACTATGACACTCTACTACACCGAAAGCAATCGAACTACACACTATACCTAAGACTACTCATGGAAAATACCGGTACTATTTCTTCACTTGAATTTGTTATCGTCAGTTTCTTAATCCGCTTATAATTTTTCATGGAATCCCACATTTCTTCATTTGTTCTTCATTTAAGATACAGTACGTCGACCACTACCTCAGCTACTGATTAAGGGACATAAAACATAATACTGCAGTCCGTCAGTCATCAGCAGGCATAGAAATTAACAATGCCATAGAAAGTACTATTATCTACTTCTATGTCAGCAGGTACTCGTCTAGTTGTATTTCGACCCCTAACCTGAACACTCAAACCCAGACGAGCGGGGTTCCACACATAGTGGCTGAAAAAATACTGAATAGGTAATTATATGTCTTGAAAGATATGTCAAAAAGATAAGTCAGACATCACTCAAATGCTACGTTCCCACATGTAAGCTCATCCTGTGATTAAATTCATCCCATCAATAAATAAAGTATGCTTTTTTTGCGATCCGTACATGTAAACAAATCCTGTACATCAATATGTGCCTTTTTCGATTCCTACAAGTAAACAGATCCTGTTCATCCTCGATTCCCATAAATATTTAATCGTTGTATGACAAATATGCAATCCACCTTTACACAAACTTCGCCTCATACGAGACTTAACAATGGGACTCTGCATTCGCTCTTCACCTACCCATATAATGGCTACAAGCCATTGTTAGTCGTCTGTTCTCCAATGCAGCAAAGTGTTAAGGAAAATGTGAGTCGTTTGTTGGCCGCGTGCCTCACTGAAATTCACAGAGTGAAGTGAGTTGTCGAGCCGATAAAAGACTATATTTGTAAAGCGATTCATTATGCCTTGTAAGAGCCTTTTCTGTGCAACTCATCAAGTCATGCTGAGAAAAACCTCTATATTTCATGATATTTAGTGTTTTGTTCGCGCATAGTATTTTAGTGTAGCGTATACGTGTAGTATTTGTCAGTCTTGAGTTTTTTTTGTTTCGGAATGCTTTATTCCATCTTCAACGGAGGTTTTATCAAATCAACAATAAGGAAAATGGTTTATATGAAAATTAAAAGATAGAAGTCTAACGGAGTCATTTAGCCATACGTGTTAGTGAGCATTTAAAAGGTTATCCATGCCCTACTGAAATCTCTATGCATGTTCATACACCAAAGCCAGAAAATTTCACTGTCATTGGTCATGTCAAAGTATCCGTTGATTTTGGAATCTATTTTTATTAAAGAAAACAATAACATTCTGTCTAATGAACGGAGCAGATCAGTACCTCTATACTTGAACCTGTGAACTTTGCCGTCGAACTGATTTTATTGATTTTATCTTGAGCTGTAATTATAAACCGCTTGCTTCTATCTTTTAATTTGTATATGAACCATTTTTCTTTATTGTTGATTTGATGAAACCTCCGCTGAAGATGGAATAAAGCATTACGAAATATGTCCACTTGAAAGAGCATTTGTGTTTTTTCTTTAATATGAAGACGCTTGGGCAATTATGCTACAATATATATATATATATATATATATCAAAAATTGCAAATAATATACAAAAGTCAGCCCAAATGAAATACGATCAAAACTCTGGATTTATCCCGACCGGTTGCGTCCTTTCCATGGACTTCTCAAGGGATTAGTGACTTATATTTAAAATTAATTCACAATGATATGTGACAGCATTATAAGCATAGAAATTAAGTTATACTTGGAAACTATGATATCACACGACATGGCAAATCAAAGTATAAATAATGTCAAATTTCTTTGTTGCGCACAGCTTCGTGATACAAATTGTAGACCTCATCTCTTAACATTGTTGCCATCTCCAATTGCATGCACTCGTTTTTGTGTTTGTTCCTTGAAATTGATTTTGATTGCTAATGTTATTTTTGTTTCTTTTGAAGTTGGTAAAATTAGGTTTCAGGTTAATACAGAAAGTGTTGTTTAAATTTCCATTTCGCCTATTATATGCAGTACATGCATGTTTCCTCTGGCAGTTTTTGCAGTTAGCATTTTGACCACTGACAAATCCCGCATTTGAAATCTGATTTGGTTGATTAAAGTTATGAGGCATGGACTTATATCTGCTGTTTACCGGAAAAAGATGCTTGTCCGATGAGAAAAAATCATGGAGATGGCAACAATTTTAAGAGATTGTTTGACGATATGCCAAGTGGCATAAAAGTGGTTCATTGGAATGTCTGTAGCATGTGCCCTACTGGTGATAACGCAACCCTGGACCAATTGAAAATGACTTTGTCTTCAGGCGGTAAAACCTGTCATGTGTTGGGCATCACGGAGACATGGTTGAATCACAACTATGGCGACGGGGAGATATTGATCAATGGCTACCACAGGCCTCTCAGAAAAGATCGAGCGAATAAAGGTGAAGGCGCAGTATTGATGTACATTCAAGAAATGTATGGCTATGCCCGGAGAGCTGATCTTGAAGATGACAACCTTGAAGCGATATGGGCGGAGATCAAATGTCAAAGTGGAAAACCCTTATTGATTTGCACCGTCTATCGACCTCCAAACGAACCATTGACGGCTTGGTTAGACGCATTTGATATCATTATCGCAAAAGCTTTTTTAGAGAATAAAAGCTTATTAATTATGGGAGATTTGAATGTCAATGATTGTGTCAGAAATGATGAATTTAGTAAATTGGAAAATAAATTCATACTCAATGAAGCAAATGGTGAAGGAACCCACTCGAGTCACGACTTCGAGTTCATCCATTATCAATCATATGTGGATCTCTGATGATCTGTTGATCCGTGGTGTCAAGGTCCCCAAGATTGGATTAAGTGATCATTTTCCAACATGTATTTCAATAAGTGGAAGGTTCCGAGGTGGCAACATGCACAAGGTGATATCCTACCGGTCGTACAAACATTTTGACGGGATCGCCTTCAAGCAGGATCTCCAAACTGTACATTGGTCTGTTTTAGACATGTTTGATGATCCGAACGACGCTCTCGCACTTTGGCACAAGATGGTAATGGAGGTTATCAATAAACACGCACCAATACGTGAAAAAAGAATCAAAAGAGACTGGCAACCCGAGTGGTTCACGAAAGAAATTAGAGAATTGATGCGAAAGCGCGATTACAACAAAGCCAAGAAAGAGTACGATCTTTATCGTCTCTATAGAAACAAATGTGTTGCTCTTATTCGCAAAGCGAAGCAGGACCACTATACGAATCTTATAGAGACCAGTGCAACAGACACCAAAAAGTTGTGGAATCACCTGAAAGGTCTGGCGCCATCAAAGAAGTCCGCTACCATAACATCTATGAGCATAAATGGCAATCTATCAGAAAATCCCACCGAAATTGCAGACGAATTAAACAAATTCTTTGTGACTGTGGCAGAAAGACATTCTACAAAAGCCAATGGCCATGGCATAAGCAACATTCTAAATACGCTGCGTCTGTACGTCTCCAGGTTCAGTCCGGATCAGTTCCAAATACCTCAAATTACCATTTGCGAAACTGAATGTTTGATCAAAGAATTATCGTCAAATAAAGCAACTGGATTGGACAATATTCCTCCCAAATTACTCAAGTTGGGCTGTGTAGAACTGGCACCATCATTGACAACGATTATCAATTTGAGCCTAACTTCTGGAATCTTCCACGACATGTGGAAGCAAGCCCGCGTACCTGCACTACACAAGAAAGGCGATGTCAATGACATAGAAAATTACAGGCCGATATCAGTGCTACCAATAACAAGTAAAATCATCGAAAGGCATGTACACAAATATTTATATCTGCATATGCATCCGATGTTGCATGTCTCCCAATCTGGTTTTAGAGAGGGTCATTCATGTGAAACAGCTTTAATCAATATGTTGGATCAATGGACGAAGAGCATTGATGATGGTGATTTGAATGCAGTTATAATGTTGGACCTTAAAAAGGCCTTTGAGTTGATAAATCATGAGCTTCTGTTGGAAAAACTTTTGGCCTATAACGTCTCAGAGCTTTCATCTACTTGCAAAACAGGTACCAAGTTGTGTCTCTTCAAAATAGACTATCAGACAAGCTCTCAGTACCCAGCGGAGTGCCTCAGGGATCTATGATCGGCCCACTGCTCTTTATCATCTTTGTCAACGACCTACCCTTACATCTATCTGCCAGCAATATCGTTGACATGTATGCTGATGACACAACCATTACTACCACTGGAAAATGCCTAGATGATGTGAAGGGCAATGTTGATACTCTAGTCAATGAGGCGGAGTCCTGGTGTAAGGGCAACTGTATGGCACAGGGCATGCTTATTACAACTTGGCAAAAACGGCGGCGACTCAGTAAGGATGAGATAACCACATTCTCCCAAAGAATATCTTTGACTGACAAGCACAAAGTCCTTGGAGTTATAGTCGACCAAGATCTGACATGGAATGAGCACGTTCAATATGTTGCTCGGCGTGTGAGCAGCTATGTTGCATTGTTGAGAAGGATAAAGCAGTTCTTGCCAATTCGTGTGCGGAGAATCTTCTTCATGGCCTACATACAATCTTGCTATGACTTTTGTTTATCGGTGTGGCGTGCTTCCTGTCACATAACGAGAATTGAGAAATTCCAAAAGCTTGCAATCAGAGTTGTGCTTGATCGCCCAAAACGTGAAAGCTCCAAACCTTTATTCAAAGAAATGCACATTATGCCCATGAGCACTCGAGTCGACTTTAAGCAGACTCTACTTGTGTATAAAGCCCTAAATCAGTTAGCACCAACTTATTTACAACGCATGTTTTTACGCAAGGAACAAGAGAAAAAGACACGATCTGTAACACAAGGAGACCTGTGTATTCCCAAAGTTAGAACCAAACTAAGAAAGATGACGCTTGTGGTTCGAGGTGCAGAACTCTATAATTCCTGCAATCGTTGTGCCCGATAGGCTGACAGTGTTTTGAAATTTAAGCGAAACTATATATGTGATTTCTTCAAAAACTTCTAATTGATGTTCATTCTCTTTTATCTACCTAATCATGTTTTTCTGTATGCTAGAGGACCATTGTAAATTAGCTATTGCTACCAGTGTCATCCTCTTAAAATAAAGATTTTATTATTATTATTATTATTATAGATGAGGTCTACAATTTGTATCACGAAGCTGTGCGCAACAAAGAAATTTGACATTATTTATATTTTGATTTGCCATGTCGTGTGATATCATAGTTTCCAAGTATAACTTCATTTCTATGCTTATAATGCTGTCACATATCATTGTGAATTAATTTTAAGTATATGATAAACCACTGTTTTGAGGAGTGAACCAAGGATCATCTACGAGTGCGAAGCACGAGTAGATGTCTTGGTTTACTCCGAAAAAGTGGTTTATCAATATTTCTATTCCGATCATTATAAATGGGCATCTATCAATGATCTATCGATGTCCATGATCAATCTGATCCTATATCCCGAACATAGTAATGGAAATCTGTAATACTTAGATTTCTAAATTTTAAACTAATTTTCAATAATATAATATGCCTGAGAAATCAATTCTCTGCCACAATTTCACTATTGTCTAACTGTCAAGCCTGCGAAGAATGAATGATTCATTTCTAGAAGAATATTTTGACGAATTCGATTCTCTTATGATGGACTTTTTCAATGATGACTGTACACAACAAGCTACTTCTGCATCAACCTCTAGATTTGCTACAACATCATCAGAAGAAATACAAGAACATTTGAAAAGAAGAGTACCTGAGGGAACCAAGAAGAAAGAAAAGTCATGTGTAAAGCTGTTCAAATCATGGCATAGTGAATGGAAAATAAGACTGGATGGGTGCAAGGTGTTCCATGAGCTGGAAGAGATGAGCGATAGCGATTTGAATTACTGCTTAAAGTTTTTTTTGACAGATGTGCGTAAACAGGACGGAACGAAATACCCGCCAAAATCGTTAAAGTCTATATTTGCAATGATACAACATTATTTACAATACGAATGCGGCAGAGATTGGTCATTGTTCAAATCTACAGAGTTCAAAGAGGCACGCGATGTCCTTGACGCAGAAATGAGAGTCAGCGCAGAAGAAGGAAATGTTGCAGCCCCAAAACGCGCAGAACCAATATCTGAGGATGATGAAAAGGAATTATG
Source organism: Prostheceraeus crozeri (assembly GCA_907163375.1). Lineage (NCBI taxonomy): Eukaryota > Metazoa > Platyhelminthes > Polycladida > Euryleptidae > Prostheceraeus > Prostheceraeus crozeri. The sequence goes on along the minus strand of CAJQUW010008486.1, from coordinate 86,544 downwards.
GCAGAAGGGTATTCTAGGATCTGGTACACCAACTCAACTCCAAGAAAGTCTGATTTACTGTCTCGGAATTCAATTGGGATTACGTGCAGCAGCAGAACATAAGCAGTTGAAGTTTGGAAACAACAGTCAACTGAAGCTAATAACAGAAAATGGAGAGAAGGTTCTTCGATACACAGAACATGTATCAAAATGCAAAAACTTTGGTCTGAAGCAATCGACATTGGATCCAAAATCTGTAAGAATATTCCCTAACAAAGAAAACCCCAGTCGCTGGGTGATAAACCTTTATGAACTGTACATTCGCATAGACCGACTGAATGTAAATTTCCTGATTTCTACCTAGCGATGATCAATAATCCGACTTCATCAGTGTGGTACAAAGCTCAACCTTTGGGAATTCATCAGATTGAAGGTGTTACCAAGCGATTCATGTCTAGCATTGGCAAAACAGGATAATACACGAATACAAGCTTACGCCGCTCAGCTAAGACCAGGTTGGTGAAGGCAGGGATACCGAAAGAGGTGGTAAAGAAACGCATGGGCCATATATCAGACGCCGATGAGGTCTATATTCATGAGCAGCTGATGGAAAGAGAAATGGGAAGCATACTCTCTGGTTCAAACCCACAGCCCGTGTCCTCTGTTGTCCCGTCTACATCTTTTTTGTCAGAGTCAGAGCAAGAAGCTACCAAGCCAAACAAAACAATCATATTTAATAACTGTTCATTTAACAATTGTACATTTTAACTATGTTTTGTTATATATGTTTTCTAAAGGATGCAGTATCAGAGATCACATCAGTAGATGAACTTTCAAGCAGTAGATGAAATTCAATTTTGCATTTTGCAATACTACTGATGTAATATCTTATCACATGGATAAGTATATGATATCTACCTGATTCTAGGAGTTAACCAGTGATAATCTACGAGTCGGAGCGCAGCGAAGACGAGTAGATTTCATGGTTTAACTCCGTAAATCAGGTAGATATCTTATTTAAACCACTGATATCTACTAAGATTTCCAAAATGGTTTAGGGTTAGATGTCATTATGGTATTAAGATATTTAAACCGTTGATATCAACAACACATTGATGTAACATATCTACATTATAGCCATAAATTATTACACCACAGTAAAAGGTTTTTACTATTAAGATTTCCATGATATAACACATATAAAGATTTCTATAGATGTAAGCTATGGATTTATGTGTCCGTGATTTAGTTCATGCATGAACATAGTCCTAGTTTGATTTGCTGTTTGAAAATCAAAAAGTAATACAATTACTTACATTACATTTGTTTTGCAGTACTGAGATTTCCCAGCAGTTCATAGATAGTGATTGCAGGAGGTTAAATGCAGGAGTTAAACGCTGATAACCTCCTACCGATTATACATTACAAAGATATAGACACCTACTGATGTCAGTGGTTTAAATATAGATATCTGGATTAATAGGTAGTTTATACACTTTTTCGTCTACTTTATATTAACATGGGGACATAGGCAATGGAGGAATAGAAATATAAGTCACTAATCCCTTGAGAAGTCCATGGAAAGGACGCAACCGGTCGGGATAAATCCAGAGTTTTGATCGTATTTCATTTGGGTTGACTTTTGTATATATATATATATTACAATTTACGGTCATGTGTACAGGTGGGCTTCTCAAAGCTCCACTTATCAAGATTTTAAGGATACTAAAAAAATTGTACAAAAACGCTGGAAAGAGCAAGGATACAGTAGGAGTGCTGCAAGAACTGCTGTTCGCACCGTCTTCACTATGACTAAACAGACTCCTAATTTTTGGAACACATGCTTTTTGCCGTGTAATTGTATTATTTGTACATACAGTGAACCTTGTAGCTACATTGCAAATATTTTTAACACTCATTTTCCCATTGTACATATAATCCAGTGTACAGATTTTAATGTTATTTATGTAATCATTTGTAAAAATTGTAAAAAGTCCTATGTTGGTCAAACTTCAAGATGTTTACGCATGCGCATTTCTGGGTCATTTCTGGGCGAATATTAAGTCAAGTCGGGATACTTCTGTAACAAAGCATTTTAATTCTTTTTGTAATTTTTCTATTTTACTTACTTTGGAGTTGAACATTGTCCGAACCATGAAAAGAGATTGTCAAAAGAAAATGCATGGATAAAGCGTATGTGTTCATTCCCTCCAAATGGCTTAAACCAAGAGTTGGACAAATGTAGTAAGCTCCGTTTCATTGTTCCGTATAGGAATTGTAGCAATCGAATTTTACGCTTTTGTCAGAAAGAGTTGTCAAATGCTCAAGTCAGTGGTGCATTCACTAACCAATTAAATTTACGAGTTTTGTTAAGAAACGATTTCTGACTGTATCTGTGTATCACGTTCACTTTGTCATTGCCTCTACTCTGATCTGTGGAATTGATAAAGCTGTCTTCAATGAAAGCGAAACCGGTCTTCCACATTACCATCCTGTTCTCTGTAACTGCATTTCAGATAGTCAGTGTGAGGGTCTTTATAGATATAACATATCTATACATATATATTTATAATAAGACCTTAATATGATAATATATTATAATAATATAATATATAATTAATATATTATAATAAGACCTTCTTTATTGACCGTGTCATTCTTTTTTAAAACCTATTCATTTGGTCAATGGCGAAAATTATTGTTAATGTATATTTATCTATACATGCCGAGACCCTGAAAGGAAAAAATCAAGAGGTGAGAACAAAATCTGACTGAAATCATTACGGGAACTACAAACGTTTCTGGCTTATTTGCCGTCATCAGTATAGTATACCCTATTGTAGAGAATCCCTTTTTCCTTTCGGGGTCTCGGCATGTATAGATTAATTCTTTCACTGGCCAAATGTGTCAGCTGCCGGCTTTCTATGTACATCCACCTACCAATGGGCTGTGCATAGAACCATGGACTTCTATAACATAGCATCTGGACAGAAATCTGAAAAGATATCATTGACCCTTCTATACGAAATGAGGCTGACTATTTGAATCGATGTCATTCATACAGAAGTTATGTGCATTATATTCTTGTTATTCTTGCTCTGCGGGCGTTGTTAATTAGTGTTTTTCAAATCATCAGCGATGTTTGTGGAGAAAGGAAAATGCTGAGCACATGCTCTGTGTTTGTGTACCGGTACAAGAATGACAGTAAATTTAAAGACTCCCCTTACATTTCATTGCTTATCTTTGAAAAATAAGCCACAGAATTTATCGATAAAGAACAATGTGATTTACGCCGACGACCAAGCCAAAATTACTCTTCTTTGGTGGTGAAGTTAATACATTCTCACAATTGCCTTCCTCAGGAAGAAGAAGAGAAATTTCAATCGATATGGAAGCATAGCCCTCAAATGTGAAATGAAAACTGACTTCGTTCGTCACCTCAAATTAAAGTAAAAAAATGTGTGAATACGAGTAAGACTATACTCGTACATTTTGAATTTCGGAGCGACAGAAATCTGATTGCAAGGTTACAGACGAGTATATTCTCCTGAACTCATCCTTGCAACGATCGAAGAATTCAACACAATAAAGATCATGAAATTTTTTATCATATTTAACACAGTGATTTTAGACCCTATATGGATAATGTATATCTCATAGGATGGATCATGAAATTTCATTAAGTGATGCACAAATAATACAAGTTTGCAGTGCTCTTGCATTATCTTCTATCACACAATCGAAATGAGCACCCTGCATGGATATGGCTATTTCTGAATAATATTTATAAAATAAAGAGCTCGATTCTATCCTGGTGTATGTTGCATCAATATTCTGAGCTTCTATGCGCCACTATGACATTAAAAGCAAAGCAGCAAACATGTGTAGTGTTTTCTTTGGTGTTGGTTCTTCGAAAGTTCCCGAATGAATAAAGTCATTTCAGGAAGTAAAAGCAAAATCAATAACCAATCCACGAATCAACGTAGCACTTTGTGTTATTTGATGTGTTGCTTCACTTGGAAAAGGGAAGATATTACCTAATATTTGTATAAAAGTGTAAACCTGAAATGCCAGTTTATTTCCAAAGGATTAATTATTTGACTTTGATTATTGATTAACTCTCTTTTAAAATCTTGCGTATTCGTAAATAGTTTCTGTAAATAGCACTCCAATGTTTTATTTAATTCAAAAAAATAGTAGCCAGCAGATCTATGTGAATGACATTGATTGATACATGAATAAGTTTCCTCAGATAACTCATTTGCCAATGTGCAAAAGGCGACTGAAAATTCTGATCAGAGTTTAACCAATGGGCAAAGTCAGACTGAAAAAGAGACTATAGGAATTATACTTCAAAATTGATGTAAATTGGCATGATCTTACAGATATAGTTACACATTATCACGAAAATTAATCAACCGATACATACTTAAATGCATCAATATAAATACAATATCAGCCTCATCTCGTACACGTGCTATTTTAGATATCTGTCCAGATGCTATATTATAGAAGTCCATGATAGAACGCAACAAGAACTAGCTATTTGCATTCGTGTTTGCAAGTTCAAATTTTTTAACCCGAACTCTGAGAACATGATTTGAATTATTTCATTAATTGTAGATGTCTGGAGGTCGGATGACGATTTATCGGCATCTGATTTACTGATTCTCTACAATAGGGTATACTACACTGATGACGGCAAATAAGCCAGAAACGTTTGTAGTTCCCGTAATGATTTCAGTCAGAATTTGTTCTCACCTCTTGATATATATTTATATATATATTTATATACATGTATATATATATATATATATATATATATATATATATATATATATATATATACATGTAAATAAGATCTTAATGTGACAATATTTCGACTGTCTCTTTTACAAGTCTGATGGCATATGTATAGCGCGCGGTATACATTATACCATCAGACTTGCAAAAAGAGACAGTCGAAATATTGTCACAATACGATCTTATTTATTGGCCCAGTCATTCTTTTTACATATATACTCAACTGGCCAATGGCAAAATTCATTCTCAATGCATGTATATATATATTCAAAATATACAAAAAAAGCAAATCACACATTGATGTTTTAATGTTCATGCTTATTTAGTGAAGGCTGAAGCATAGAAATTAAAAGCTCTTCTTTTTCTCTCTTTGGTATTTACTGCATTGTGGAGGTAATTGATACAATTATATCGGTGCTACAATAAATTTTACATCATGATTACTGGCACAAGATGCTATGTGCTTACTGACGTTTAGGATAGCATAGTTATGATGGAATATTTGCTGCCTGTTGATAGTTATTCTCGTCCTAAGCATGCCACCAGTTTGGCCTACATAAAATTGACTGCAGCCGTTACAAATAAGAGAGTAAATAACATTGCATGACAGACAATTAAGATTAGATTTAATGTTGAAAGTTCTCAAACCGTTTTCTACTTTAAAGTCAACACCCTCCCCCTCAACACGGCAACAGCCACATCTTGCTTCATCACATTTTGTTATTCTGTTAATAGTTTCTTTGTTATTTTAATTTAATAATATTCCATACAAGTTTTTGGATTGTTTATATGCTTTTATGATTCGACAGTTCTTAAAAGGATCAATAGCTTTAAAACTCCCATAGTCAGAGCGATTACTTGATTGCATTTATTCGGATAATTTTTGCTGTATGTTGAAACGAATGGTATTATATCATTATGTTTGTTTTCTTTTCTATCAGTTCCTCGTGATGCACATTCAAATGCATTCTCAATCAAATTATTCGGGTAATTTAAATTCACTAAAACTTTCTTCAAATTACTCAATTCGATAAATTTGTTGCTGGAATTGAATACCAATATTTCTACTCTATTTGCCAGGTTGTAGGGAATATTGTAAACTATATGTCCAGGGTGCGCAGAATTGAAAGGCGCATAATTCATGCTTGTCGGCTTCTGGTAAATTTTTGTTTCTAATTTCCCATATTCTTTGTAAACAGTCACGTCAACAAAATTAATAGCTTTAGCATCACTATTCATGGTAAATCGAATCGATGGATTAAGACTGTTTAAAATTACGTTGAAATTGTCAATGCTGTTGAATTCCGTATCCCAATTGATGAAAAAAATCATCAATGTATCTGATCCAATTTTCCGTTATTACAGAGGATATGTTATCATTGCATATTTCTTTTGTTATAGAATACATTTTTTCCTCGAGAAATCCCATAAATAATATCGCATATGTAGGGGCCATTTTGGTGCCCATGGCAGTATCAGATGTTTGCAGGTAGAAGTCGTTCTCGAATTTTAAGTAGTTGTTTTTTGAGAATTACGTTTGTAGAAGACAAGCTTCTAGAGGAAGGAGAAACCTGTCAGGGAAAAAGATTTCTCATTTTTTCTTGGCTTCCTGATTTGGATATGTTATATATATATATAAATATATATATATATATATATATATATATATATATATATATATATATATATATAATATAGGGTGTCCAGTTAAGGACGCCGTATTTAATTCAATTGCGATATCCACAATGCTTTTAATATGTTATTAATCAAATACGTTGTCGGTGTTTCATGAAGTCAACATGAATTCATGCTTTAAAGAACAAAGAATACAGATTGCAAAATGTCATTATAAACATGGGGAATGCTACCCAGAGACAATTTGTAAGAAGATTGAGGAGACCAGCTCGGCGTTGGATGTCAGACATCTTGCGTGGCGTCGACCTGTTAGATCCAAGGGTGATATCGATGCTGCAAGGGAGAGCGCGGAGGAAAATTCCAGAACGTCTGCGTCATCGGTCACAGCAATTAGAAATTTCGAAGAGATTTCATCCCAACTCGAGAGCGTAGATGAGCAAGACTTATGGTTGCAACAAGATGGTGCAACTTGCCATACTGCACGAGAAACTACACAATTGCTCAGTGAGAAACTTCCTGATCGCCTTATCTCCAGCAATGGCGATTATTGATGGCCATCAAGACCATGTTGGTTCTCCCCATGTAATTTCTTTAATTGAAGCTATGTGAAATCACGGGTATTTTTAAACAAACCCAACACGATTGCTCAATTGAATCACGAGATTTGAGGTGGAATCACTTCAAACTTACGTGTATGTGAGAAAGGGATTGAACATTTCTTTCACAGAATAAGAGTATGCCATGACTGTCGAGGGGGCGTACGTAAGTGAATATACAGACCAGCGATGGAACCGGGTCACTGTGTCAATTGGGTCACTATTTTGCGCCGGGCCACCGGGTCAGTGTTCAGATGTGGTGACCCGGGTTTTTTCGCTGTTTTAATTAAAAACTATAGTACCCGTGGTTATTTATTTTATCGCACCAGTTACAGGATGACAGCGTCAAGAGTTAAGGTTCAACACAGCAAGAACTGCATTGTAAGCCATGAATGGGGCGCCAGTGCAATGCACTCCGTTTCTTGGCTTCCGTAAATCCGCTTCAGGCGAATTTTAATCCTTAGCATGTACCTATTACTCATTATTATTAAGATTATTTTTCCCATGACAGCTTTTTCCACCATATCGACCCGGATTTTTTAACTCCCAGAAAATTACCAAATTATAGAGGAGATCAAAGCGGTTCTAATGGTTCCTCTCCAAATCTCACAAGTTGCCTAGAACGCCAGCAAATTGCATTTGGAGAAATATTTTTTAAAAAAGCTCCAACTTTTGAATGATGCGGTCGTCATTAATCTGTAAAGTTTAGCAAATTATGTACATTCTTTTTCCCCAGATTCAGCATGCAACTCAAATAAATAGAAACAAATTTCGGGTCACCGGGTCACGCAATAGCGACCCGGATCCTTCGCTGAGTAGATGAAAAACTGTTTTTGTGAATGCAATATCAGACAAACTAATAACTGGACACCCTATATACAATATGCGTGTATAATATATTGCGTATGTTGTCCATTTCCATTCTATGTACCTAACCATGTCATTTAACTATTGTATTTTGTCTTTTCCAGCTGATCTTGCATTGCGATTGCTGCCATCAGTTCATCGATATCAAATAGATATTCTGATGCGAGCTATTGAAAATCGGCTTATCGTGACATTGGCAGAGGCAAACGTTATTGAGTATCTTAGAATTGCCAATATTTACGAAATCAAAAATCTCAAAACTGCGGCTATTGAAAGACTTTCGAGAATTGAAACCGAATTCTTGAATAGTGAATTGGACTGCCGGAAAATTCCAGAGGACATTCAACTTCAAATATACAAGAAACGAGTAATGAAGCTCGAGGAAGCAATAAGTGATATTCGTAAAAGTTTTTTGCAGCCATGTATGAGGGTGGAATCTCGAATGGAACGAAGACCTGCTAATCATTGCTCCGAGCATCAAATACCGTTGTTTATAAGTGAAGGAGGAAATCCGTGCACGCAATGCGTGGAGACTTTTAAAAGCCATATCCTTGAATTGTGTCGCCGAGCTCTAAACAAACATGCAGCCAGTATTACAAAAGAAACTTCTTCATGAAATTTATATCATGTAATTCATGGAAATACACATGTATAATGAATGCTTCATTAAGCCCTGTTTTTATAAAGCTACAGCAATTATTTATCTCAATGACTTTTGCATTATGTTTTCACATAAATCTGCCGTGAAAATAAACACTCGCATTTTTGAGATGCATTCTTGAGAGGAATAAGAGGGAAAATTTTCCCAAAGTTTCTCTCATCGTACTATGGAACATTCTCAAGGGATACAGATAAAGTGAACAACTACATACGCGAATATATTATAATATTTCAAAATCATAGACTGAAAGCTGGGGTAAGCGGAAATAAGTAAAAATTTACTGAACTCATCAGATCATATTGTTTCCAATTACTTTGTTCGGTCAATAATTACAACTGCGGCAAAAATATCTGTTTCTTTAACAAATAAATGCATTAAATTGATTATTCTAGCTCAGACCAGCACAATAATAAAAAAGGCCTACGTCTTCAAACATAAAGTAGAAATTGCTTCGAGCTTTGATGTATTTAAACTATTCATAAATATTTGAAGCCGACAGACAGATGTAGGCTATAATGACTAGGTACAAGGTGCGGCATAAAAAATGTGACTGAATTTTGCAGCATAACTTTTTAATTATCCAACAGAAATTAACAAATAAGGTTTCATTTTGAAGCCAATACGCATCTTTATTGCCATAATCAACATTGCAATGATTACATTTGAGGTTGAGAGTATAATGTATATGCAAAGCAGAAGAACTCGAAAGCCAAAACACTAGATGAAATGAACAACTGAATGGAAAACTAGCTTACTTCCAAATCTTCACTCAAGCGATAATCATCATGGTGAAGTCCATGATCACACAATCATCATGGCAATTGATCACACAATATCAGGGTGATTACTGGATCAGCCTTCAGCAATCACGCCGTCAAACGTAGTGCTAGAAATTTCGCATTTTCCTGTTTTTATTTCTTCCGAAGTCTCCATGTCTCTTCCATCACACTTACTTTTGAACATTAGACTATATTCAATGTCTTTATGATCAATCATTGAACGCTTCATCGCGGAATCTCTTTAGCAATTTTATAAAAGGTTCAGTGCGGATGCAAGTGATGTAGACTTTCTACGCATCGTTTATCTATCGTTTTAACTGTTTTTTCTCTCTACTTGTAGTTGTGACACAATATTACTTCTCATTCCAATTTTGAAATTCAATTTTGCAGGTAATTCATTGATGTGCAAGTTATATCATTTTCTGATGAAAGCTACATGATGCTCTGGGTGCAGTTATGCCTTATATGCTGCTTTTTTTCCTCCACCGGCGTTTAAAGCATCAATACATCATCTTGATTAGTCGCCTCATCCTCAATGGGCCGTCCATATTTGATATATGCAGATTCAGAGTGTCATTTATGTAGTGTGCCTGATCAAGGACTACTGCAATTTCTATGTTGTTCAGGACAGACCAACTCCATTTCAGTGGAAATTTTTTTATGGTCTGATTTTGTTCAAATACCTGATGAAATGATTGATGGTCTAATAAACTTTATTCTGACAGATGTAGCCTGACCGTTATCAAAAGGCCTCAGGGAAAGCCTTACCGTTGAATACTATAGTTCACTGCACTGAAGGAGGTATGATATGTTGCTATTCGGATTGTGTCTTCTGGAAAACAGAGTGATCGTGCCTTTCATATTTAGGTCTCGACCGTAGAGTAAGTATGTATAGTCCGGCAGCCAGAACGAGTTTCTGCAGGGAACGAGGCCGAAAGTGAGACTTTCACAGAATGATATACACCCTATGCCTACTACGAATCGGCACGTCTGCCGAGTTCCAGTGAGTTCCTCTTCTTGTCAGACAGGATCAAAAAAAAAACACATGTAAATCCAATGGGACGCAGATTGCAGTTTTTGGCTAAAATGAAATTTTGTATGTTTTCATTGATTAAATGAAAAGTATTAAGCCCATTGTCATGATTTTTGACATGGAATGTCTTCAGGTCATTTCCTAGGATATGCATGTGCGTTTATCATGCATCTAATCGGCAATGTATGTGAGGATGTGGTTGAATGTGGATAAAGTTGCTCAAAATGTTTGTGTTTGCCGACATTAAGAGGCTCGCCAAATGTAAATGTGTTTAGCTTTGTAGACAGGGGTACATGAACATGAAAGGAAATAACCTGAAGACATTCCATGCCAAAAATTATGTGTCTAGGCTTAGTACTTTTCGTTTAATCAATGAAAACATACAAAATTTCATTTTAGCCAAAAGCTGCAATCTGCGTCCCATTGGATTTACATGTGTTTTTCTTTGATCCTGTCTGACAAGAAGAGGAACTCACTGGAACTCGGCAGACGTGCCGATTCGTAGTAGGCATAGGGTGTATATCATTCTGTGAAAGTCTCACTTTCGGCCTCGTTCCCTGCAGAAACTCGCTCTGGCTGCCGGACTAGTAGGTAGAGTGTCGGTTCAAAAAGGTATCTGTATAAAGTTAAAATTTTTATATCAAAAGATTCAGTTTTTTGCGGAGATCACGTTCCTGCGGTCCAAAAAATTATTTGAGCACTTTTGAAAAGAAGTCAAAATTTGCCAATTTATATACTACCGAGATGACTCTCCTAAAAAATAAGTAGTATGAAGCAAGTTGGATATCAAGGGGATGAATATTCGCTAATAAGCATCATAGCTAAGCGGAAATTATGCTGATGATCAAGGAAATCTAATGAACGGTATTATAATTGAAGTCTTCATGAAAAAGTCGCGATATTATTTGTGCTTTCTTGGCTGAAATTTCAAGTTTTAAATTCAATTTTCACCGGCATAATTTTGTGATTCACTAAATTTATGTTTCATTTCTAGAATCTCAATAGTGATGTGGAACCATTTACATCTTTCAAAGTTAAATGAAATCATTGTCTTTGATTATGTGATTTTTCTCTGCCAGTTGCAGGTTGCATGTGTTATTATCACGCTTGAGAAAATATTTTTGAGGTTGAGCATGAAAGTAATTGAACCCATCGAATTGCTAATTTAACAAACATCACCTCTGCAAGTCTGTCATGACACTGAGAATCAGAAAAATACCATCATTTCTTCAGCATTACTGTCATGATCAGTCGATTCCGTTGTAATTTCTTCAAAACTGCATAAATATGCATCTCAAATTTGGAAACAATTCCGAATATATCTCCCTTGAGTTCATTTAATAAAATCGAAAGTGTATACACATTGGGGATTTAATAAATGCGGAGTTACCACTCTACATAATTTACTCTATGGTCTCGACTTTGATACATTGATCTTCCGGTGGCATTATTAGAGCAATCATGCAGGCTGAATACATGTCACCTACGCTTGGAGTCTTGAACAAAGTTTTGAAATCCGTAATTGCATGGCTAATGCGAAGTATGCCTTTCACAAATGAATCCTGATGTCCTTGCGGCACAGAATGCAAGCATCAGCAATGTGAAAGCGTAATCGAAGTGAAGGAGAACAAAGGTTTCCATCAATTTAAACGTAATCACACCAATGAACAGTTTTTGACGATTTGTGTACTTAGACCTACCACCAGATTTGATTCTTGAATGAAAACATTAATGATATCTTAAGTGGGACAGTCACATTGAAATTTACATTACAGTCACAGCAAATGGCATATTTTTCGATCATTGTGTTCTTGCCAAAAATTATGACTCTAGGCTTTGTACTCTTCGTTTAATTAGAGAAAACATGCAAAATTTCATTTTAGTCAAAAACTGCAATCTGCGTCCCATTGGATTTACATGTGTTTTTCTTTTATCTTGTCTGTCAAGAAGAGGAACTCACTGGAACTCGGCAGACGTGCCGATTCGTAGTAGGCATAGGGTGTACATCATTCTGTGAAAGTCTCACTTTCAGCCTCGTTCCCTGCAGAAACTCGTTCTGTCTGCCGGAATAGCACTTTGCTCTCTTGCATAACTGTAACAACTGTTGCTCTGATGCAATGATTTGTATATTCTACAGAGAGATTCAATATTCCTCGATAAGTGTTTCATGAAGTCACGGAGAATAGTTTTACCAACTGGAATTTTTAACAATCCAGATGTCGTGCATTTCAAGAATAAGGGTGATTCTGCAGTTGGGTTGTCACAAAATTTATCTTTGTTCAGTATCAAAGCTTCTAAGGGACAAGTTGATTTGTCGCTCTATTCATGCTTCATTCTTGCTTGTACTTCAGAGTACATTCTTGCTTGTTTCAGATCAGAATGCTCTTTTGCATTCAGTGACGCCTTTACGTTCTTTGAAGGAAGTGGGACATTTATTATGCTATATCGCTTGCAAGAGCCATTCGTTTTCATATCAATGGACATGTATGTCAGCGCTTGAAGATTTTCTCTACCGCGCAGTGCAAAGTGATACATTATATCAAATTGTACTTCTTCCTGCAAAACCTCCAATGTTGATCTAATGAAGTTTTGTTTGATCTTAAACAGATCGACTTCTTTAATAGCTTCAAATTCCTTCCTTTTTCTTGATGACTTTTCAAACACCTTCCGACCATCGATCTTAGTGCACCATTAGATTTCTAGAGCTCATCAGCATGGATTATGTTTGTAGTCTTATTCACATCAGTTGAGTGTAAGGTTCCATGACAATAGACAGCCATGATATCGGCTTGACATAGTTGACCAGTTGGCGAGTCAGGCGATGCATTTCACAGGCAAGTAAAGAGAGTTTCTGACTCGAATCTAATTTATTGGTCGAAAATAAAAGGATAAAGTTACACGTCGCATGGCTCATCTCTATGAGCATAATAAAAATAAACATAATGATCTAGGTAGCATCGAGGATTTTCAGGTCGATTTCATTGCTAAGCTGACGAACACTCGAGACACAACATTCACTGAAGCAAAAGCTATTACACACTTGAAGCCAACAATCAATAGAAGACATGAATTACCTTGCTACAGTCTGCCTTCTCACTTTGATCACCTCACATTCAACAAGCAACACAATTCTTAATATCATTCACCTCTTTATAAATCTTCACACCGAGTTTGCAGACCGCCATTTGACCATCGACCGTTAAGAAGGCGCTGGACGCCGAAGGCCCGTCACGCTGTGCGACGTGTAATTTTATCCTTTTATTTTCGACCAATAAAATGATATCGGCTTACTGACCAATTGCTATGTGAAACTATGTTAATTGCTATTGCCATAATTAAACTTTCCATGGCTCATGTTCATTGCTGCAGCTATTCTAAATTCAAATTTATAATGCACAAGAAAGATGATTTATGTTTCACAACTAACTGCAAATACAGCCAACCAGGGATGTCTATGAAGCATAGAGAGTGTTAGGGATTTTCAACTCTCAATTCGTAGGATTTAGCGTAGGCCGGTTTGAAAATATAGATTGCAGAGTTTTCATCAAAGATGTTGAGAAAGTGCATTGTCGTAAATTGTAACTTCCAATCAGAAATGAAAAAACAGACAAGTGGATTAACGCCATTCCTAACATTATTGATTAAGGGAAAACTACAAAAACTATGAGTATTAGTTCATGACACTGGTCTTACAATTATTATTTTTCGATTCTTGCATTAACAACACTACACGTATTCTGCGTGGAATATATGTTTAGTCACGAAAAATCCTAACTGAATATCAACTGAACATCGGAATCAAATCGGCATCAAATTCCCGACGAATTATGTGAACTTAAAGAAGTTTACAATTGAGTGTCAATTATTAATTGTGATTTCTTATCATTCTAGAGCAAGAGCTACGCCTGCAGCTGAAAGAGTATCCTATCGATTTCATTTACAGAGAAAGTAGCACCGTCAGAAATTCTTGACAATGGATGTTTACTGATGAAGGCTTCAAATAGTCTTGTTTGAAGCATATTCATATTTGACATCTAAAATGATGCCCGAGTACCAGATTTTAGAGAGATTATCACATTTGGGTACTATACTATATGAAAACTGTGAATGACATATTATCAAATCTATCAAATCATTAGCTGAATGGATTAATCCAACAGATTTGAATGAAGACCCAAAAATCCGCTTAGAATTGATTGAGCTGTCTGAAACTGAATTCGATGGGGCAGGTAGAGTGCATCACTTATTTTGCAATCATCGAAATTGTATGCAGCAATGACTTTTATCTTTAATCTCCACATCCAACTACATTGACGGAAAACATTGAAAACTTCCAAGATATTGGATTGGAATCAGAAACAATAGAAATTTGCAAAACTGTATATTTTCAAGTTCTCCTGGTGTGTGATGAGATGAAGATTTTGTCATCTCTTAGATGTTACGGAAATGAATGATGTATGGCAATGAACAGCTTGAGGCCGGTCACGCCTAACTCATGGATGATCAAGTACGCCGACGATGTGAGCCTGCTTCATTTCACGAGAGATCGTGAGAATGACTGCCTCCAAAAAGAATGGGACAACATTTCTTTGTGGGCCCAGTGTGACAGCCTAAAGATTAACCTTGAGAAGTGCTGGGTTATGGACTTCATCACGAAGCGGGGCCTCAAATTCCCTGCAATCGTCAACGAAGCCAGTAACCAGGTACCATCTCGAACTGAAGCCAAGCTATTGGGCCTGACTCTCAGCGACAACCTAAAATGGAATACACACATAAAGAACGTCTGCCGAGCCGCCAACAAGCGCCTATACATTCTCAGAAACCTGAGAAGATCTTCCTGTCCTAAGAAGACAATGGCTCAAGTATACTGCACCCTAATAAGACCCGTGATTCTATACGCCTACCCTTCCTTCTGCAACATTCCCGACTACCTCACAGAAAAACTGTACAGTATCGATCGACGTGCTCTTCGTATCATCGGCTGCGACGAGCCACACTCAACGCTACAGCAGCAGGCTGATCTAACATGCAAAAAGCTGTTTAAAGAAATCCTAGAGCATCAAGGCCACCCTCTCCGCTGCATGTTCGAAGAGCGGGAGCCGACTACACGCAACAATTGCTCTCTCGGACCACCTCTGGCACGCACCAAAAGATTCAAGAACTCATTCATAAAGTATTGTCTGATCTGATCTTCATTCTCTGTTCCTTATTGTGCTGCGCTTACCGACTTCACTTTGTAAGCCAATAAAGCATTATTATTATTATTAAAGCACATTATTGGACATGCTGGTGACTCGCGTAGAAAAACAGTCCGTAGCATTCTAGCAACGATTGTAAAGCCCTTGTTTTCGAAAACCCGTCCGTGAATTTGTTATACGGCTCTTGCCAGTGGTTGCATTGACTTCAAAGTTGATCAACAAATTTTAGTTGATGCTATTGAGATTATGAAGTCTTCTGGTGGTTATCCATACTTGAAATGAAGACAGATAATCATGTCACAAATCGAACTCTCTGTTCACTAGTTCTGAAGGATCCCGAAAGCTCAAACAATTTCTCAGTGAAACACATTGCCGAACCTTAGCAACGCCCAACTATCTGATATTTTATCCCGTCCAATGATTGAAGTTTATTAGAAATAATTACCTCTGGTAAAAACTTCAGATTCATGAGGGTTTTTTGATCGGGTATTGCTGTCTACAACAGAGAGGAGTGAGAGTCAACTATGAACTATGAACTATGAATGTATTTATTATAACCCCAAATACAGGAATTATATCAGACTATGAATATAACAAATAGGTCAAAAAGGCAAAACAAGATTGCAAAATGAGTTCAGACAAGCAAGAGTTTGTGTTGTTGGTTTCATAATACTAAAGTTTTTTCTTGTTGAAATATTCCGTGAAATTTTATTTGCTTCATAGTAATGATGAAGTGGATAGTTTTTGTTTTTTAGAATGTTCTTAAAGATACGATGATCTTCATTATACAGAAATTCATATACATCATATATCCTTGAAGTATAGCCATGACGATGGCTACTTTTTAAAAACTTGTCAGTACGAGAAAGGACATGTACATCAGAGCCATAAACAGATATACCGTATCGAACTCTAGAAATAATTAGAGCATCAAAAACTTGGTCATTGTCTGATTTAGGAAAGTGGTTCAATTTGAGATCTCTAAAGATATAAATCAAACGCCTCAGGCGAGTCAGAAGCTCTTTACCATGCTTTGTAAACTTACAATTTGATTGAAAGGTAATTCCGAGGATTGTGAGGTAGTTAGTATCAGCGATATCAAGAATTTCATGACCATTGCATCGAGTGTGATTAATTGAAAATGAAGTTTGTTTACATTTGCCATTATTAATTTCGAGCGAATTTGTCTTGCTCCATTCGCATATGTTATTGAATTCATCTTGTAGCTTTTTCTGACAAGTATTATTTAATGGAAATTCGCAAGGGATGGCAACAGTGCTATCATCTGAATACTTGAAAACTCTGTCATTCCCATGCAATGCTTTGAAGTCGTCCGTATACATGCTGAAGATATTAGGCCCACCAACAGTGCCCTGAGAACAGCCAAGATCAATATTTTGTGTTGGATATACCTTGTCATCAACAATAAGCCTTTGTGATCTATGTTTACAGAAGTCGTAGAGCCAATTGCATATTTGAGGATAGCGGATGAATAATGGGAATTTGTGTGAAACTATGTTCTGATCAATGCGGTCAAAAGCCTTCGAAAAATCAGTTGCAATGACATGCACACTATTGACATTACGTTTATCTAAATTGCTCAATATGTAATGTTGTAGTGTCAGAAGGCAGTCAACAGTTCCAATGGATGGGCGATATGCAAACTGGAGCGGATCACCGAGTTCAGTAATATTTGGTAGTATCCATTTCTTGTGTATGACACGCTCAAACAATCTCGCGCTGATTGAAGTAACAGATATACCTCTTATTTGATTAGCTGTTTTTGCATTATTTGTTTTGGGAATTGGCGTTATGTTTGCTGTTTTATGGATCGCTGGGAATTCTCCAGCTTTTATAGACAGGTTCCAAATATAACAGTACGGCTCTGCAATCAAATCAAAATACTCTCTAAAAACGAAAGCAGGAATACACGAAGGACCAGTTGATGTAGACTTCGCTGAAGAAAAAGCGTTCACAACTTCTTGGAGCGTAATGTAAGTCAATTCCAGTTTTGAATCAGAAAGATCGAATTTGATAGGTTGCACACTGTGATGATTACTTTTTATAGCACTGCGATTAGCTAGTTCGGCATCTAATTTTTCTGGGGCAATCTCATTCCAATTAATCTTTTTATTTGAACTCCTTCGATGGGTTAAATTATCTATACACTTCCATTTCTGTTTCGAACTTTGATCAATATAATATTTTCTCTTGAGGCTTCGAATTTTGTTGTTCATTAATTGAACTTAACTGTCTGATTTACTTGGTTTCTTTTTCTCCATGATGATACTCTTGATATAAGGACTTATCCAATCTGGATCCTTGTAACTCATTTTTATCGATTTAATAGGAAATGCACAATCAACTGCATTCGCAATCTTGCTTTCTAGAGTTGCAGTCGCTTCATGCACATCATCAATTACAAAAATGTCGGAAAAATCTATATGATCCATTATACAGTAGAACAAAATGATTGCTTATTTATATACGAATAGTTCCGATAGTATGCGGTGTATCTCACTGCTGGTAAATTGGCTTTTGGTTTAACTATCACTCCCAGATGGTCTGTATCAATTAAAGATTTGAAGCAGGTTGCGCTTGCAATTAAGTCTGGACGATTAGTCAGGATGAGATCTAAAGTTGAGTTCTCTCGTTGGGGGCGTATGTAAAGTTGTCAAGAAACATTCATCTTCTAAATTCTTCAAATTAATTCTATTAAAATCACATTTAATATTATATTATAATTATATGAAAATAGTGGACATTGGAAATTGGTCGATTATTTCATTCACAGTGGTTTCTAAACATTTGCAAATGGGTTGCTCTTGTGAATTGGGTGGATGGTACGTCGCATTTATAAAAAGTGGATATTTTTCAGTCATGCAAGATACTTTTATCCATATAGATTCTAATACCTCGTGACAGTAATAAATTTCCACAGGCAAAGTTTCTTCAGCATAAATTAGTACACCACCTCCTCTATGTTCTTTACTGCAATCATGCTTTTTGCATCTACAGATTTTCCTGTCACGCCGAAAAACATTATAGCCATCAATTGTTATATAGGTATCTGGTATTAAATTATGCAAAAAGGTTTCAGTAAAAATGAAAATGTCAATATTCATACTAGAAATATCTTTAGCTAATAGATTGCAGGCTTTTTGGTTCGTACTATTGATTTTTTGATGGAACAGGCATTTAATAATCCAATTGTAGGCAAGCGGGATATGATGCGTTCATTTGATAATCCGATATTCAGAAGGTGTGGTGTTTTTTTATGAATTGTCACTTGATTATTTTGGGTTTCAGCGCGAAAAGACATTTTCTTGTTGTGCAAATGTAATTGTGCCTCTAGTCATAAAAGAGAGGATGGTGGATCAACATCGCCCCAATTTGTTCGCCTCACTACTCTTGCTCGCTGAAGTAGGTATAAGGGACATTTTGGTGAATGACTGGGATGATCGTTTTGTTCTCCGTTTTCTAGGCAATTGATACGTGTGTGAGAGTTTTCGTCAGATTTATTTGGGCACTGTGAGCTATGATGATTTAAAGTGCAGAAAGAACAAATTGCTTGTTCGGCTTTGCATTCTGACTTATTGTGGCCAAAATGACTGCAATTTGTGCAACGAGTAACGTGTATATGATCATTTACAGGACAGTTTCTGTGGCCAATTATCAATTTGTTCTGATGTTGCATAAATCTTTTCCGCAAATCAGGGGATACTTTGCATACAATACTGTGATAGTCTTGTCGTATATATGAAAATAAGATCATGAAATCATCGTCCTTGTACTCATTCATCCACGGATTTGAGGATCTAATTTCAGCTCTTAAATTTTGAATATCGATATGTTGGGGAATATGTGAGATTTTTAACTTCGGCAAAATAGTTGGATTTCCTGAAGCATGAAGTCCCAGATCATTTTGAATAGTGCTAGCAATCAAGTCGACGTCGTCATTTGCATGAAAGTGTATCTTGAGATCGCCAGACTTCGTAGTATGACAACTTTGAATTGTGGCGTTGATTTTGTGTGTATTCAGTAGTTTTGATACTGAGTTTTCAACATTGGATTTTGATGAAATTTCCCTAGCATCATTTGTGTTTTTGATAAGAACATTAGCGTAAGTCTCTCTGAGCTTGTGATGAGCAGATTCGTCAGATTTTTGATTATTTAGATTTTTTATTTGTTACATTTTGTCATTGACGCTGACTCGGCATTATTTGCACAATAATAACTATCGGTATTGGAATTCGATGAATTGTTAAACAATGGAAGCAAACTATTGATAATTTAGTTCTTTATCTCTTGAGTATCTGTTTGAATTTTTTGGATCTCGTGAGTTTTCAATGGCTTTTTAGCATTAAATGACGTTTGAGTTATTTTGACAATGTCATCGAGAAGGTCAGTGATTGATAAATTCATTCATGAGTTGGATTGGACTGACTGGCTTGAGAAGCACTGTGTAATGAAACAGACACTTGTGTTTGAGAATCTATGATTGATTCTTTTGTTACACTTTCCCGTCTGTGTTGCTGTCTAGATTTCCTAGTCATCTTGTCGATTGTTGAGATATCAATGGCACTAGGAAATGTGTTATAGTATAGGATTGAAATCTTCTGGACAAATGTATTACAAGCCGAGAGGATTTCAAAACTTACTGTCACTGCAGATATCTGACTAAACAGTCCAAAATGACACCAAAATCGTCGATCACCTGGTGTAATTTCACCACAAATCCAGTACATCAGACAACACAAATCTTTGCGAACCCGCGATGAGATAACAGAGAGTGCGACAGCGATATAATTGTTACAGAACGTTGGACAAAATTATTCCGCGTGTTTCAAATCTTGATATGAAAATATCCGATAAGTAATACAGGAGATCTGTCCAAAACTGATGGCAATAAAGATATCTTATACGAGAGACAAATTTATCCGACCATCCACAGAGACGTCGAGAGAGAGAGAGAGAGAGATTTACTAAATTTACTAATAGAGTGATTTACTAAATGCAACAAGTCAAAACAAGGGCCGGCGCTTAAGTACAAGTTCATATTCACATTTTGGATCATATTCTTGTCAATCTATTACAGATACGAACGAAGTAATGGAGGAAGAAGAAGTAGTGAATTCCCAACCTACATCTCCAGGGAACCAATTTAACATCGGATTCATCCCGGACTCCGAAGATATGTGAACGAGGATGTTTTGCAGTGTAATGAGTGTAAGAAGAACATCCATATCTCGTGTACTAAACTTCCGCCTTACGAACTTTGCAAATATGTAAAAAAGAATTTTTACAAGAGGAAGTATGCGTGCGAGGTGTGCATTAGTGTACTGCACCAAAATGAATACAAGCACTTTACAAACACCATGCAAACAGACATACAAGTGCACACTGACGAATCGCCAAACGTCGTAAGACTGGTGAAAGAAGTGGAAGAATACAAGGAAAAGACCAAGGAGCTCAATGACATATTGCAGCAAAGAAATGAAAGGATCCTCGAGCAAGAATCAAGCGGTGCGAATGAAGAATTGAAGAAAGCAAGAAAAGAAAAAACGGACATGCTAAAATCGTGCCATATATATGAGGAAGAATTGAAAAAACACGAAGAAATAGTAAAGGAACTGAAGAAAACAGTAGAAGATCTGAAGGCTAATGAACACAGGTGGAAAGACGACGACGGCGACATGTTGTACAACATGTACTCAAAGAAAGAAATAGACGACTTGATCGAAAATCTGACGAGGAAGATCAGCGAGATCAACAGATAAGTGGAGCAGCCATTCGAACAGCGCCAGCCTTACAAAAGCAATGCACAATACCAACGACCAGCGCAACTTAGATACCCAAACCAGCAAAGACCACCAATAAGATGCTTTATATGCAGAAAAGTAGGGCACATTGCTCGAAATTGCTGGAATAACGGCTCAGAAAGGCAACCTCAGAGAAGGAGATAGCTCACAATAGCAACCGACAACATTACGATAGCTATCAGCCAAATCGAAGAAGTTGTTCAAATGCCACCATCTACCGGCAAGATTGCCATCATTAGGGGCCTACGATGGGCAATTTTCAAAGATATCCCGACCGATATTACATGAACCCAGGAAGCGACCAAAGAAGTCAACCAACATTCATGCCAACACACATCAACAGAGACAACATGTTGAACATTCAAACACAGCCAATACAACAGATACCTCAGGCTCCGAATCACACCTCGCACGCGTATCTTTGATGAAATAAAAGAAGGAGAGGAGGAGGAAAAAAGCGATGATAGAATAAGAAGGAGGAAAAATAAGAAAACATTAAAAATCTTTTATATGAGTATTAACGGATAAACTAACAAACAGATTAATGATTCTGACTTGCTAAAGGATGCTAGTAAATCTGATATCATATGCTTTGCTGAAACACACCTGAGGAATGTATGGGACTTACCTGTAATACCAGGCTATGATGCCTACCATACTATAGTGAAAAGAACTAATTTTCTCGGGGGAAATATTAAAGGAGTTTCAGCGTTTAGTAATTCTGTACAGAATAATCTAAAATTTGAAAATGAGCTTATTATAAATGAAAATGGCAATCTTCTAATACTAAAAATTTCTGGTAATAGTTGGAGAAATATCAAAGAAATTTTCTTAATTGTCTGCTATAAAGAAACCAGAGAATCGAAATACAAAAATGATGATTATTTTGATCGAATTAGATATCATATATCTAATCTTAAAATGAAAAACATCATCTTAATAGGGGACTTGAATAGACGAATAGGTCTATTATCTGATAATGAAGAATTTAATTTAGATCGCAGAAAATCAGAAAATCATGTAGTAAATGGTCAAGGCAAAAAGATAATCGATTTTTGCAATGAAACATCATTGATAGTAGCCAATGGTAGAATGGAACCTGGCAAGTTTACTTTTGTTTCAATGCAAAATAATGTTGTTAAAAAATTAGTCATTGATAATTTGTTAATATCAAAATCTATTATTCCATTTATAAAAGCCTTTCACATTTCTGAACCAACAGTATATACAGATCACATTCCATTACAATTAGAATTAGATGTTTGCGTACTCGACAACTCTCCCACTGTAAAAGTTTATGAACCAAAAAGAACGAATAATGCCGCAACAAAAAAAAAAACCCTATAAGTGGACATCGAGAAATGAATCAGAATTTGATAAGGTAGCTTATGAAACTAGATGCCAAGAACTCTCGAATAAGATACAATTGGAAGCTCTTTCAAGCACAGATGTATATAACGAAATGGTACTACATAAGAACATTGCAATCAATAAGTTGAAATTCCCTGGAGTAACAACTAAATACTCCAAAGTCACCAGAGAAAGTAGAAATATTTATAAAAAAGCGATTGATAATTGGAAAGAAAACAAAAGCGAAAAAAATTTAGAAAAACTTTTAGAACTGAAATATAAGTTGAACAAGAACATTAGAAGAGAAAAGCAAAAGCTTAAGTCAGAAAAGCTGGCTGAACTACACAGGGCTAAGACTGAAAATGACTACAAAAACTATTGGCAACTAATTTGGAAAAATCAGCAGAATACGAGAAATATACAATAGAAATAAACAGAGAATCGTACAAAGAAACCAAATAAACTGAAGATAACTGCTAATGATTTCAAAACGCAAATCGAAAAAGTAGATTTAGCATCGGACATTGATGTACCAAAATCAACTAATTTGTCTCATCTTTCTTTCAAAGGAAGTTTCCGACCACAAGATTTGTCAAATATCAAATTATTAAATGATGACATAACTAATAATGAAATAGAAGATTGCCTAAAAACTATGAAAAATTCTAAATCTAGTGGCCCGGACGGCCTTGTTTATGAAATGTTCAAAAGTAATAAGGAGGATTTTATAAACATCTCATTACACATATTCAACAGCTTGCTGAAAAATAATGAAGAGATCCCTTGGGGATATAGCTGGATCACTCCAATTTTCAAAAGTGGGAATAGAGATAATGTAACAAACTATAGATATATCAATTTATCATCCTGTTTGAAGAAACTATTAACAAAAATCGTAAATGAAAGACTAAACGACTGGCTAGATCATAACAGTATAATTCACTATGCACAGACGGGATTCAGGAAAGGGCACTCGACACTAGATAATATATTTGTAACACGAGAAATCCAAAAGATATATAACAACGCAAAACGCCCACTATACATGTGCTTCATAGATTTATCGAAGGCATTCGATTCGATACCAAAAGACTTGCTGAAGGAAAAACTAAACGCAGTAATTCCAAATAGCAAAATTTTATTTTTGATAGAAAAAATCATAGACAGCAAAAGATATAAAGTTTTATATGAAGGTCAAGAAACTGACACGTTCGCACTTAAAAACAGAATTCCACAAGGCGACAGCCTCTCACCGACTCTCTTCTGCTTGTACATGAATGATCTTCTGGAGTCATTTGACATCAGTATTGTTTCACTTGATCTAGCTACACTGTAAATCGCTCAATACTAATCACATACGAAGGATGCATACCAAAGTATCTTTTTGGTATATTTCTGTATGATCTTGGTATATATTTGTATGCTTTTCGCATGTTATTTCAAGTGTGGTATGCTTTAATACTAAAGCCATACCAGCACAGTGTTAAAAGAAAGCATCAATGATGTCCAAAGTATGTTGATTTAAGGCTTTTTGTCAATAAAGATCACACTAATGCTACTACTGCTTTGTAAGTAGTGAGATAATGACATTTTATAGTCAAACTAACAATACTGAATTCGATTTTAATACATGTAAGTCCGAGGCATTTCATAAATAATCAATAAGTATTTGACCATCAACAATTATGCATTATGTAAATTTGAAATTAAGCATATTATCAATCGAAAATAAAGACACTTTATAATTCATGAACGCAAAAATAGTTGTTTGAGATATATAAGTCAACATGGTTGCTGAAAAGTTATCGTTTTATTGAAATGATGTTTATCAATATAGTTCAAGGAAATGAACTAATTATGAGTCTCGTGAATGTTGTAAGACAAGTTGCAAAGATGACATGCGGCTTTAATTCCACAACAAATCTAATCTAGTTAAATACCACATTTTCACAAAGAAATATTCACGGCTGGTATTACTCGAAAAAAGTTATTTGTAAGTAGTATGTAGTATAACATATTTTTTGCCATATGACATAAAGCTATTCATACGAAAGACATACGAAACACATACCAATTTGCATCGGGTCTCGTATATAAAACATACCAAGAATTCGTATTTCAACGTAAAACAGCCAATCACAGTTAGCATAGCTCGTATCGTTTACATACCAATCACATACGAAAGTAAATGGCCATTCGTATGAAAAACATACCAGATTTCTTTATATATACCAGAATCTCGTATCAAATGTTGGTTTCAAATTGTATGTAAACTTGGTATGTGTTTGTATGTAATTTTCGTATCCAGCGATTTACAGTGTATAATAGATGACATCAAAATACCAGTCATAATATATGCAGATGATATAGGGGAAGCTGCCCGAATACCGGCCCCCTTAACAAAATCGTTCCTACAGCGTTGAGTTTTGCACAAAGATAATAGCTAATTATGTGTTTACCAAGGCTATGAATCAACTTCATTAGACAGCAAATATAGAGTTTTAGTTTCATATAGTTCTTGTGTAGAAACAAAAAATTCAACTTTTTTTATGCGCCCTATTAACGGCCATTACTCCTTAATAACGGCCGGGGGGCCGGTATTAGGGCTAATACTAGATTGTTAGTTTAAGTTGAAAATCATGTCTAGGAATGTCTCTATGTCGCCAAAATTCACTAAACAGACCAGAGTAGGTCTCTAGATAATATCAAAGTTCTTTAATATATCATAATTCCTCCCTAGCCTGTAGACAGGCCGCCCCTGAATTAGTTGCAACTCAAAACCATTTTTAGGCTACAAAAATCATATTTTTTAATCAAAATAAAATCAAACACATAACTTGCAAACAGCACAGACTAACAGGAAGCATTAGAAAAATTGACACTGTACATGTCTAAAGATCATATACCAAACACATTCATATCTGTTGGAAAGGTGAGAAGTTCTGCAGTTCTGCGTTCTGCAGTTCAAAATCTTCCCAGGTTTGTGCACGGGGTGACACCGGTCTCGTCGGCATTGAATATGCGGTCTGGTCCCACACCAGTATCATGGAGAACCTCGCTCAAATTTTGGTAGAACTTCCCTACCGATGCACGGTTCATGCCGGTGACGCGAGACATCGCCGTTGCTTCTGGTTTGCGCATACTAATTCTTGCATGCCTCCGCCGAAATCCCCGATACCATTTAAGACTGGCCATCTTCGTCGCCTCCCACGCAGTTGATGAAATTCCATGGGCCTTGGCTAAGTCATACGCAGCCCGTCGCAGTTCATTCACAGTTAG
This sequence comes from Prostheceraeus crozeri, assembly GCA_907163375.1. Taxonomy (NCBI): domain Eukaryota; kingdom Metazoa; phylum Platyhelminthes; order Polycladida; family Euryleptidae; genus Prostheceraeus; species Prostheceraeus crozeri. The sequence continues at coordinate 60,542 of CAJQUW010008486.1, read as the reverse complement.
TCCGTAAAACAGACCCTCCATTTGCTTGATGCAGGTTACCAACTCAGCCTCCCGCTGTTTGTCCAGAGTCGTAGACCGACCGAGGCTTTTGTCTGTTCTACCTGTTTTTAAACGCTGTTGGAGTGTTCCACGCGGAATATTGAATCTCTTGGCTGTCCTCCTGATCGCTTCGCCATTCTGAACAGCCATAATGGCAGCAGACATGTCCGCAGAAGACCAGAGACCTCGTTTCTTCATCGTTGACACCACACTGTAACGTATTGAAAAAGAAACAGTTGTCTGACAGAGCAGTTTCATCTATCTGGCGCTCAGCCAACCAAAGCGTCAGATAACTTATTGTTGGACGCAGTTGTAAGGTGTTCCCGGTTTTACCTTGCACATAGATATGCAGACACGCGCAGCAGACGTTCGATTTATTTTTAGCATAAATTTGGTATGAGTCACGTCTAGTGGCTGATCATTGATTGGGTGGCCGTTATTGAGGCAGCTTATTCAAATTCACTTGATCGTTTCTAAGCAAAATTAGTTTGTCAACCACACTAAATTGAGTTTCTCAGCTTTTAGCAAGATAGATTGAATATTCAATTGTAGCGATGCGATGTACTTATCTATTGTTGAATACCTTTACGACAGAGCTTTCTGAAAAAAATAAAATAGTAGATTGTGTAACAATATATAAGTTGCTGTCATATCTACGAAATATGAGTGACCGCGCGCATATATCTGGTTAATTACTTTTTCATAGCAACACAGCAAATATCTGGAGACATCAGCAGAGGAATATAGTTATTAATTGTAGAATAAATGGAGAGGCCGTTATTAGGGCAGGGCCGTTGATATGGCAGCTTCCCCTACTACTTTTCAGCGAGTCACAGATCGGTCTAACTAAGCAAATAGCGATGGTACATGAATTTTGCGCCATGAATAAGTTGGTTATAAATTTTGATAAAACAAAAGTAATGATCAAAAACTTGAATATGAAATTTAGTCACCTTAATATAAAATTAGACAAGTCAATCAAAACAATCCAAATTGTGGAAGAGTATAAATACTTAGGAATGTGGTTAGCAAAGAACGATAGGAAACATTTAACATCATTAGAAGAAAAAGGCAGAAAATCTTCTTTCATGACCAGTAAGTCTTCTCAGAGAATTTGGAAATGTAAATGGGACAATACTAGTTAATTCGTTTGAAACGTTGACTCTATCTACTATGAAATATGGCGGCGAATTTCTTTATAACTGTAATCTAAAGACTTTAAATAGAATACAAATGCAGTTTTATAAGAAATTATGTTTCTTGAAAGGGTCAACTGCTGGCTATTGTATAGTTCGTGAGTTCGGAATTAAGCCATTGGAATTCCATTTTTATAAATCTGCAATACGACTTTGGTTAAATATCATTAGTGGAAACCAAACAAGTCTGATGACAAAAGTGTACAAAGCCATCGCAAAGCAGTTAGACAGCAGAATGTTTTCGAACACTTGGTGCTACAATATGAGAAAGTTATTGCAGAAATTGAATTTGGGAGATCTTTGGAATAATCAAACCAATTGTGACAAGGGCCCATTCGTCCGCATTGTCAATGAAAGACTAAAGTGTTATTTCCGAGAAGAATGGATTAATAATCCTAATCATAGTCATAAGGGATTAAGATTTCTTGAATTATGCGGTTTTGACAATAATATCAAATCTTATCTAAATATCAAATTTCAATTAAGTCAAGAAATATTGATCATGCTGAAAATCAGAACAGGCAATCACAGACTAATTGCTGAAATAGGCAGATATAGCAATAGATATCTACATGAAGAATGCGTTTGTCCATATTGTGTGGATAAGATTGACGATATTTTCCATTTATTTATTGAATGTCAAAAGTACAATGACCATCGCGAAAGAATACTGCCAGAATTCCTAAATCTTGATAGAATGCAGTTCCATCGATTATTTGATACCGACAAACCCTGTAGAATAAAGTCTATTGCCTCGTTCATCAAAGAAGTAAATTGTGACTGAGAAATTGTTACCGTCTAAGACAATAGAAATCGGACGACCGCCAACAACTGTATGCATTGCACTCGATGCCGATAAATGAACAATAAGAATCGCCGCAAAATGGAAACTGATAGCACATAGAAATCTAATCTTGCTTGAAATACCAAACACGTCTTCAGTGTAGACTGTCGTCGTCCATGCGCTTCAATACAAGGTGCATTGATACATTGCATGCGTACCTGTTAGGTTGAGATATCGACGGCGATGACTCTGACACATATCGGCCTAAATTCTAACCTTATCATTGTGTAGCTTCAATTGTACGTGTAGCTCTATGCACTCGTACAACGGTCAATTTTCACCTAGCAGTGACATCACGCTGCTGATTGTTACTCAGATAAGTGCCTTACTGCAACACCATCAGCTGAATCAGTCACAGAAATAGATTGTTTATCTGAAGTTGCCTAGAATGGAAAGTGACTCACGGTCGCGGCACATCCGGGGGAACTAAGTTGGGGCATGGATCACCAATGAAAAGTTTAGAATTGCACATGTGACTGATTCTAACCCAATGATACAGCCGTTGACAAGTGTCTCTAAGTGAAAATGCGTGCGATTTTTGTGCCACTATTGTGTATTGCATGAAGCTTCATTTCCATTCTAGAGGTTTTATTGTTATCAATTTCTATGGAATCAGTCCATGTGATTTACTAAATGCAACAAGGCAAAACAAGGGCCGGTGCTTAAGTACAAGTTCATATTCACATTTTGGATCATATTCTTGTCAATCTATTACAGGTGAGATACAGCTATTGCTTGTGAATAATTATGACTGCCTCTATAGTCTCCATTTCTTGTCATGTGGTTTATCATGACATAGCAGTATCAGATGTCTTTGCCTGCTAACTTTTTTCTGCCGGCCCTTGCAGCACTTAATAATAATAATAATAATAATAAAGGTTTGCGATGTGATGTCGATCAAGTTGAGTGTAGACTACCTGTTGTTGACGGTTGTAATAATATCAACTCTAATCATAATTATCGATGTTAAAAGGTCACAGGTAATAACAAATGATAGGATCTCGCATTCGTTGGTGACCTCCTCTCCTTCTACACTATATTTCAAATGTACATACTGTATAGACACCACTAGTTGATTTTTCTGGTATTTCATTCTCCATTGACTTTCGTGCTCATGCCGCTTCAACTATACTGCACATAGCTCATTTCATGTCATGGTGTCTGGTATCATTTCATCCATAATCATATCATTGTAGAACTGGTTTTCAGCATCCTGACCATTGACATTATGGTGTTGGTACTTCCTCATTTGTTCACTCATTTGTATATTCCTCGTATACTGTATCACCGGGTATTTCATAACGAAATAAAACACTTGAATTTTGAAATTTTGAATTTTGAGAGAGAGAGAGATCATCAGCTGACAGAATTTTCATAATACTTTCCATCTATCTTCATTCGAAAAGAAAGAGAAAATTTGTGTTCTTCAGGTGTTTGACAACACCTACATCTGATAATTGTAATGATTCAACTGCATTTAGATAATTTTCTTGAAATTAACTTTCTATGATTCATAGACATCCCTGAGCCAACATAGACCAGTGACTTTTGAACTTTAAATGAGGTTAAATGACTTTGAATAGCTGCTCTGATGCACATGAAAAACCACTTGGACTGTATAATGTTCCTTCTTATGTCACTAAAGATGCTTTAAATAATCGAAAATAATGATTTAGTAAATTATTTGGAACTTCCTCACACTGCGAAGTCAAACCGTTTGAAACCAAAAAAATTCTGAATTTTTCAACATGCAGTTTGGTTTGTTTGGTGGTGCTACTTGGGATACTTTCTTTTTCCAATTTTCGTAAGTATTCTAACTGATTTTTATTCAAGCTAGCTTCTGGTCTTGAATCATTTATTAATGATTCCATTGACTTTTGTACAAGCGGTTCTGCCTGCACTGTAGACAACCTCGAAATGATATTTCCTGGCATGATAAATATTGATTGCTTCTTCTGGAGTTCGTTTAGGCATGAAGATAATTACGTTTTGAATAATCAAGCCATCAATAAACAAAATTATGTCAAAATCAATTTGTATTTCAAAATTGCTATGAGCATCAACCCTAAATGAAATCAGTTCCTTGATCTGTGACTTGATCTCTAGCTCATGATCTCAGTACTCATAGATATCCCTGAGATACAATAGCATTATAAACCGTGTTAGTCGGGCAGAAATATCATGTAGCCTTGACCGCTAAGGCGTCCTCGGCTACAATGATATTTCAGCCCTCATAACACAAATAATATATGTTCGGGTCGGGTTCGGGTAGAGCAATTAAGAACTCGGGTCGGGTAGGATTATCTCTTTTATCTAAAACCCGAAATAACCCGAACTCGGTTTTTAAGGGCTGGAGCATACAAATTTGAAAAATGTTTAGAACTTTAAAAAATATTTTCTGTGAAGTTAGTACTGTTTCATGTGTACCTGTAGTTTAATGAAGTTTTTCAAGAAATTGTGGCTTATCACATTATTCTCATTGTGAATTATTGATCTAATAAAATACTTTGCGCTACATATTTGCTTCTAAAACAACGAAAGATCATTATCAAATTAATTGAATCTGTTCTTGTGGTCTCCAAAGGCCTCATTCTCATAATGACATGTAGATCATGGCTCGCAGGATAGACGGAAAGAAATTAAATTTAATTTGAGATCAGCTTTACATAGGAACTGAGGCTTAACTATGCATCAAATATTATATAATTGGAATTTTAGCATCTACCTGCAGAATTATGTTGTTACATGTAGTGATGAGTAATGCAAGACTGACTCCCCCAGGCCACAATAATATTTTTATGTTTAACATACACCAAAGTTTTTTTCAAAAATAATCTTTTCGAACATACACCCAAGTTTTTTCAAAAATAATTTTTTCGAACATACACCCAAGTTTTTCAAAATAATGAAAAATATTTTATTTAAAAATGGAAGAAATGAAAAAGAATCATTATATCTTTCTATAAATAATGACTGGTCTTTTAAAACACAAAACAAAATTATGAAACAATGCAGTTACTTCCCGCATTTATGAAACAATAGATTCATGAAATAGTACATTTCAGAGCAAATAGCTGTTACTAAATGCGCTGCCAGTTTTCCGTCCAAATCCAGAACCAAAACCGCTTTTGAATCCAAAACTGCTCAGAAAATGGCAGCGATTCATTGGTTTACTTGAACTTCATTGTTTAGAATTTTTCATTTAAAATGAATGAAAATGAAAAGAAAGAAAATGAAAAAAATCATTATTTCTTCTATAAATAATGATTGATAATAATGATTATGACTGAAATAAATCTAGCAAAACATAAAGATAGAGTACGGTATATGAAAGATAAAGAAACTCAATTATTAATGAAATTAGAACATTATGATAAATTAAGAAAGAGATGGGTTAAAGCGAAAAATATAACACAAGGCATAGGAATATTTTTAACAGTAAGTTTAGGAGTATTTACAATTATGATAACTTCAGGTGTTTTATTAATTCCAGTAGTTGCTACAGTTATGGATATTTCAAGTCACATATTATAGCAATAAGAAAAAACAACCAATGTTTCATTTGTAAACTGGGAGTGCTACTCCCATTCTTTTATTCCATCTCATAAAATAAAATGTGAATCCATACTACTCACATAATATAGCAAAGTCTTACAATTTCATTTATAAACTGGGAGTAGTACTCCCATTCTTCTATTCTACCTCATAAAATAAAATGTTAATGCATACTACTCATAAATTTTCCATTTCTTGCGTTAGACCAGTTGTCATAGTTGACATACATGATTCTTGTGAAAAAAATATTTCTGAGCTAGTTCAAAGCAGCTGTTGCTCTTTTTCAAAATCAAAATAATCTTCAAGATATTTGAAGTTCTTGAAACATAGCATGCGCTTAAAGATGATGTTCGAAGTTTTGCGTTAGTTTGAGAAAGGTGATATAATTTCATTAGAAATGTTACATACCTTCTAGAGAATTTAATGTCATGGTCACTTTCCAACTTTTTAGTGAAGGCCGCCATTGATAAATGCTCCACTGCTTTCAATTTAGTTAACACAAATCCTTGGTCAATCGCTATTGATAAGAAACAAATATTGTGTACCTTCTCTTGATGGATCAAAGACTGTAGGGTCGTAATACACTGTTTAATAGTGCATGTTGCCTGCTCACTTATGTCGACCCGTTGTTGGATTATTTGTCCATTGAAAAAAGAGTTTCTTATTATAGAAAATATCTCGTTCTTCTTGTCTTCCGTTTCTGGTTTGGTCTTATTTTGAAAATAAAATTCGTGATTAACAATGAGAGTTTTGAATATTTTTTTTTCTCGTCCTTGATAAGTGGAAAAATTTTATCACAAAATTTGATGAATTCTCAATGAATAGAAGCACTCATTATTTGACACAGCTTCGTGTTGATGATATGTCTTATTCAGAGATGAAGGATAAGTAAATTGAAGTTGAAACGAAATTGATAAAGAGTTGCAACAGGAAAACTCACAAAATTGCAGACAGTATATTCTCGTAGACACTCACAGAAAGAATGAAATTGTCAATGCGTGTCAGTTGTTTAAGCTAAGCTAGTTGTGGTGACAGCTGTTTCTGAGAGAGAGAGAATCTTTATGACCATTGTTCCCCAACGAAGCGACCGAAGCATACTGTACCCGCATAGCGCTGTTGTCTGCCACATGTCGCAGCTGCTACCACTTCATTTCATGGCAGCAAACAATTCTTTTGAGAAATTTCTGAAATAGATCTCATGTAAAATGAATAGTGAAAACCCGACAGCTACACTGAGTAACAAAAGTGAATTATCTCCCAGAGCCACTTTGCCCAGAGCCTTTGGTTTGACCGAGTTCTTAAAATTATATGGAAAGCAAACAACTACGAATTTCGATCTGAAGAAATTTGCAAATCAATTAGGAATATAAATTTTCACGTATTGATGAGGGATGAATTACGTTTGCTAAAAGATAAGCCAACTGTAAATTTTGTAACAAATCTTCACAAATCAGATCAAAAAGGAGTACATTGGTCAGCAGGGCAAAAGAATACTAATGTAGAAAACTATTGGTTCGACTCATACGGACTTCCCCCTACAAATGAAGTAAAAGAAATACTGAAAAATGGAACATACAATACTTTTCAAATACAGAAACCTGGAACTACTTATTGTGGTCAATTATGTATTTATGTTTTATATAAATTGCAACAAGGAGTACCATTTCTTGATATTATTTTAGAGCTAGAGGATACTTGTAATTAAAGTTCTGTCTTTTGTAATTCATTTTCATACAATCTTCCCTTTATTTCCTCATTATCTAAATCTTTAATTTCATAAGTAATCGGATAAGTTTGATTTATTTTAGAAACTTCAAATACCTCTTTAGTCTAGTAACCAACAAAACCTTTTTCAAATTTATTCTTATACTTAAATATTCGTATTCTATCACCAATCTTAAATTTTGGTTTGCTTTTTTGTAAATTAGAATCATTCTCATTTTCACAATTATTTTTAAATGTTTTCTTTCTTATCAAATCTGGATTTTCAGAAGCATTCTTTGGACTTTCTTCAATACTTGAATGAATCTTATTGTTATAATCCTCAACAATTCCAGGCAATATCTTCAACCATTTCTGATTACCTTGTTCAGTAACTTTCTTAAATAATTTATTTTTTAATGTCCTATTGAATCTTTCTATTACTACAGCTTTTCCAGCATTTTCAGTGGAATAAGCAGTTTCAAATAATGGTTTAACATTTCTATTATAAAATTCAAATCCTTTATCAACAAACAATTTCTTCGGTTCTCTTTTACTTTCCTTAAAGATTTCTTCAAATGCATATTTAACTGATGAACCACTTTTATTTTTTAATGGTTTCACCCAAGCATATCGTGTATATAAATCAATGACTGTTTATGATGATTTTTTTAAAATCCTTTTCATTAGGCATATGAATAAGATCAGCCTTCCAAATATCATCTTTATTAAACACTTTTACTTTCAATAGATATTTAGGCTTTCTATATTCTTTATGAATTTCAGAGGCATAAGTTTCACTTAAACTCTGAGCGAACAACATTTTTGCGTGCAAAGCTTTTTTAACAAACATTCTTTCAATTTTTTCTCTAAAGGTTGGATTTTGAATATTATTTAATTCTTGTATCATTTTCTTATCAGCTACATGTCTAGAAGCTATATCATCATCATGTTCTCTGTATGCTAAATCATGTCTATAAACTGCAGCATCCATTCTATGTTTTGGTTCTTCACCTGGTTTTGGATTATCATTCTCATCTAGTCTTATATCTAATCGAGTTCCTGGACCGGTATATGAATGACCAGGAAGATATTTTTCTCCCTTATATTTTGCCCAAATAAAACCGGGAAGATTTGATAATGTTTTTTGTATATCATCACCTTCATATCTACCTTTTTTATATCTACCATAAAGAAAATTCAATAAATGTAAATTAGACATTGTTAAGTTATTTAAATTCATTTTTATAGATTTAATATTAACGTACCATACTAGGATTTAGATATATTCCAGAACCATCTTTTGTTTCTTTTATTTCAATTAAATCATCAATATTATGTAGTACATTTTTAAGAACACTTTTTCCTTCATCAACTAAATTTAATTTACTAATAAAGTTATCTACTACTCCTTTTCCCCTTGCTGCTTTCTCCAACTCTTTATTATGACGTTTTTGTTCTTCTAATGCTGCCTTCTCTGATTTATTTTTATTTACTGCTTGGACAATACCAGCTGTCCCACCTGCTACACTTCCTGCTGCTACTATACCTCCTATTATTAGAGGAATTAATGGAAGAATTCCACCATTCTTTTCTTCTTTCATTTTTATATTATCAATCACTGGTCTGCTAATATAATGTTTCTTTTTATCAATAGTAATAGATTTTGGTCTATTAGAATCAGTAATATCTCGTAATTTTAATTCAAGTTTTTTATCTGTTTCATTCATTTTTAAAATAAAAAATATAAAAAATATTTTATCCTATTTAACCTATAGAACTTTGTTCAGAGGCTTTAACCGGTCGTAAACGCGGTTATTAACCGATCCTAGACATTCTTCCATTAATAAGTTCTATAGAATATTCAACATCTTCTAAAAGTAAACCATAAGCCATTAATGATAATGTGGAATTACTCTTTTAAATATTGATTGTCACATCACATCCATTCTTAGTAATATCTTCAGATTGAGCATTTAAATCAAAACAGAAAACAGGGTATAGATTCTTCCAGTCTAAAGGTGTTAATCGTGCTTCAACTCCAAATTCATAACATAAATTTCTATAAGCATTATATCCTTCCATAAATTGATTATTAGTAATATCAAATCTTAATGGGTCAATTGGATAGCGTGTTTGATTTAATGAAACGTGTAAACCTTTAATTGTTTCAATATGAAAGAGACTGTTATTTTTATCAAAGCTCGGTGAATCATACTTTTGAAAAGCTAGTAATAAATATCTTGGTGTATTTGAAGTTCTAGTAAAATGCCAGTTGAATCTTTGTTCAGAAAAAGTTACAGAACTAGCAATACGTTTCATAAAACTTGCTGGAATTGGTTTATTAGTGTTTAATCTTTTTGTTATCATTGCTTCAGTTTCTAAATTAGGAGTAATATGTTTTATCCATCATTCAAGTTTTTCAATTTTTATGTATGCTTTTTTTCCAGTTTTTCCATAAAAAACAAATTCATTGCTTAAAGTGCGATGAATATTTAGTTTATATTTCAATTGATATGATATTTTATTATAATCTAAATATCCAAATAATGATACAAATATAATATGATGATAAATATAATGATATAAAAATAATATATCCATATTATTAAAATTATGTCTTTCTTTATATGCAGTATTATTTGTTTTATTTAAATTATTTGCAATTTTTTCTACATCTTTTGCAATTCCTGCTCTGTCTGTTCCAGTATGACTTAAATCATTTACAATTACCCCATCATTATTATTTGGAAACCATCCTTCGATTTTATTTTTTTATCATTTTCACCTATTATCACAAATCTAAGCATTGAATCAATTACACCTGGTGAATCACTTATTGTTTCTACATTTTGTGTTGAAACATCTAAACGCATTTGTGTAAATAATTTAGGAAAGAAATTATTTTCCAATGTAATGTTATCCGTAGCAGGTAATGGTGTTTTAAAATCATCATCAGAATATAGAGAATATTCATAGTGTAAAAATGAATCGGATAAATATAAATAACTTTGTTGATTATCAACTTCAAAGATTAAATCACCTCCAGTATTTAATCTACCAGAAGAATCAGGATTCATTGCAATTTTTATATAATCATTTTTTTTTATTGAAAGAAGTACATGGTGGATCATCTAATCTAAATTTACTTTCAATTTCATCTGTGCCATTTGGACAAGACATTTTTATATGAAAAAAATATCTTTTATAATAAAAATATAACTTTAAGGAAATTTTGCTAAACCATTACCTATCCCGTTATCTCTTATTTCATCTATACTTTTAGAAGATAATAAATTAGCAATTTTATTTTTTGATTCCTCTGATAATTTTTTATTATTTTGTAATTCTTTAGCGTCATTTCTAAGTTTACGAATAGCTTCTATTTGCTTGAGTTCATTTTGTGATTTTACAGCATTCGAAATTGCACTAGCCGCACTTCCAATTGCAGCGGCTCCTTTTGCAGCAGATGAAATCAAATCTTTATTATTTTTAGTGATATTAACGACACCTTTATTCCTGAAAATATTCCATCACCTTCTTCTGTATGAACTGTCTTTACACTCTTATAATGATAAACAGGGTTCATGCGTGGTTCATTAGCTATCTTTTTATTTGATGCGAAATCTTTAAGATTGTGTTTATAAATTACAGGCATTTTTTAGGTTAAAATTTAAGTTTGTTGTTTTACTGTAGGAAACAAAGTTTTGTTTTTTAATAACCGGTGAATTACTCTGTTAACCTGCTTTTGTACTTTATCCAATGCATCAAGTAGTATATGATGTGTTTTAATTTCTTTTTCATTCACGTCTAATTTTTTCTCACTTTTCTTTAATTCTGTTTCTAATACATTCAACTTAATTTTAAGAACAACTAATTGCTTTTTAACAGCATCTAATTGTTCTTTATTTCCTTTATAGATTTTCTTTAATTCATTTTCTAAATTTATTCTAGGGGTTTTCATTTTATCAACTTTTGATTAAGAGCTTTCACCTCATTTATTATTCTGTTCATGAACCCTCATTTGTTGTGTAATTCGATTACTTAATTCTTCAAACTTTTGTTGGAATGTAGTTTGTAATTGGTTTAATATTTTTTTATTCCTTTCCGAAATTTTTTCTAGTTCATTTTCCAATTGTTCTTGCAATAGTTGAATCTGATGTTTATTTTTAATAACTGCAGACTTTAATTTTATTGATAATAGGATTACAATCTTTGAATGCTCTGCTAGTTTTTTAAAAAGTCTTGCTACATTAGTTTCTATATCTTCATCTTTTTTTATTAAGCTTTAATAATCTTTCTTTTAATGATTTGTCATTAAGTTTTAGCAACTTTAATTCATTCATCAGTGGAACCAAAACATCGTTTATATATTTTTCTTTTAAATTATTTATCTGTGTGTCAACATATAGTTTATTTGTTAACTCTGCATTTTGTTGAGGAAGAATAGAAAGATGTTAGGGACCTGATAATACATCACCAGTTTTGATGATATAGTTTCCATATCTATTGCCGTTTCATTTGCTCTTGGATTATAAGGACAACCACCTATATTTGTTAATATCATTTATTTGTATAAAAAAATGAATAAGACAGAAGATGAATTAGATAAAGAATATTTAATTAAGAAATATTTAACTGATATTCATGAAAATGAAAAAAATAATATAAAATGCGAATATTGTAATTTGTCTTTTAAGAATAAGGCTTCATTATTTTCACATAAGAAAAATATTCATTCAATGGATTATGATGAAATGATTCATCAAGATCTCGAAAAATTATCTAAAGACGATTATACACCAGAAATGTATGGGGGAAGAATAATTACTGATAAAAGAAAATATTGTACAAATTGTAAAAAGTATACTTCTTTAAAAATGTTAGAAGACATTTTAGAAGTTGTACATCTAATGAAACTACATTAAACCAATGTGATAAATGTTTTAAATATTTTAATATCAAAGGTTTTCATAATCATTATGAAAAATGTGGAATAGGTTCACGACATTGTAACAAATGTAAGAAAATAAAAGACATGAATTGTTTTTATGAATCAAAATATCAATGTAAAGATTGTTTAAAAGAGAAACAGTTTTGTGAAAACTGTAAAAAATTAATATTATGTCAACAATTTAATACACATAAATGTATTTTTTTAAAATAATTATAGTATTTATTCTTTTTAATTAAAGAATTTTTTTCAAAAAAATTAAAGAAATTTTATATGAATTTTTAAAATTCATTCTCTTCTGAAATGAGGTGAGATCGTCTTTATGACTTCGGAACTATACGTTTTGTTTCAGGAACTCCCAAATACTCATCTTCCCTCGGTACGGGATAAATTAAAAATTATTATTCGTTTTTAAAAATGGAAAAATTTGATGTGAATTTTTATGATCAAAATTATGATCAAAATTTAAATGCGATACACAAAAAACTTGAAGATACTCCTAATCTTATTAAAAAGAAAACAGTTACAAATATTTAAAAAGAAACAAAATTTAAATAATAATAAGAATAATATCCAACAGTTATGCCTCACTTGAAAAATGACGTCACAAAAAATCGGTGTCCATGACTTCAAACCATGCCAATCAGCATAAAATGAGAACCTAGGGGTAAATTGATGCCAAATTGTTCGGGGGTTATATTATTAACATTGAGAGTCAAAGTGTCTCAATCAGAGTTTTGAAGGAGTATGCTGCAACACCTATAATATATCGCGAAGCAGTCGATTTTTTTGTAAAGATTCTGAATTTTCTCAAGTATTGTAGGTTATATAAATTTCGTGGGTAATTATGCTACTTATTTAGTATTTGTTTGAATACTTTTTTAGCCTAGAGAAAGTAATATACTAACTACTGCGCATTTTAGTAAAATACTAAAATAATACTACAAGGAATTTAGACTCGATAGGTCGGGTTCGGGTCGGGTCGGGTTCTGGAACTTTTTGTCGGGTTCGGGTCAGACATTTGTACCCGACCCGACATCGGATGCGGGTCGGGCTCGGGTTGAAATTTTGTTCCACTCGGGTATCCGAATTTTTGGAACCCGACCCGACGTTCATCGTTACTATCCATTCAACAGGCAAAGTGCCTCAAACCTTCAAAGAGGCTCTCATAGCTGTAATTTACAAAAAGAACAGCAGACTAGACTGCAGCAATTATCGCCCTATAAGCCTTTTAGGTCATGTACACAAGTTGTTCATGAAAGTCATGCCGCGCGTCTTAAAAACAAGATCGCATTTTTAACAATGGAAATTGTCTGTAAAAACGTCATAAAGTTCACCCAAGAAAGGATGATCACGATAAGTAAATTCGTTATCCTTAATGTAGTAATGACTCAACGTTCCAGCACTATAAAAAATCCATTGTCATGCATGCTCTAGCAAAAAAAATGACCAACTCAATAGGAGAGCGCATCTAGAAGCGTCAGTTTAAGTTACGAAGCAGGAAAGACATTCAAAAGAAGTGATGATTTCAATTTCGTTGCCGTTTTCCCCGGCCCACTCCCAGCCCTGTTTTTCACACGCATTGCTCCGGTTCACGGTTCCGGTTCCGCATTGTCCAGGTTCACTGTATCAGACATTCTCGATCATAGAGACGAATTTTCCAAGCGAATTATTCATTGACAGCAAGCATGCTGGTTTTGCCAACAACTATGCCAGTTTTGAAGGTGTAGAATTCTCTGTTTGTCAAATGAATGCTATGACCATGCTATGACGTTGACGTGTAAATGTTTCCATTACATATGAGAATGATACAGTGATCATTGAGCTTGTAGAAATCTTGAATTGCCAACAACTATGCCGGCTGAGACAACAACTATGGCAAAAGGTATAATGCTGCATTGTTCGCGTAGCATTGAAATATTGCAAATTTACGAATATGTAGGGTACTGGATGTCTAGTGATGATAAAAAACATTTAGAATATACATACAACTGTAGTAAAAGGGTTTCCTACTTAGCACTGAAAAATTTGCGACAGTTTGGTACCGTCAACACAGATATTGTAAAGATACATAAGAGTGTTGGTTTTATCGAAAACAAAATATGGAGCAGAACTCTGCTTTTATCAAAGCTTGAATAATATAAATAAGATACAATTTCAATTCTATAAGCGATTTATTCATTTAATACAAACAACTGAAAATTACTGTTTTGTAGGAGAATTCGGAATATTGCCGTATGAGTATCATTTTATAAAGCAACAATTTTCTTTTGGATGAAGATCCCATTTGATCTAAATTTATGCCAGATTTACTCAATGGAGTTTCACGACGTCTAGATGAAAAAGATTCTAAAAGTACCTGGTGTTGGAAATTCAAGGACGAAAAAGAAAAATTAAATCTTCAAGATGATCGGAGAAATACTATGAAAAAGCGATTATTAGAATACTTTCGTAAACAGTAGACTCAAAGTGCAAAATCTAGTCAAACTGGATCAAGCTATCTAAGATTAACGAGATTTGAATGGGGAACGAAAAAATACCTTAACCTTTCAACAGATGAAAAATAGTTGAATAGCGAAAATATAGAGCTGTGAGCCACCAACTCGTAACTAGAACAGGAGGATGTCGCATATATCGTGAAAACCCAGGAAGGAAAATGAGCAAACTGCAATAATGACGACATCGAGAATTTATCTCATTTCGTTGTCAAATGTTCAGCTACAGTGAAATCAGAAGAAAGTACATCCCTTCATTCACAGATATCTGTGATGAAAATTTACATTATATTATTTATAAGAAGACTGCATTCGGTGCAATTTGAACGAATTGAAATCATTCTCGTGCTATTTGACAAAAGCAGAGAACATTAGAAACAATTGAAATTCTACTCTACCTGTGATGTAACAAGTGAGATCTATTCACATCCGTTAAAAAGGACTATCATCGTCAGATCAGTCAATTGCTACATAATTTTTTATTCGAGAGGGTCGACTTTTGGTGATTTATTCACTGCGTCAATCATATGATACATTCCACGCGAGATAGATTCCTTATGATTTCATTCATCATTCAATCATTTCAAAAGTATGATTTCATTGGTAACTTTTGAATGCGACTTATTTGCATGCCATTGTCGACCCTCATAAAATATTATAAATGTGAATCAGAATCAGGAGAATCTATATTTGCCTCACAGACGGTGAGCACATTACATAATTTATCACACATTTTCACTACCACCGATCACGTCATATACATGCACGTACAATAAGATAAAGAGATGATCAGTAAAATAATAACGAGAAATAAACACATTAAGGTAAAGATAAAAGTAATGACTAAGCACAGTATTTAATAATAGTGGCAGAAAAGAGTTTCGTTTTTGATGGAATCCTGGACATCGTCGACATGTTCCGCGTTCGCCTTCCATCCCTCTCTTTAAAGAACCGCCACAGTGGATGTTTGGGATAGCACCGTACCTGATTGAGGATTTTCCGACACATCTGATCACCCACAGAGAACAAGGAGGCTTGAATGCTTGGATTATCAATGATCCTTAGGACCCGTCTCTCTACCCGAAGAAGCTTGTTCCTCAAATATTCGGGAATGTTGCAAATTGCCGGGAATGCATAGAGCATAACAGAGCGAATATACGCGCAGTATGCCTTGTACAATAAGTCTCGATTACACTCAGCTCGCTTCAGATTAAGCATTAGATATATTCGTCTGGATGCTTTCTTAACCACAGCATCAATATGGGAATTCCAAGTCATATTGTCGGAAATAATGCACCCAACAGTTTTTATTTCTGTCGTTGTCTTCAGATATTGACCATCAGATAGCAGCACATCACTAAATACAAGACTCTTCTTTGTGATAACGTTCATTACGCAGGATTTTTCTGGATTGATTGTCAAGCTGAGGTTTTTTAGCCCAACCGAAAAGATTTTCCCACTCAAGTTGCAATTGATCATCCTGCAACCGCCTTATAAAATGCAGGAGCGTGACATCATCCGCATACTTTATGAATACCGAGTTCTCACAAACAGGCTGCAGAAAGTTCGTTGCCATACAGAAGAGGATTGGCCCTACTACGATGCCTTGTGGGACGCCACTGACAATTTTCGTCCATTTCGAGAACTCACCATGGATGTTAACTCTTTGGTGGCGATTGGCTAGATAACTCGAAATCAACAAATAAGCTTGCTTTGGAATCTTGAAACGTATACACGCATTCAAAATCGATTCATGTGTAAGCCTGTCAAAGGCCTTTGATAGGTCAATTGACAACAATCTGACAGCTCCTGATGTCGAATCGAGAAACTCTAGGATCCTGTCGTAAAGCAAAGTCAGTACCACTGATGTACCCATACCAGGCCTTGGTACATATGCGAACTGATCTTGAGAAATTTTGCTTTTCGTATAGGGATACAACCACGTGTCCGCCACAATCTTTTCTAGGACCTTTGATAGTACTGGCAATAATGAAATGGGTCGGTAATCTTTGGCTTCTCGAGGCTGATTACATTTTGGAACAGGTGTTATGTTGGGCATTTTCATACATGAAGCAACAGAGCCTGTATTAAGACTAAGGTTGAAGAGGAATGTAATGGCTGGTACCAATAAATCACGGCAATTGCGAAATACCCAGAACGGAATCCCATCAGGACCGCTGCTCTTCCGTTTAATATTCCGAAGGTATCCGTACCCAATGTCGTCTGACAAAATAATGTCATGATCAGGCAAATCAGAATAATCTGAATGATCGGGAGCATTATGTGAGATGGTTTGGAAATTTGCAGTTAGAATTGAATTAAATTCGTTAGGACCAATTCCACGATACGTTTCCTTTTCATTCACTTTTGATTTGCTTGTTTCTTTAATAGCTGCCCATAGTTTGCGGACGTCATTGGAAGATATCGCATTACTCAGATATTCTGATTTGAGATGGCGAGTATGTTGAATAACCTCATTCTTCAATCGATTGTATTTCGACCATTGTTGATTCGCAAACGCCCGGTCACGATCATCCATCAAAATTTTTAAAGACAATTGCATCCATGGTGGTTCGTTTGGACTGACACGAACAGTCCTAAACGGGAAAAAGTAATTGTAGTTGACATTTCCAAGTCATTCACAGATTGAACGATTCCCAACCAATCGATTCTGTAAACGTAATCATATAATTGAGCAATCCTTGATTTTGTAATTTTGCGAATTTTCCTCTTGAATACAATTTTTGGTGAAGAGGACGTCACAGGCTTCCACAATATGGTGCAGTGGTCCGAACGACCTATCGGAGGTAGACAGACGGGTGAAATAGATGTTGAAAAATTAACGAATATTTGGTCTATGGTATTGATTGGTACCTCTCGTATTGAAAGAGACGATTGGTGTCAATTGAGTAACTGCCGAAATATCGTCGCAATGTTTACTGAGATCATTTATATCACCACACAACATAATACGTAAATTAGAAAGACAAGTTTCCTTGATATTGACATAATCAATGAGATCGGTTATACAATTGATTGCCATTTCATGTTCGTAATTGTTGTTCCAGAATGGGTGATAGATGTAAATCAGAAGTAAATTATAATTGACTGATGAAAATAGGAAAAATCTCCGAATCACAGGAATCAATTGATGGAACATGTGATCCATTGATGACAGACACAGGATAGCGACTTCTTGTGTAAATGGCAATACCACCTCTACTACCATTTGAACGATTTTACGAAATAAGTTATAGCCCTCAATATGAAGGGGATCATTTGGGATGTCATCTGATAACCAAGTCTCAATGAAAACTGCTATTTCAACGGCGCGAGAGTTTAACAAAATAGACATCTCTTCCATCTTGCTGAATATCGATCTTATATTAGATAGCAGAAAGGTTGACGGAAGCGTTAAAGAGGATGACAGACTGCGACGTGGAGTGGCGGATAGAATCATTGATGAATTTTCAGGTCGTAAAACAACGTTCTTTGTTCTGTTTTCGTTAACATAAACGATTTTCCGAAGAGCACACGGACGTTGACATTTCTCGGCTGGGCTTGAATTACCCACAGGGAAGAGAGAGAAGCCGCGAGCGGGAATCCATCTCTGAGGCAGGAGAATCCCGTCTCTATAACGACGTGTGATATGCACCGGAATAGGATTTCCTCGGTCTTCAACATTAGGGAAAAGTAACGATGGCTGTGTTGCATGCAGTGATATGCGCAGAATTGTGTGAATGCGTGTGCACATGTGACGCATTCGAGGGAGGCTCTTCATGGACCAAAGAAGCACGGTGCGGAGGAGAAAAGTGATCCGAGTTAGGAAACTCCGGAGAGGAAAAGGATGTGACGTTGGGCTGCCAAGATTGCCGACGCGGGACTCCGTGAAACCATAGCACGCGCTTTATCGGTCGCTTCAGTAATGGTGCACTGGCGCGAAGTTCTAACAGGACTTCTCTTGTGTATGAAAGGCGTGAGGTAATCGACGTTGATAAAACGTAGTTGATAGACGTTGATAAAACAGGCAGAGCGAGTAAGAGAAATAGGAGGCGAGTACTAAAACGTTCGGATACAGAGGCAGCTGGAGAACACAACGAACAGCAAGCAAACGATTCGGCGAAAGGGATAACAAGCAGACGAAGAGGCTGTGAGGGCTGGGGGTGAATAATAATAATCTAAATAAGTACCGCTAGGATAGACATTACGAAACAGTTGAGCCACTGATTATATTAAATACGCCGCATTTGCTCTTGTGATGAATGAAAATTGATTTTGAAATGCATTTAAGTTAATATTAATAACGAGAAAGTGCATCTCTCTTTCCATCATGATATTTCTAGCTTCATTATTTCATTCCAGCTTTTTAACATTTCAGCCATCAAGGTCATTCACACTTCTGTGATCATCCTGCGTGCTCATAATTTATTTCATTTTATTTCAATTTTTGAAATGAAAGCATAATGTTCATAGACCATGTTTATGTCATTAACTTTAATGATATTAAATGATATTAACTTTGACAATGCATGAGTTATTATCGCAGTGTTGGAGGTGTCCATGTACAGATGAGCGATTGGTGGTTTATGTGCTCTTTAAACCATTGGTTTGGTTGGCTGAGCTGAGCGAGCTTTACAGCCCGGCCATTTGAATTTTTAAACTCCGCTTATGCTAGGAGTGCTCTGTCAAAATAAGTAGTGGTACATGCCGACACACATAAAGAATAGGTGTAGGGTTTCAGGAGTGGCACATGCATACAAAAAGCAAGCACATATAAACCCCCTTATATTTTCTAAAACAAATTAAGGCAGTAGCATCAGAAAAAGATTTTTTGCAGAGAAAGGATGGCAAAAGCTAGTTGCTTTCACCGAGGAACCCCTGACATGGATGAACAAACATAATTGTAAGACAATTCTTCACCTTACAATAAAGTCTTTCCTCGCTCGTTGTCAAAAACTGGGTATTTTCTCTAAGTCATGCACATGTTGTTCATTAGTTGATGCAAGATTTTATTACAGTTTTCCACTAATTGACATTTTAATGCATAGTTTCAAATATAATTAGTTCATTTTATCTATATAGCATCCTTGCTAGCCTGGTCCTAGCAACTAGGGTTGTGCGCTAGCCGCACCTGCTCTCACCGGTGCACGAGAGATTATAAAAAGTTACACCGAAGCACTTGCTAAAGCATAGGAGAAATATAATCTGTTTTGCGTTTTAGAGTGTCGTGTGGTAGTCACTTAAAACTTCAAAATCTTGAAGATGGGGTCTCTCTATCTTTCATAGTAAATATTCCTTTTTCTAGAATTCACTGCACATTTCATAGAGTACTAGGAAAATTTGAGTAGTTCTAAAGAATCTGAAGCAGACTAACATAGGTCTCCTTTAATTTTATTTTGCCAAAGCCTGTAAGTGACTCTCATCATACTTAACCGGCAAGTCTCTATGATAGTTCTAATGGAATTCTTTAAAGCTAGATGATAGAAGTTATATAGACAAGCAACAAAAGATGACAAAAAATTATTGTTACTGGATTACTAAGTTAGGTGCGGACGAAACGTCGGGTTTACGAGTGTACAGTAGGCCTATACAGCAAATGCAGAATTAATATTTGAGTTCTTTTTCAAAATACCAGAACACATCATGAAATGTAGAAAGATTCGAAACAATGTCAACGTTATCTACAAATTACTGTGCAAGGTGGTCAACATTTCGACGTCACTCGACTTCAGGAAGTCTTTCCGCAATGTGATAATGTTAACTGATACAGAAAATCTTTTTGCACTCATCGCTGCCCGCTGGAATGCTAAGATGCCAGACATTTTAACAAGAGAAGCGACAGCAGGGTACTCAGTATTGACTATGAGATTTAGAAATTCGGAAGTCTCGGGAATCGAGATCTCGTGGCCTTAAATGATCTGTCATGAACTTGAAATGTCTCATCTTCATCACTTTTTTCACCTTTTTCTGGAAATGCATCGGTTATTTTATGATATAGCTGTGATTTTCAGAAGGTGTAATTTTCATGATACTTGAATTAAAAAGTTGAATTGAATCGATTAATTATTTCTGTTAATATTTTTCCCTTCGTGAAAAAAGACTTAGAAATGATTGGATTGCTCTTTTTTTCTGTTTTATAAAATGTAAAATAATATCTTTTGACGCACTTTTTTTTATTAAACTTTGAAATATGTTTCACCGATCACAAACGGATGAACAGGTTTGAAATTTATATAAACACATCAGATCATAGATTATGTATCTTAGTGTAACGTAATTATGAAGATGTAGAATCATAAAATATCATTGCACAACGTGATGACACAATTATATGTGTACCGGTATCAATTTCTTTGTATGGATAAACTTGGCAAAATTGGCTGATTCCACTCAGTCTTGCTGTTCATTAGCGTTATGTTCTCTTTGCACTTCTTTCTGATCTCTACACCTTCCGCGCATTATCACATAATGTGCTTTATCGCATGTTTCCTGCTTTTCTATTAGACTTCAACTGACAGGCGTGGTTGCACAGATATTTATGATCTAGAAAAGATAAGACATAAATGATGTAGAATGCCTTATGATGAAGAGATGTGTTGATAACATTACTCTTATACTACATAAAAGGTCACTGAATGTTCAGAAAACAAGTATCGAGAACAAAGAGAATGATAAAAATATCATAAAAAAATAAGAAACGTAACAAGTGAAACAAATTGGAAATGAAATTCATGAAAGCATACAATTAGAAATCGACTGTCCATCAGAGCTACATCATAATAAATTACCAATTTTAGATCTGAAAATATGGACTGAATCAAGAGATGAAGCGCAGACCAGTTCATGAGTTCATTCAGTTTACATGAGTTCTATGCGAATGAAGTTGCGCCCAAAATGATGATACATGCTGTTGTAGATCAGCTATGTCGTGGGGTATAAAACGCACAGTCATCACACAACGGATACTTCGTGTTCTTCTAAGCTGCAATAGACATTTACCATGGAAAATAACAGCAGAACATGTGAGTGAAATGATGAGGAGAATTCAATTTTCTGGATATAACAAATGATTTCGTGCTCGAGTGTTGAAATCAGCCTTACATACCTATAACAACATACTCAATAGACGGCGAGAAAAATAAAATGCGACCATTACATAGACCAAAAATGTGAAAATACAGCGAGAGAAAATAAGAGAGAAGAAAAAGAAGGAAACATGATATCAAAAGAGTGATGACAAGAGTGTGTCATTCATGCAACGCCTAACATAGCTCGTTACGTCGTAAAATTTTTGTGAAAAATTCCGGTTAGTCGACAAAGAATTAGGACACGATATTTCACGCACAACCTGTGCGCATCATTAAGTGAATGAATGAAATGTTCAACGTTCGACTTGTTTCATGAGATGAATCAATACAATGTCTGACTTCAGCGCGAACATAGAAATACATCAATTAATGAAGTAAAGGACAAACTTAGTACTTCAAAAGCAATGCTACACTAACAGTGCCCTAAAAGTAAGAAAGTCAAAAGGCAAAGTACACTTGATGTACATAAGTTAAAGCAGAATAATAAGTAATTAGAAAAATCACAAAAAATCAGAAAAAATGTTCGGGACGGAAAGTTCACAACGATTATCACAATCAACACGTTTTGAGTGTCATGCTTCTAAAAGTGTATGTTTTTTGTAGTTCGACTCATGCTCAATTATCTCTGAAGGCCAGTCTATACGGTGATTTTCATTAATTGAATGTTCAGCTATTGCAGACTTCTCAGGGTACATTAACCGAAGGGCTTATTTGTGTTGATTGACACGCGTTCCGTTCCGCTAATGTAAGATTTACCGCAGTCAGCACATGGGATGCGGTAAACAACTCCTCTAGTTGAAGCCGCTTCTACTTCATCATTAGGGAGTTTCAAAATGTCCTTTATCTTGCACACTGGTTTTTTAGTTTATACACAGCAATGTTATAACGGCGAAGAAGATTGGTCATTCTCTCACAGGATTGTCTAACATAAGGAATACAAACTCTCTTACATTCAAATTTTCATCAATTCTACTATGGCATCGAAAAGTATCAACAAAAGTCTCAGGATAACAGTTACACAGCCAGTTATTCTTAATATCTAAAAGCTGTTCGCAACGTGAACTTTCATCAGAGCAAATAACGGAGACACGTTTTGTGAGGCACTTAACAACTGAAAGCATGTGAGATATAGGGTTGCAAGAATTACATGACAAAAACTTTTGGAAACAAGTGGGCTTGCTGTGCAGCAAGAGTTCGAATGACAAATTTTCACACCTAGTAACAGCAACGTCCAAAAATGATATCGCACGATTACTTTCATGTTCAGTGAATGAAATTGACGCTTGATAAATTGCAAAAAAAATCAACATTTGAATTTGGCAGCACGACCCAAGTGTCATCTACATAGCGTTTCCAAAACAGTACATCATGTGTAGACTCAGTGAAAATGCGATCTTCAATACTTTGCATAACTAAATTGGCCAAGCTTACTGACACTGGACTGCCCATTGGACAACCAAAAACCTGACGATAAAATGCATTATCAAAAGCAAAATATGTTGCTTTCAAACAAAATTCTAACAATGTCATAAAATCTGAGACTGACAAGCGCGTATGCTCATGTAAATCTGAGACACAGGACAAACGTTCTTTCGCTACATTGACAGCTTGACCAACAGGGATGGATGTAAATAGCGATTTAACATCACATGATATCATAACGTCTCCTTCACGAGCACAAGAATTTGAAATAAATTCAATAAACTCATGTGAATTACGAACTGAGCAATGACAACCATTGCTTTGTAAATGTTTTGACAACTCATATGTGGCAGCATTGACAAAAGAAACAATAGGGCGGAATACCAAACTTATGTAATTTAGGCAAACCATAGATTCTAGGGCATATTGCATCCGGCTGCGTAGATGGCAGCATAATTGATTGGATAATTTTCCAGATCTCTTTAAACTCAATGACAGCGAATTCAGGTTGCGTTCATTGGATTTTCTCGGATCTTTTTTGGGTTTATGAAAAATTTCTCCATCATCAAGAAGATCCTTAATTTTTGATTCATAATCACTTTTATCCACCACAAAGTAGAATTCCCTTTGTCAGCCCGAATAATTACATGAGAAGCATCTTGATAACGATTATGTTGTGTAGCGGTTATCCTGAGACTTTTGTTGATACTTTTCGATGCCATAGTAGAATTGATGAAAATTTGAATGTAAGAGAGTTTGTATTCCTTATGTTAGACAATCCTGTGAGAGAATGACCAATCTTCTTCGCCGTTATAACATTGCTGTGTATAAACTAAAAAACCAGTGTGCAAGATAAAGGACATTTTGAAACTCCCTAATGATGAAGTAGAACCGACTTCAACTAGAGGAGTTGTTTACCGCATCCCATGTGCTGACTGCGGTAAATCTTACATTAACGGAACGGAACGCGTGTCAATCAACACAAATAAGCCCTTCGGTTAATGTACCCTGAGAAGTCTGCAATAGCTGAACATTCAATTAATGAAAATCACCGTATAGACTGGCCTTCAGAGACAATTGAGCATGAGTCGAACTACAAAAAACATACACTTTTAGAAGCATGACACTCAAAACGTGTTGATTGTGATAATCGTTGTGAACTTTCCGTCCCGAACATTTTTTCTGATTTTTTGTGATTTTTCTAATTACTTATTATTCTGCTTTAACTTATGTACATCAAGTGTACTTTGCCTTTTGACTTTCTTACTTTTAGGGCACTGTTAGTGTAGCATTGCTTTTGAAGTACTAAGTTTGTCCTTTACTTCATTAATTGATGTATTTCTATGTTCGCGCTGAAGTCAGACATTGTATTGATTCATCTCATGAAACAAGTCGCACGTTGAACATTTCATTCATTCACTTAATGATGCACACAGGTTGTGCGTGAAATATCGTGTCCTAATTCTTTGTCGACTAACCGGAATTTTTCACAGGCAATACCTTATTCTATTTTAGATAAGGAATGTGAATGACAAATAAAGAAGAGTGGATTAAAATAAAAGTTTAGCAACAATAAAATCGAATCTACAGAGATCGAATCCATTTTGATACGTGTTTGATGCGTTATAGAATGCAAGAAATGTCACGCAGTGTACATGTATGTAGAAGAAGCACTAAGATACGCAAAGATGAGAGGAAATGAACATGAAACAATTGGTAGAAAATCAGGAAACATCTGTATTATGGAGACATTGCAGAGAAAGTCATCATGAATGTGACGGGAGTATACCATAATAATGCGATGAAAAGATTATGCGATAATGCGCGGAAGGTGTAGAGATCAGAAAGAAGTGCAAAGAGAACATAACGCTAATGAACAGCAAGACTGAGTGGAATCAGCCAATTTTGCCAAGTTTATCCATACAAAGAAATTGATACCGGTACACATATAATTGTGTCATCACGTTGTGCAATGATATTTTATGATTTTACATCTTCATAATTACGTTACACTAAGATACATAATCTATGATCTGATGTGTGTATATAAATTTCAAACCTGTTCATTCGTTTGTGATCGGTGAAACATATTTCAAAGTTTAATAGAAAAAAGTGCGTCAAAAGATATTATTTTACATTTTATAAAACAGAAAAAAAGAATAGCCCAATGAATTGATTGACAGATATAATTGAATAATGTTCTCCTGGCTGGATTAATTACACTGTATGCCTAAAATCTTTTTCTCCAATTTGTTAGGACTAACATGCTGCATAAAATGGACAGATTATATTTGAAACTATACAGTAAAATAACAGTTTGATCCCGAAAACCGAACGTTTCAGTGCTCCGGCCCAAAAAACCGGTGCAAGCAGAAGAACCAGTGCACCGCGCAGAGCCCTTCTATAAGCCATTCAAAATTTTCAAAAAAGTCGAATTGTGAAATCACATTTTCCTTACCTTATGATTTTTCCGCATACTGTATGTAGATTGTGGTTCAGAATCCATTCTTGCAAATGTGTTTTTTATGAGAATAACACTATGCCGAAACCACTGACAACAGCAACTAATAACAACTTGTATAAAAGGTCATGCGATTGGAATCCACGTCTGCCAGGGTCCTTGAATTTGATGGAAATGATTTGCACTGTAAGACATTACAACTTTACATTCTTCACAATGACACGCGCTTGTTGTACTGATATTGAATTTCAAAGTTAAGTGTATCCAGTATCCATCTTTCCCCTGACTCTTATATCGACAATGATAATACGGTACCTATTGTCTCATAGTTCAGTTATGCTTCTCAATTTGGAGTTGTTGATACAATGCCTAGTCTAATGATTCGTCTTTCACGTTAAGTGCAATCTGCTTCTCACTCATCATACGTCCAGCTTATTTATCATGAATCTTTCAGATTAGACATTGACATATTCAATTGTATTCGCAATTTTTACTTCGCAATCCGTCAAATCCTGAAAGACTGCTGTAGACACCTCGAGGCGTAAGCTCAAACAGGGACTTCTGGATGCCGTAGTTACTTTAGTTCCAGAATCAGTGACAAACGATAGGTGATATTTTACCGGCAACTTTAGGTTTGACGGCACTGGAGGGCGATTCACCTAACGACACGAGGACCTGAGAATTCCTGAAACGCATTTTCAGCATTATACGTGAATGAAGCCTAACTGCACCTATTTATCAGCTAATGCGTTAAGCTTACATTATCTAGCCCAAAAAGTAATAGTCCGACCGGCACAACGAGTTTCTGCAGGGAACGAGGCCGAAAATGAGACTTTCACAGAAAATAGTATGCACCCTATGCCTACTACGAATCTGCACGTTTGCCGAGTTCTAGATAGTTACTCTTCTCAAGAAATAGTTACTCGATCAAAGAAAAACACATGTTGATTCAATGGGACGCAGATTGCAGTTTTTGACAAAAATGAAATTTTCCGTCCTCAAAGATGTCTTGCGCCATCAACGAAGGATAACGAATCAATGAGCGTTGATGGATATCAAATGGATATCAGAACGATGGATAAATGAGTTAAATGGATATCAAAACGATTTCGTAACAAACCAAAAAGAAGACCTAGCACGAAGTCTTTTCATTACCTTAAATTACCATGCATCAACGAAGAAATCGATAATCGTATAAAAAGAATCATTAGAGCAGAAGGCATGAAAAATGTCAGAATATGTCACAAATCTCAATCCTTGAGAAACCACTTAAAAAGAAGAACATACACGGAATGTAAGATGAAAACATGTCCAATCAAAAATGAAAAAATCTGCAACTGAACCAAAGCAGTCTGCAGAATAACATGCAACATTTGCAAAAGATTTATATTGGCAGCACTATAAGACCCCTACATCAACGTTTTAAAGAACATTTAACAAGCAAAAACTCATCAGTAGACAGGCACAGAGAAGGATGCAATGCCAACGCTGATAAATACAACATCGATATCATTGACTATGACCCCGATGAGACGAATTTACGGTTACGAGAAGCTATCCTAATAAAGAAATACAATCATCAAGTTAACTCAAAAGCAGAAGTTGAAGAATTGTTAGACTTTTTATATCTTTCGTTTTGTGAATTCCTCTCATAACGTATATAACTTAACATGACTTTTAACTCTATGTTTTCCACAGACTCTCCCACTTCTATACAACATTGCATAATCAGCCTACAATGTTTTTTCGATCAAAATTTGAAATTGATTTTCTGTATAATGCACATAAAATGATTCAGAGCTTGATGATGGCCTTGGATATAAGGGCGTAATATATGGTCAATGATAGCCTATATTTTTGCCTACGATCACCGTACTTGGCTTTCCCAAAACTTTAATTAACATTTTCCATGTTTTTCTTATAAAATGAAAAGTATTAAGTCCAATGCCATAATTTTCGGCATGATATGTCTTCAGGTCATTTCTTATCATGTGTATGCGATCTTATCATGCTTCTAATCGCCGATGTATGCCAGAGTGTGGTTCAATGTGGATAAGGTGGGCCTGCATTTTGGTGTTTGCCGACAGTAAGAGGTTTGCCAAATCTGAATGTGCGTAGCTTCATGGATAAATGTTCATGAACATGATGAGAAATGACTTGAATACATTCCACATCAAAAATTAAGGCTCTGAACTTAATACTTTTCAGTTGATAAGAGAAACCATATAAAGTTTCATTTTAACCAAAAAGTGCAATCTGCGTCCCATTGAATCAACATGTGTTTTCCTCTGATCGTGTCTGACAAGAAGAGGAACTAACTAGAACTCGGCAGACGCACAGATTCGCAGTAGGCATAAGGTGCACATCATTCTGTGAAAGTCTCATTTTCGGCCTCGTTCCCGACAGAAACTCATTCTGGCTGGCGGACTGCGACAAAAGCTGCATGCAACAAATATATCCCGTTAACAAATAAGAAGAGGAAACTGCCTTTCGAAATTAAATAGTTACTTACATGTACACAATACTTATAACTAAATAAATACTTACCATGAAGCTTTCCCATTGAAGCATAAATACGTGTAATTTCCCATTGTAAGTGAACGTGTCATTCAAAACTAAATGCTTGGTAATCAAAGTTCAAATATGATTTGTTCGCAACTGTTCCTTTCTGTTGCGACCTCTCTCTCTCCCCTCAGTGAGATGACATAATATGTCCTTAAAATGTCAAATCTCAATTTCGTTCTCTTGAATCTTATCACTTGGCCATGCTTCTCCCCTTCTTTGAACTGATCTTTGCTGCTATTCTTTTATAGAAAGTATGCTTCTGTTCCCATCCCACCTGTACATGAAAACATCAATGGGCAAAAGGAATCCTGGTCAATTTCCATGATACGATTGCTATATTCCTTCTTCTTTAAATTTTCATGACGTCAATATAGTTGTCGAATTTGTTTTTGTCTGCTTGACTAGGCCATGAGATTCACCACCCATCTTGGCAACCAAAATCCTAAACAACTGACATCAACTCTAGTACCATCACGAGTATTGGATTTATTTGGTAGTTCTCCTACGGATAAAAGTAGGATGTGAGGCTCTGACCGTACGTCTTTGCGTATTTGACTGAGAAATTCGCAAGTTGTGACTAGAGCTGGATTAATCAATCATTCAATCAATCAAAATCATAATCAATTAAGTTTTTGAGGCTAATCTCAATCATAATCACGTTAATTAATCAGCAAATTTGATTAAATTTAATTTTAGTGATCCGAACATCAGTTGAGATCAGAACAAGGCCACCGATGGCCGAACGACAGCTAGACTATATAAGGACTGAAAGTACAAAATGTCGCAGAGAGTACCAATCCTTG
Organism: Prostheceraeus crozeri; assembly: GCA_907163375.1. NCBI lineage: Eukaryota > Metazoa > Platyhelminthes > Polycladida > Euryleptidae > Prostheceraeus > Prostheceraeus crozeri. The sequence continues at coordinate 31,419 of CAJQUW010008486.1, read as the reverse complement.
ATGCACGATTATGAACATGCGTTCACCCCTCGTCACAGATTATCTTCCCTACATGAGATCAAGGTTTTTGTCCCTTCCGACGCTATGATGATAATGAACAAAATCGAATAATTACGGTAATACTAATTCAGTAAGCTTTTTAATTGAACAAGGAGATGAGTTTGGATAAAAACTGCTATCACTGCACAGTATTAAACATTTTTATCACGATTCAAATTATTACGTAAACGCATTATAATTATCACTGACCCGACAAAGCGTCTGAAAGCCGTAATCAGCATCATTTTCAACCAACCCATCCTTCATGATAAGGCGTTTGACATCACAATCATAGTCACATTCTTCAACACTTTAATCAATCATAATCATAATCAAATATTTGAACAATTTAATCATAATCAACATTTGTGACTTTTGGCTAATCGTTCCAGCTCTAGTTGTAGCTCTCACGGAGCTATGTCGTAGGCTGACATATCCATCACTTTAGCATGAAAAACAATGAGATATGGAGTATTCCTGGCCTGATCCACGCTTCTTCGGTACATCTTTCAATGTCAGGTCGCAACAAATGCAGAGTACGTCATCGATTTTTTTTATTTAGTGTGAATTCGCATTTTTCAAAGGTAGCGTAGCAAGCCAACTGGATGTACCCTTCTCTGAGGACAGCAAGCAACATACACGTAAGTCTGAATGATGAATCCGATATCAGAGCATCCTTTTTCTTGCATACTTTCTTGCTTTCTGTTGCTATACCATGTTGACTTGGTTCCTGATTGAAAATTGCCTCTGAAAGTTGGTAATTTATTTCAACAGACTTTTGAATTTTGAGACTCATTGTCTGCTTCTTCTAATGGTTTGAGAATACCCGAACCTCCCTATCGAGCAGGAAGGCTAAGGATGTCTCTCATTGTCGTTGTCTTCCTTCTATGATTGATGGCATTAGATTCTCGGTAATTTCTCTTTATAGATCGAATAGGCCTTCAGATATACCAATGGCGTTGTACGGCAAAACGCCAATATCTTGTTTCCATTTTTCTTTTTGAGCTTGCATGAATTTATTGGTTGATCTGCAATTTCCATTGAAGGACCCAAGATAATTTTCGCCTTCGATAGTAATATTTATGTCCGAGAATAACTTCGTAGATTCATCATAGTATTCACGTGTTACCACCAGCCATGTTTTTGACGCATTGGTGTAGTATCAAGTCAACGGACCATAAATCCTTAATTTTATCCCACCATGTACGTAAATCTTCAAGGGTACCTCAGCCAGCACCGTCATCAGGATAGAATATCGTTTTGAGGCCGCTGCACTCATTTGTCATGGACAAACCAGGAGCCAGGCAGGCTGGTTTCAGTAACGTCAGCCGACCGCTCAACTTAATTATACCCATGTCGACGGTTGACGACATTCAGTCCAGAATCAATTGCCTTGTCAATCATTACAACATTAACCTAGAACATAACTTAGAATAATGCTCAAAATTTGTAATGTGAAATCATCTTCTCATCTTCGTCCATTTGGCAGGAAATTCAAATTGCTTTTCAAAATGGTGCGAAGAAATTTCGAAGAAGTTTTGGTAAGTTGAGCAAAATATTCAATTTTGAACTTACATAATCTTTTCGTGTCCATGCATGTTTCATTTGGCGTATTTTCTAATCCTGTGCGCCAGTCTGATATTCAAATCCGACTTAGTTCAATTAGCAATGGAGAAGATGATATAATGATATAGACCCCGCTATGAGATGCTGAAGACAGTGCAGACACAGTGGTAAAGAGGACGAAAGGTGGCCTTGACGATGACCTATCAAACACGCCCAATTTGTACATGCACCTACAAATATGAACATGCCTATCGAATGCCCTGTATTAAACACTTGTTTAACAGCAAAATTGTGAGCTATCAGTTTGTTTAGCTCTTCTATTATCGTGCATTATGCAAATGGTGTGCAAAGTAATATAGGAAGTTAACGACATGTGAGATCAGGATCGACCTCAGTAGGCCTATCCATTGAAAACGATGGACACACTCTGACCACACTTGCACCAATATTTGGTTACTTGAAGCTTCGTAGTTGCTATAACTGTAGCTTTCTACTCCTACTGTAAACCAGCATGTTAATTTTTTCACGACATGTTTAATCATTTTCGTTTCTTGTGATGCAGGGTAAGCATGATTTTGAAAATTACACGGCACATGCGTGAGACATTTTCAATTATTCTCTTTTATTTCAGAGTAGAAGTATATGGAACCCTTTGAAGTTAGAGATTATGGTTTAGATGATGAAGACAATTATAAACCCTGAAGAAGGTTAAAAAATAATTCCATGGGAGAAGCCGGACGTCATCAGTGGCAATGCGCAACGATAGTAGGCCACAACCATTGGATTGTAGCCACACCTAAGGCAGCTACTGCGCCTTGGCTCAAGATGCAGAAGTGTTCACTCTGAGAGTCTCCTTTGGAGATGGAAAGCTGTGTACAGCTATCATGAGAAGCTATCGAATTTAAATGAAATCTAATGAATGATGACACTTTTCATTTATATAAATGTTGGTAAATTATTTTTGAGTATGCACCGAAGTCCTCCCAGGTACGGAGAAGATGCCACTGATATATATATATCTCCTGTCTCAGCACCACTCACATGTCCTGTCTATGCACCACATCCCCTGTCTCTGCTCCAATTTTCAAGAAATTCATATATCTAAGTCCTGTCTCTGCACCATTCACCCTGTCTCTGCTCCACAACATACTGTCTGTGCTCCAAAACCCCATGTCTCTGCACCACCAAAACGGATTCTGTTTGAAACAACGCCTTTCTCTGCTCCAGTACTCCATGCCTCTGCACCTTTTTGTCCTGTCTCTGCACCACATGTAAACGAATTCTGTTCAGACTCACACAACTACTTAGCATTCCGATAACGTTGCCTACAGGAAAGCATTTACTATGGCAATATTATCAAATTAAATCAAATCTTCCTTTTTTATAAGTAACTATAAAATGAGCGATGGAATGATAACTATCTACAAACTAAAGGAAAAAAGTTTGCTGTAAGGCCGAATCAAAGAAGATCTGCATGGAACTTTTGCATTTTAATACTTAGACACTTTTTCTAACATTCTAATCACAATAGCACAATATTATAATTTTAATTATGTGATGCTTTGCTTTCGATTTCAATGTTGTTGTACATAAATACCTCTAAACTGACATCATTTCGAATGAGATATGATATGGGAATTGTTAAAAATGTACGTTTAAATACTGTCTTCTGAAAGTTTGTCTTCACTAAGAAAATAGGTCGGCTAATTTATAAAAGTATGAATTGGGAATCTACATTTTATATTGAGTTTAACAAATAACAAAGTTAATCTTTAAATATCGTCCATGCGGCAGATAGCCGTGTTGAAACATTTTCTCCGCTTTCGAGGAGGAGTGTTCACTGCGAAGTTATATGCAGATGCCTGATGCAAACCGTCGGTAGCACCTGTTCCGGCACCACCTCTTGTGGTAGCATCTTCCGTTGTATTTACAACAAAAATACCACCATTTATTACAGACAATGCCTCCGTGAATATTAAAAACCTCTTTGATGTTCCTATACGTACAGATGCAGTGTAGCAGGGCTCAGGTAGTCAATGTTTGTATGCTTACTCCCGAAGCACTGGAGTGGAGCTTTACACTCCGATACAAATACACTGATTGCCGATGAATGGTGAATTTGAAACCTTTTTGGAATTGTAAATCCGCTGATTGACTTGCAATTACAAAACATCCCTCTAAGTTGAGTAAAACACATTCGAATTTTAAATAAAGGCTATAGTTACATTATTTATTCAATCTTTTTGTAAACTAAAAATTAAAAACTTTCTTCAGCAATTCAGCTCTAACTTAGCTATCACACTCATTACATTCATCTCATAAAGCATGACTGATTCACAGGCTTCCCGTTGGGTATTGGGATTCCCATTGGGATTGGGCCACCAAAAATTAAATAAGCTAGCACTACCAGGTCTTGTCCACGAAAGAAATGACATGCAAAAATTAAGAAAAATCTATGAACATATGTTTCATATTAGCCCATTATGGAAGGAATTTATTTTTTATTACTGAAAGGTGCTTCAATTGATAATTAATAGGTATGTTTTGGAAGCACGATGCTAAAATAATGCAATGACATCTATAGAACACTAGGCCTATAGGCCTAATTTTTTCTTCAGGTCTGCACCTTATTAGGAATAAGCCTAAATGAATTTGTGGTTTTGTTTTCCGCCTTCATTCCATCCTCGAAATCAAGTTTACATTCATTTAAAACTTGTGATTCAGATTATCGCACATCGTTATTTCTGTTATTTCTTTCTGATCTATTGACGTGAATGTAATGCAATTGTGAAATTACCGGGAGAATGAAAAAAATTCAGCGAAATTTGCAAAAGGAATGATAATTCAAAAATAAGGAGGAAATAAAGGATGAAGTAGAAAAATGAGAAATGGAGAATGATTTTCGGAAAAGCGGAAAATAATGAAAATAAAGAAACTCTTAGGATGGCCATCCAAACATTGACCGTTGAAGGCGCTGGACGCCGAAGGCCTATCTGCCATACTTTTAACTTTAACTTGATTATATTGGCCTAAACTGAAAAGGGGAGTTTTAATTACCTTGTATAACTTTAATTGAAGTCGTCAGTAGGGCTGTGAAATTTGATTTTGCGTATCAGAATTGTTTTGTCAAAAACGTCAGCGTCCGGACCTTTACTCTCTTGGACAAGCCCAGTAGAGACCGTACCCCACATTATTCTGAAGAAACTAAGCAACTAACAAAATTCCTCAACTCTCATGAGGCAGAAAAAAGAATTCTTTCAATCCCTGGATCCAGCGCGGATTTAGACAATATTTAGTGAAACTGGAATAATAATTTTCCCTTAGCGTTGACGCATATATACCCTGACTTAGTATGAGCCCTGGTGTATCTCCAATATCAGTAACGAGTACGGCATCCGTTGAAATCTCTGTTGATTTCGGGAAATGCAGACCTTACAATATCTGGGGAGGCAGTGAAAAGGGTTCTTGATTCGGAAATATGAGAGCAGATTAAAGGCGCGATTCATATAGTGATAATCTTAATTTTCTATAATGTGAAACTTCGTCTGTAGGCATCGGTGAAGACAAAGGCTTTTGCAATCAGGAGCGTCGTGCGCCGCAAAAACTTGAGCAGGCCCATTTTTGTGACATCATTGTTCATAAGTTGATGGGTCCACGCCACACCATTGACTTTCACCCGTGACCGTGACCTTTGCTGTCAACCCCCATGGGCCTGTAGCCCTATAAATGTACATATTTTGAATTTTCTATTTCTTGCTATTCTGATTGTTGAATTCTAATTCATTCATTCGCCCTTTTACACTGTTTAAAGTGATAGCAACAGAGTTAAGATAAACAAGTTTTATATTTCATTATCTCTGAAAAATTACGTGATACATGTAGACAACACACCGCTTTGGAGATATCTGAAACTCAGCTATTTAACAATTCAATCTTCGAAAACACGATTGACAAGGGAAACAATCTACCTACTGAGTATTATAAGCTGGTACTCTCACAAAATCTAGTGGTGTGGATCGAAAACAATTCAAAAAAAGCAGATGCTGTTAAAAGACATAGGTCTACATGCAGACAAAATATCGCTGTGTATGCCTAAACAAGGAAGTGGTGTAGTGCATGTGTTTCATATGATCAAGAAAACAATAACGAGGATGAAAAAGCTTGTAAAAATGGTGCTGTGAAGTCTAACAATTAAGCATAAAAAGTACAACTGGTTATGAGGAAAATTACACTTTTACAAAAAATGATTCTAAGAAAATCTGTTGGCATGGTATGGATTCATCAGTCGTCTTTGGATTCAGTCACACAAAAATTGGTAAAACAAATTTCGGTGCTATGAAGGCAGTTCATACACAAAAAATTAAATTGGTTGAGGGTAAACTGCACGTCAACAAAAAATGATTCTAAGAAAATCTATCGGCATGGTATCATGGATTTCATCAATCATCTTTGGATTTCATGGCACAAGCACAAACTTGGGATAAGCTATGAACTTACATTGTTAGATCTAGCAATAAAAACGAGAATAGGAAATTTCTGTGTTATACACGTATATGTACAAGCAAACGTCACACAATTATGTGTATGTATACACCGGTAATACACATGTAGGCCTACCGGTATAGGCCTCCACATGTAAACTGCATGCATTACATTTGAAATGTTTCATAAAAGCAGCTTGCACACTTGTAATTGTATAGGCCTAATGTTGCTGATATGCTAGGCTACTAACGCTAAGTGTAATCAGAATGCTTTCATACCTACAATGTAGAAAAACCGATTTACAACTGGAAGTATAGACTGGTCTTGAAATACACTGTTTGCACGTACATACAATTGATTTCTTCTTGTATAGGCCTAGTTAATTTTATGTCCTAAATCTTGAATCTACGGGTACATGTAGATAGGCATATAGAGACCACAAGTAAAGAGCTGCTTTTATGATAGATTTCGCACAGTGGAAAAGCTATTTGCGACGCTCAGCAAATGATTCCCAGAAGTAGTCCCGGCAAGCGGCCAGTGATAGCTTCTGGGATCGAGCTGCTTCAACTGCAATGACCATCAAGTCATTTAGACGGTCCTGGTTCATTGTGGTTCTTAAGTTGTTTTTAACAAACTTCAACGCGGAAAAAGAACGCTCACAAGATGATGATGTTACGGGCAAAGTCAGTACAAGGCGGTACAACTTGGCTAAAGATGCAAGCATTTTGTGCTGATTGTTATTTACCATATACAAATATAAGTTGTGCACGCCATTTGGTGCGGTTTGCGTTGAAGATAAATGGTACACAAAAGTTGGTATTCCGCTTTAAGCGTATCTGAACATGGAATATCACGGGGATAAAATGTTGCCAGTGTCAACAAAGAATTCAAATTCTGAAGTGACGGCGACTCAAGAGCTTGTATTGATTTCAATAGTGGATTTAGTTCAATACGTCCACGTTGGGTGGTTTTGGAATATATAGGATGGATTCCATATGCATGGAGAGAGAGGCTATTTTATTATCCTTGTGACGGCCATAATATAGCCCATTCACTTTGAAAAGGATATCCCAAGTACCTTCTCCGAGCTCGTCGCATGTGATGGGTGTTGAATGATCTCCCTCCTTCTTATAGTAAGTGCACCAATGTGATACCGGTAGGCAAATTTGATTACCATCCCAAATCTTTCTATAGGGAGTATCCTTGTCATCCCTCGCCTTCCACTCTTGAGCAAGAGGAGTAGGAATGTCCATATTTAATGTCACGTACTCCTCAATAATATCAAGTTGGTGGCGAATGTACGGACTCACGGGGATCAGTATGTAGTCCCCATACTGATTGTGCATTATCTTGACATCCGTGGAAGGGAGCATTCCCGTTTGGAGTACTACGCCATGATTGTCATAATGCAAGACTTGTTTAAATTTACGCTGTAGCGGTGTAGGATTATGTACCTTGGTTGTTTCTTCCACTGGCCTCAGTTGTAGATGATCTGATCGTAGCGAACCTTGTAACGTTTGACCGCCATTTTGTCCTACTAGTGCAGCAGATGGAGTAGATGCCTGAAAATGAAAAAGATTGTATTAAGTTTACGTTCAAGGGAGGAGAGGGAGGAAAGTAGCGACTTACCATTTTAGTTGGATAATAGAATAGGGAACTAGAGAGAGAGAAAATGTGCGTCCGTCACTCGTGCGATTCAACGATGGAATGATTCTCACTGTGGAAGGCTCGCTATTTATATAGAAATGCTTGATTCTCATTGGATGATGATCCTCATTGGACAATAACATCAAGCTGATTCCAAATCTGGCCTCCGTTTACCAATCCGAGCCTTCATTCGCCCGCTGGAGCTGTTTCTCGGGAAATTCTAACTCTGTCGTTTTTCGTCAATCTCCCAAAATCTTAAATGGCGTCTCACACCTAAACGAAGACAGATATGAACAAGCCGTTTCTTTCACTAAATTTGTCTCACTCTTAGCTTTCAAACGAGCTATTGCACGACAAAATCCGTCCACTAGAAGCCAAAATCGAAGCTAGCTCTCCCGAGGGGGGGGGTCAGTGAAATTTGATGAAAAATGTTTTGGTGAAGGTCCCAGGTCGAAATGACACACTTTGGAAAATTTTCAAAATTTTACCCATACAAAGCCACTCTGACACTTAGGATTTTTCAGGTGAGCTACAACAGTCCACCCTCCCAACCTGGCCGGCACACCACGCCAACCTGGCCGGCACACCACGCCAACCTAGACAGCACATCACCGCGCGCTATATGACGGTCGACCAGAGGGGGGACGTCAGCGAACCTGGCGGACGCACTTGGCCGGCACACCACGACACTCTGCCGTTCCAGAGGGGGGGGACGTCAGACTCTAAGCACCACGGCGACCGACCACGACACTCTGCCGTTCCAGAGGGGGGGACGTCAGCGACGGCGGCCATCTTGCGCTATCCAGAAGTGGAGTTTTACTTACTACTCGCAGATTGAGAAATTTTGGTATTACGCGACGTTTCTTGCATTCAGTTAGAAAACGTAGTCGAAGATCAGCGCGAAGTTGTTTGTCCGCGATTTTGACTCCTTGTTTCAACTGCTGCTGGCTTTCTGGGTTTAAACCCGGTTGAATAATGTTTACGCACAAAGTTCCCAGACGTTTCATATTGTCATTGTGAAAAGAAAAACACTTTCTTCCCGGACTAGTTTCAAGGCTAGTTTATTGCCTCATCTTCAGCGGTACAACAAAGAATTCAATAAAATCCACAATAAAATTTATATCTACAAGTTTGCTTCAACAGAAACATTTTCATTAACTAAAATCTCAAATAAAATACGTCACAAAATACAGAGAGCGTTGAACTACATAGCTATTGCGCTAAACATGACATCATTACGAGCGGATTACGTCATAAATTTAATGTCAAAGGAAATTGTCCGCTCCGGTCATTCGATAAGCAATCTGTGTTGTTAATTAAAATAGATTCTAGAATCATTGGGTATTTCGAGCAACCTATAATTTTGAAATTTTCATGTTTCGGTGCATGAACATGCATGGAAACCTCAGTTTGAGTAGGACCCCCTCGTAAGTGTTCTGAGATACGGGTATAGAAATGCCTTTTGGTGGCACCAATGTACCGCATTGTACAGCGGTCACAGTTATATTGATAAACAATATCCGATCGCAGATCACTCAGAATTTTATCTTTGTTGCGAAAAAAATCTTTCATTTTACAAATACTGCACGTAGTTTGAATTTCAGCCTTAGACAGTTTTTGATTGATTTTATGAATTCTATGATTGAAATCTTTAAATCCTTCACGAATGAAAGGCACGGACCAATAAATAATTTTCTTATCATTCTCTTTATTTTTATTCTCTTGCTTTGCACAAACTTTTTCTTCGACTTGCTTTTTTACTTTCAAAATTGTTTCCAATTGAAAACCATTACCTATAAATGTTTCAATAATTTTCTCAGATGCTGATTCATACAGAGTCTGATCAGAGCAAATTCTGAAGGCTGGAGACAGCAACGAACGAATGGCTGCTAATTTATATTTTTCAGGCGCATAAGCGAACTGAGGAGTATAGACTCCAGTGTTTGTTGATTTGGTATGGAAATCAATTTTGAAAGAATTATCAGTTTCAAGAGTTATCTCCGTATCTAAAAATGTGATGCATTTGTTACTACTTTCTTCTAGAGTAAATTGGATGTTCTCATCCAATGAGTTGATGAAGTTCAGAAACTTTTTAGCATCACTACTATTTTTGAAAATCGTGAAACAATCGTCCACATAACGACGATAAAAAATTACTGGCAATGTGCCTTCATACTTATGGAATTTGCTTTCAAGCATATCGAGAGAAAACGCAGCCATAGTAGGGCCAAGGTTAGAGCCCATGGCCATACCGTCCACCTGGTGGTATAGTTGGTTGTCAAAACTGAACAAAATGTTTGTGCACGCAAGGTTCAATAGACTTTTTAAAGCTTTCTCTGAAATTGGAAAGTCACCGAAATCGATCAACGAGGTTATGTGATTAATAGTTCTGTTCACAGGAATATTCGTAAATAAACTTTTAACATCCAAGCTAAAGAGATCAAATTCTTTTTCCTCAGGAAGAGAAAGATTTTATGTCTTCAACAAACTGAAAAGTATCTTTCATGGAAAACTTTCGAGGAACATACTTTTTCAGTAAATCATCAAGCCAAAGAGCTAATTTGGATGTGTAAGAATTGCGCATACTCATAATCGGACGGTACGGTGGGTTGGAAGTGCATTTATGAACTTTCGGTAAGCCATAAAGGCGAACCGGTTGCGAACCACATGCGCGAATGGATTTGAAGATATCGTCATTTATCAGTTTTTTAGCTTTAAGGTGTTGTAGCTTACGATTAAAACAATCTTCCTCAAGAATAAAAGGATTCTTTTTAGAACGCTTGTCAACTTTGTAAGTTTTGAACCGACTCGTATCAGATAAAACTTCTTGAAGTTTCTCGATGTAAATTTTCTTATCTTGAATAAGGATTCCGTTTCCTTTGTCAAATTTTGAGACAACAATATCGTTATTTTTGGCTAATCTACGAATAGCATTCAATTTGGATTTCCATCCTTTGGAAACGCGATGCTTACTGAAGTAACTTTTGAACGCATTTCTAATTTTAGCAATGATATCATTATTGATGAGTTCACCATCCTGAGCTTTCAGTTTTGAGACTAGACTTTCAACTTCAGCTTTTTGTTCATCATAACGAATTTTAGAAGGAGGAAAACATCGAAAACCCTAGAGCGAGTAAATCTTTTTCAGAATCCGTCAAGGATACAGAAGACAGGTTAAGAACAGTCGATTTAATGCTTTTCTCAGGGAAAGAAGAAACAGAAGTTTGAGAGCTTTCTAGGTTCTTTAGTTTTTTGTTGTGAACAGTTTGAACTATCGATTTGGTCTTAGATATCTTATGCTCAATGATCGACTTCATGACCTCCCTATCAGGAGGCTGAACAGAACAGTAAAACTTTTCTAGCTCGCTCGATTTCAGTTTCTTGTCATGTTTTGCCTCACCAATTTGCTTTCTCAGGGCTGCTCCTTGCGCTTTTCTGATTCCTTGTTTTGAGGATTTCAGCAAACTTGGAATACGCAGATTGAGAAATTTTGGTATTACGCGACGTTTCTTGCATTCAGTTAGAAAACGTAGTCGAAGATCAGCGCGAAGTTGTTTGTCCGCGATTTTGACTCCTTGTTTCAACTGCTGCTGGCTTTCTGGGTTTAAACCCGGTTGAATAATGTTTACGCACAAAGTTCCCAGACGTTTCATATTGTCATTGTGAAAAGAAAAACACTTTTTTCCCGGACTAGTTTCATTCAAGGCTAGTTTATTGCCTCATCTTCAGCGGTACAACAAAGAATTCAATAAAATCCACAATAAAATTTATATCTACAAGTTTGCTTCAACAGAAACATTTTCATTAACTAAAATCTCAAATAAAATACGTCACAAAATACAGAGAGCGTTGAACTACATAGCTATTGCGCTAAACATGACATCATTACGAGCGGATTACGTCATAAATTTAATGTCAAAGGAAATTGTCCGCTCCGGTCATTCGATAAGCAATCTGTGTTGTTAATTAAAATAGATTCTAGAATCATTGGGTATTTCGAGCAACCTATAATTTTGAAATTTTCATGTTTCGGTGCATGAACATGCATGGAAACCTCAGTTTGAGTAGGACCCCCTCGTAAGTGTTCTGAGATACGGGTATAGAAATGCCTTTTGGTGGCACCAATGTACCGCATTGTACAGCGATCACAGTTATATTGATAAACAATATCCGATCGCAGATCACTCAGAATTTTATCATTGTTGCGAAAAAAAATCTTTCATTTTACAAATACTGCACGTAGTTTGAATTTCAGCCTTAGACAGTTTTTGATTGATTTTATGAATTCTATGATTGAAATCTTTAAATCCTTCACGAATGAAAGGCACGGACCAATAAATAATTTTCTTATCATTCTCTTTATTTTTATTCTCTTGCTTTGCACAAACTTTTTCTTCGACTTGCTTTTTTACTTTCAAAATTGTTTCCAATTGAAAACCATTACCTATAAATGTTTCAATAATTTTCTCAGATGCTGATTCATACAGAGTCTGATCAGAGCAAATTCTGAAGGCTGGAGACAGCAACGAACGAATGGCTGCTAATTTATATTTTTCAGGCGCATAAGCGAACTGAGGAGTATAGACTCCAGTGTTTGTTGATTTGGTATGGAAATCAATTTTGAAAGAATTATCAGTTTCAAGAGTTATCTCCGTATCTAAAAATGTGATGCATTTGTTACTACTTTCTTCTAGAGTAAATTGGATGTTCTCATCCAATGAGTTGATGAAGTTCAGAAACTTTTTAGCATCACTACTATTTTTGAAAATCGTGAAACAATCGTCCACATAACGACGATAAAAAATTACTGGCAATGTGCCTTCATACTTATGGAAGATCGTTTTAATACTTCATACTTATTCTTGAGGAAGATCGTTTTAATCGTAAGCTACAACACCTTAAAGCTAAAAAACTGATAAATGACGATATCTTCAAATCCATTCGCGCATGTGATTCGCAACCGGTTCGCCTTTATGGCTTACCGAAAGTTCATAAATGCACTTCCAACCCGCCGTACCGTCCGATTATGAGTATGCGCAATTCTTACACATCCAAATTAGTTCTCTGGCTTGATGATTTACTGAAAAAGTATGTTCCTCGAAAGTTTTCCATGAAAGATACTTTTCAGTTTGTTGAAGACATAAAATCTTTCTCTTCCTGAGGAAAAAGAATTTGATCTCTTTAGCTTGGATGTTAAAAGTTTATTTACGAATATTCCTGTGAACAGAACTATTAATCACATAACCTCGTTGATCGATTTCGGTGACTTTCCAATTTCAGAGAAAGCTTTAAAAAGTCTATTGAACCTTGCGTGCACAAACATTTTGTTCAGTTTTGACAACCAACTATACCACCAGGTGGACGGTATGGCCATGGGCTCTAACCTTGGCCCTACTATGGCTGCGTTTTCTCTCGATATGCTTGAAAGCAAATTCCATAAGTATGAAGGCACATTGCCAGTAATTTTTTATCGTCGTTATGTGGACGATTGTTTCACGATTTTCAAAAATAGTAGTGATGCTAAAAAGTTTCTGAACTTCATCAACTCATTGGATGAGAACATCCAATTTACTCTAGAAGAAAGTAGTAACAAATGCATCACATTTTTAGATACGGAGATAACTCTTGAAACTGATAATTCTTTCAAAATTGATTTCCATACCAAATCAACAAACACTGGAGTCTATACTCCTCAGTTCGCTTATGCGCCTGAAAAATATAAATTAGCAGCCATTCGTTCGTTGCTGTCTCCAGCCTTCAGAATTTGCTCTGATCAGACTCTGTATGAATCAGCATCTGAGAAAATTATTGAAACATTTATAGGTAATGGTTTTCAATTGGAAACAATTTTGAAAGTAAAAAAGCAAGTCGAAGAAAAAGTTTGTGCAAAGCAAGAGAATAAAAATAAAGAGAATGATAAGAAAATTATTTATTGGTCCGTGCCTTTCATTCGTGAAGGATTTAAAGATTTCAATCATAGAATTCATAAAATCAATCAAAAACTGTCTAAGGCTGAAATTCAAACTACGTGCAGTATTTGTAAAATGAAAGATTTTTTTTCGCAACAAAGATAAAATTCTGAGTGATCTGCGATCGGATATTGTTTATCAATATAACTGTGATCGCTGTACAATGCGGTACATTGGTGCCACCAAAAGGCATTTCTATACCCGTATCTCAGAACACTTACGAGGGGGTCCTACTCAAACTGAGGTTTCCATGCATGTTCATGCACCGAAACATGAAAATTTCAAAATTATAGGTTGCTCGAAATACCCAATGATTCTAGAATCTATTTTAATTAACAACACAGATTGCTTATCGAATGACCGGAGCGGACAATTTCCTTTGACATTAAATTTATGACGTAATCCGCTCGTAATGATGTCATGTTTAGCGCAATAGCTATGTAGTTCAACGCTCTCTGTATTTTGTGACGTATTTTATTTGAGATTTTAGTTAATGAAAATGTTTCTGTTGAAGCAAACTTGTAGATATAAATTTTATTGTGGATTTTATTGAATTCTTTGTTGTACCGCTGAAGATGAGGCAATAAACTAGCCTTGAAACTAGTCCGGGAAAAAAGTGTTTTTCTTTTCACAATGACGATGTATATATATATATATATATATATATATATATAGCAAAGATAAGCAGAAGATCTGGAGATATAGATGAAATAGATGAATAAAAATAAGAAAATAAAAACCAAAAGTCAGATCCCTGTGATGTTGCGACCGGTTTCGATGTATTTTTAACACCTACTCATGCACACAGGATATCAGGAGATCATCACAATCATAACAATTGTTATGATTTCGTGATATCCTGTGTGCATGAGTAGGTGTTTAAATACATCGAAACCGGTCGCACATCACAGGGATCTGACTTTTGGTTTTATTTTTTTATTTATACACAGATAATGACAGAGAAATTTTATATTATGACATCTAAATCTGAACATCTGATTAACAAGAAGAGTGAAATGATATCACAATGTAGACATCGTAGGAAATTTCTTTTATCCAACATTTGACCATAGTGTCATGCTGAATGCATGTCCATATGTCAATTTGAATTCAAATGTATATGTATAGCCTTGATTTTTAATATTGAGATTCTTCACTTTTATTGCTGTCTGACGATCGGTGATGTTTGTATCTCCGCGAAACTTGCAGTTATGGCAATAAATCAGTAATCCAACTCCGCTTGCTTATTTACTATATATAGTAAAATAAATTTGTTTCCCGTGCCTCCTTCAATAATTTTTGGTCAATGCAATTTTTAATTTACTAAAAGCAAATTAAAGTTTTGCCGACTTGTTTCGAGTATTCATTTCATGGAAGGCGTGAATACTTGAGGCAAGTCGACAAAAATTTGTTTTTACTTTAACTAAATTTTGCATTGACCAAAAATTATTGAAGCAAAAACAAATTTACTTCGTTGTCCTTGTGCTTGATTCGATATCATACTCACATGTTTTCTTATTGAAAACTATGATTTGTTGATTGGCACGATTGAGACCATTTTAGGATCAAATCATTTGCAAGTAAATCATGCAGTCCGAGGAGGCAGTTTTACATGCGAAATAGTTTGATAAATTGATTAATTTCCATACAGTGACCATGCTTATTAAAATCCTGTCAATTAATTGTTTCATCATCCTATGCTAGTTATCCCTACAGCTAGTTTTTATCCCATTCCGCAGATGGAATCCGAACTGCATCCATATCCTGGGACCGATGCGGTTCCTCCTAAATTTCTAAAGTGGGCTTATAGCTTCGCATGTCACGGACTTCACGACACTGCATTCTTTGTGTGAACTTTCTAATGGTAGCATTCATTTTCACTGCTTCATTCATCTTTGTGACAAAAGTAGCATTTCAAAATTTAGATAATCAATTTTGACAGATTTTTTACAATTTTGAATTTTTACCAGATGTGGACACATCACCTTAACGATTTTAATATTTGCTGTTTATGATGTACATCTGGTTGAATGCGCTGAGAAGTGACTCATGCGCACAGAGAGAGATCGACAAGATTGATATGTGCAAGGACCATTAACAAAAAAAAGCGGTATATGAAATCTGGATGATTTCTCTTCAGAAGTAATCATTCCAATGTATCTTTGAAGTCGTAGTAGCTCTACGTAACTTCAAATGAGTCTATAACCAAATTTTGACGACGTTCAGATACTAAAGGTATTCAAATGATTTGCTATGAACAGCGACTGGCGGACCAAAAGTTGCGAATACTACTGAACTTTTTGATAAGTAGTGTTTCATGACACTTGAATCTCCAATATTATATCCGAGTGTGATCGTAAATAATCATGACATGATTCAGAGACTTATTTATTAAAAAAGTACTCAAACTGAAAATTATCGCTTTTGTTGGAAGTTGTACAAAATGCTTGCAAACAGTGGCAAAATTCAGACGTTCAAAAAGTATACGTTTCAAAATGATATATATTTGATCTTCCAGTGCGCACAATTCCAGCGATTCTTTGTGAAAGCTTTAAATGCGCTGAAACCAAAAGTCACGAAAACGTAGGTCGTCTAGCTGATTTATTTACCACAACAAAAATACGACATGCCCGGGGAGAATGCCCCCCCCAGAATGGTTAGAGTTACAAGAGCAAAATTATACGTGTTATTGCAAATCACTAGTAAATCAGGTAGGTTAACAGAGTGGAATTAGTATTGTATAGTAGCGTATATCATATAGGAAATAGCAGGCCTACAAGACCTGGACGTACGTACGTAGTAAACAGCATATTGAACTTTTATAATTGCGATGCGTTTTGGAGTGTGGTGCAATTGGACTACTTGCCGCCCCTTTCATGAATCCTTGCGCATGACATTATGATTGGAAATTAAATCCATATTACTAGTAGTTTAAAAACATCTTAGTTCACCTGTTCTTGATGATTAAGTGTGTGATGCAACAATTATGAATCTGAGCGTAGTTCATTCGTAATCACAGATGTATACTTGAGCGTGGTTCACGCGTAAATTAGTTCAGGGTCATATATAATTACGCGTGGTTTACACGTGAATTGCGAGTAGGCCGAATTGATCGTGAGATGTATTTTATCAACAAAAAGTAAGACCTTTTTCATTCTGATTCTGCAAATTTTTTGATGCGATTGATTTCTTTTTTGTCATTTTTCTACATCTATGCAGTTCCACTGCAGCGTCGCCTAACTGATGCACTAGATTTCAGAGAGTATGCATCTGATGAATCCTGGCTATTGTATATTGACATAAATTTCAAGAAATTCGCCAACTTCATGTAGAGCTTTTATCACAATCTTAAATGATTAAACTTCCTTTTGCACGTAAATGAATATATTTATAGCTTAACTTTCAATTTATTTCCAGGATTTCTTGCCATCTGGATAGATTTTCATACTTCCTCAACTCCTGGTTGGAAAGTTGGATCTTTGAAGTGTGAAATGAAGCTACTTATGAAGTTATCAGACTTCATTGAAGTGGATGAGATAGTTTTGGCTGGAAATGGAATATTTGTGAATTTCTGCGATATTCTTTAATTCTGAAAATATTGTTTCCACGTATTCTATGTGTCTTATGGACTTTCCTATTATGGGCTATAGATTTCATATTTGACCGACCATTTAAAACGATAAATGCATGTCATGCGTCCTCAGAACAAGTAACCAAGCAACACGTAACTGTTCGGAATAGTAAGCAGGTGATATGACGCAAAAATGAATTCAGAACAAAGTTCTAAGTAAGCTTAGAGCTGGGTATATGTTGGGTATGTTTGAAATGGCAAACGGATGAGAACATTTGGTGACATGCCACGCTCAATTGCGCGTAATTCACGCGTGAACCACGCGTAATTACACATGACCCTAAACATCCATGGCTGTGCGGGACATTGCTACATCTAAGTTAGTATATAGTTACATCTGTTATCTAAGTTAGTATACTTGGCAGTCCTGTTATATAGACTTTGCGGCTCATGTGTCTCCATGTATCAGAGGCTAAACAATGTGATAGGACCTCAATTTCATGCTCAGGGAAGACAGAACATGCTTAGCGGTTCATCCGTGGTTCAAGCGGCAACGCAGACAACCGTAGACGACGCGCAAACTATAAACGCTCGCCCGCGCGTATTCATAAGCATTCCCCATGTTTCAACAGCATCAGATCAAGTGATTTCTGACTATGCAAGCAGTGGCGACGCCAGCCGTCTGTTTTCGGCAGGGCCAAATAGATTCGTGGCAGGGCCGCATAAATGTATGCCAAGGTCATTCCAAACAATGTTGAAAAGTACATTTTTGGGGTCCCTACAGATATAATGAGAACAGTAAGTCACCAAGAGGCCTGTATTATGTGGCCCTATCACTATGCGAAACGGTATGCAACAGCTGTCTTCGACTGCTTTGCTACAATCTGCAACAGCCAATTCCCATCTCAGCTGACAGAAGCGAAAGAACTTTCAAATACTAGTCCATCACTATAATTACTCTATGTTGATGTTGAAGGGAAACAAGGAGTATTTCCTTCCCTGTACGTAATGCTGTGTCTCTGCATTCCTCCATGCTCATGTTAAAGCCTTGTATTCATTCCCATTGCATTGTTTTCATTATTTTGTATTCTCACTCTCACTCCATTGTATTCTATGCCTTTGTTTGTCTGGACTAATTGTGAGCGATCACAACTGCGTTCACCATTGTTTATGCCAATATATAAACCGCCGTCTTTCAATCAGAAAGCACGGTCTGGGATTTACTACAAAGAACTTGTTCTTTGGTCTTTGCATGATCTAGCTGATCATAGTTGGAAACCCTTACAGTGGCGTCGCGCAGAGCGATTAGCAGCTTTGGGTTGTTGGACGTCGTGTGTAATAAGTGCCTCACACAAGTGGCACCGGTGGCCTTGTGCACTTTGTGTACACGTTGGACTTTGTGAGTACCAGACATACGTGGTACGTGTTGGTGACGCCAGACATACGTGGTGTCGAAGGAAGGGCTAAAACACATTCACCCCTCTGCCGACGCGCAGCTCGCCTGAGAGCCGTCGGTCTTCCAAAACAGCCATCTTCACTGACGCACAGCTCGCCTGAGAGCCGTCAGTTCTTCACAAATCCAATCCTTCACAAGATTAAGCTTCTCTCTGTCTGTTTATTCCATTTCTACTCTCCTAAATCTGCCTTCTCATAGGAACCTAGGGACCTAAGTTTCAGCATGGAGAACGCCAACGCTCTGGAGAAGATAGACGTCGCAGATCCAAAAGGAGTCGAGAACTGTCACGAGCGGTTCCACCAGTACGTGCTCACCAACGACAAGATCGACCCTAAGAATGAGACGGCCTTCTACATCACCATGATTGACAAGGACGCCTACGACCTGTTGAAGGACCTAGCCCTCCCAGACGCCCCTGGGTCGAAGACTGTCACGGAGCTACAGACACTTCTCCTCAACTTCCTGAGGCCGGTGCAGTTCGAAGCGACAGAACGAGCGGTGTTCCACAACATCATCCGACGCCCAGACCAGCAGCTACGACAGTTCCTTCTTCAAATACAGCGTCAAGCTGCGAGGTGCAACTTCGGTACTGAGCTCAACACTCAACTTCGGGACCGTATCGTCGCCGGAGTCAATGACCAGGAGATCCAGAAGCGCCTACTACGAGAGCCATCGTTGACCTACACCAGAGCGAATAGCATCCTGGAGGACTGGGATGATGTTAACAATGCGCTTTCAAGCCAGCTCACCCAAGTCCACTTCACCAAGCCGAACCAACGGGCCGCACTGGGCCCTCAGAGGAACCAACTACGTTCAAGGTCACAGAAGAAACAGTTCCAATACTGTCACTCTCATCCACCACCTGCACCTTCAAGGACCTTCAATCCAAGACAAAGGACCTTCAATCCAAGCCACCACCACAACCCTTCTGCGCAGCGACCTGCCCACCATGTAAGCACTCCGAAGCCAGGCAAAGGTGCTTCAGTCACCCCTTGCGACTCCTGCGGTGGTCCTCATCCACGACGAACTTGCCGCTTCCTCAAAGCAGTGTGCAACAAGTGCCAGCGAACGGGGCACATTGCCAGAGTCTGCCGGAGCTCCAGTCAACAGCATCAAGCCAACGTTGCACGACTTCATACTGCAGCCTACCCGGAGGAATCGACTGACGAGGTCGGAATCGACTACTGCTCCTTAATGGCTTCAACTACTACAGGATCCACCTCTGCTGATCCTCAATCGTTCGCGACCAACTCGCCCCTGGTTAAGGAGTCCCACCTCTACCACCGAGTCACGTTCACACCGACAGGTAAACGTGCGGACTTCATCATCGACACTGGCAGTCCGGTATCCTTCATGCCTCGGGATCAATTTCAACGGCTGTGTAGATCTTCAACTCTACTGTCCACCAACGACGGCATCCAGGGTGTGACCGGTTCACACATGATCATTGAAGGCGAGTGTAAAGTACCCATTTGTGCCAGCAACGGAACTTCTGCTACGGTCCGGTTCTTAGTGAACAACTCCGGCCCTTCAGTACTTGGACGGTTCGACTGCAAGCGACTGAAGATCGTGGAAGAAGTAACGGACCCCGACGTACCCGGTTCCACCACTGTTCGAATCAATGTTGCCAACGTCGTTCAGCCACAACTTCCTGCTGCTATCTCGCGCCTGATCCATCAGTCTGCAAACAACAAAGGTGGAATCAAGGTGGACCCAGTCTCCCTCGACGTTACGTGCGATCCCATCTTCCGGAAAGCCCGACCAGTTCCCTTTGGACTTCAAAGCGCTGTCAAACAAAACATCGACGAACTTGTCAGCAAAGGCATCCTGCTACCGGTCAGTTCAAGCTCCTGGGCTACACCAATAGTAACTCCTCTAAAGAGTGATGGTCGACCTAGGATTTGCGGCGACTTCCGAGTCACGGTCAATCCCCACCTTAAGCAAACAGCCAATACCACCAGGCAAGTGGAGGACATGTTCAATGGATTGGCAGGATCAATGGTCTTCTCTAAGGTGGACTTAACCAATGCCTACCTGCAAGTTCCACTCGACGAGGCTTCCAAAGAACTGACGACGGTGCACACCATTTGGGGACTCTACCAGTATCAATTCCTACCGTTCGGGCTCACCATCTCCCCGGAATCTTCCAAAAGGTGATAGACGACATCATCAGAGGCTTGCCAGGAGTCAGGTCATACCAGGATGACATCATCGTCTACGCCATCAACCAGCAGCAGCATGACGAGAGACTCCACAAACTGCTGCACGTTCTCAATGAACACAACGTACAGATAAACAGCAAGAAATCGGTGTTCAGCGTGCCAAGTCTCACCTACCTGGGATATAGCATTGACGGAGAAGGAATCCACCCGAACTTGGATCGGATACGAGCAGTCCAGAATGCACCTAAGCCATCAACCGCGAAACAACTCCAATCCTTCCTGGGTTTCGCCCAATACTACAGTAGGTTCGTCCAGAACTTCGCTTCCAAAGCCAAGCCGCTGTTCGACCTCCTATCAGAGAAAACCTTCACTTGGACCAACGAAGCTGACTCCGCCTACACCAATCTCACAGAAGCCATAGTAAACGGCAACGTTCTCCGCAGTTACCGCACTACCCTGCCTTGTCATCTCTACGTGGACGCTTCAGAGGACGCTCTCGGAGCAGTGCTGGAGCAAGAAGGTCATCCCATTCTTTGCATCTCTCGTTGTCTGTCAACCTCTGAGAAGAACTACAGTCCGACCCAACGAGAAGCTCTTGCGATCATTTGGGCAGTCAGAAGGTTGCACAAGTACCTGTATGGAGTCCACTTTTACATCTATACGGACCACAAGGCTCTGCAGTACCTTTTCTCGCCCGCAGCTTCAGTCAGCAAGTCTACCTCAGCCCATGATGCAAAGATGGGCCCTGGACCTTAGTTCTTACAACTACACCATTCAGCATCGCCCTGGGACAGACCTGCCGCACGCCGACTACCTCTCTCGTTTCGCTTCCTCGGAACCTCCTGCTGCTACCACGGCCGCCTCGTACTTCACTCGACCACTCCCTCTGGACAGGAACCTCCTGATTTCGGAAACGCGTCTCGCCTACGGGTCAGTCCTAGCTGGTCTCCGCCGAGGTTGGTCACAGGCAGCAAAAAAGAAGTTCCCAGTCTTGTACTCGAGAAGGAACGACTTGACTTCTGACGCTGACGGAGTTCTACTGCACAACGGCTTACCGGTCATCCCACCAGTCTGCAGAGAAGCCTTCCTAGAACATCTGCACGCCGGACATCTAGGACGAGATAAGATGAAGAGCCTCGCTCGTCTCCTATGCTGGTGGCCCACCATCAACCAGGACGTACTGACGTACGCCAAGCATTGTAGCCGATGTCAACACGTCAAACCAAGAACGCACCCGAACTGGAACCCATGGCCCGTTAACTACAAGCCCATGCAAAGAGTCCACATGGATTTCTGCGGTCCTTTCCTCGGAAGATACTATGCCCTAGTTGTGGAAGACGCCTTTTCCAAGTATCCGGAGGTTTTTGTCACGACCACAGCTACCGCAGACTTCACTGTTTGGGCGCTCCGTCGTTTTTTCGCGAGGGAGGGAGTTCCTAACATCATTGTCAGTGACAACGGACCCCAGTTCACCGCAGAGACGACACAGGCATGGTTGAAGTTAATCGGCTGCACTCCGGTGTTCACAGCTCCTCGACACCCACAGTCGAACGGTCTGGCGGAGAATTTCGTTAAAAGTCTGAAAGTAGCGGTTAAAGCGCAAAGTCCACAAAGCCTCACCCAGCTGTGGCAAGCCATCGACAGTTTCCTTCTACAGTACAGGAACGCCGTCCATGCGTCTACAGGGAAGACACCCTCTTACTTGCTGCACGGACGTAATCTCCGAACCACTGCAAACGTAGACACAACTGACGTGGTCTTCTATAGAGGAAACGAAAACAGGCCTTGTAGAGGAATACTGTTGAACAAAGTTGGAAACCGCATGTTTCAAGTGATTGATCCAGCCGACGGAACCTTGCACAGACGCCATATTGACCAAGTCAATGTAAACGCTCCTCCAGTTTCAACTGCAACAACTCCTGAACCTCAAGTTTCAACTCCTCCCACTTCCACTCCTATTCCGACTCCAGTTCCGCCTCCTGTTGTGCCTCCAATCGTATCTGAAGATGCGCCTTCTGCTTTGCTTCCTGCTGTGCCTCCAACTGCTCAACCGACAGTTTCGTCCCCAGCTGTTAGTCCGACCCGAAGTTCCTATTTACACTCACCGCCTCCTTCTACCTCTTCTTTTCTTGCACCGAATGCACAGGGTTCTACACCCCAGCGCACACAAACCCGTCGGAGCCACCGTACTCGGACCAGACCGGCCTGGTTGAGGGATTACTCAACTTAACGGGGAGGAATCTGCAACAGCTGTCTTCGACTGCTTTGCTACAATCTGCAACAGCCAATTCCCATCTCAGCTGACAGAAGCGAAAGAACTTTCAAATACTAGTCCATCACTATAATTACTCTATGTTGATGTTGAAGGGAAACAAGGAGTATTTCCTTCCCTGTACGTAATGCTGTGTCTCTGCATTCCTCCATGCTCATGTTAAAGCCTTGTATTCATTCCCATTGCATTGTTTTCATTATTTTGTATTCTCACTCTCACTCCATTGCATTCTATGCCTTTGTTTGTCTGGACTAATTGTGAGCGATCACAACTGCGTTCACCATTGTTTATGCCAATATATAAACCGCCGTCTTTCAATCAGAAAGCACGGTCTGGGATTTACTACAAAGAACTTGTTCTTTGGTCTTTGCATGATCTAGCTGATCATAGTTGGAAACCCTTACACGGTAGTAGCAAAATTTACTGATGCTTAGCCAATTATGCCAATTCGTGCTTATATTCTGATGACATGAGGCAGATTTCTACTTCTATAAGCGGCGTCCTATAATTCATATCCCGCAATCCTCACCATCATTTACATATGATAAATACGGAGATAAGCCAACCTCGTATTATGTATAGGTTCCATATTTAGAGGATTATTTTTTTCATTGAGGCAATTATTCATTAAACCATTTGAAGAAAAATATCACAGCTGATCGTCAAGGTCATGGACATCCAATTTAGATTGTCCGTTTTTAAACAAACCGATTAAAATAATTGGTTTGTCAATGGAGTGAGAACAGCCGTCGTTACAACAAATACGTGTCAAATATTTCATCTGTATTCTCTGCAAAACAACCATACCAAATAAGAATAATACAAAAAAATGAATAAAATATTGCTACACTGTTAATTTACGAAATGTTCAAAATTCTCTCAAAAAGTTGGCAGGGCCACAGGCAGGGCCAGATGAAATTTGGCAGGGCCGCGGCCCCGCCTGGCCCGCCCCTGCCGTCGCCCCTGTATGCAAGTATGATTTCTGACAAGTGCAGCGCGTATGTACGTGGGTAGAAGAATAAAATGTCCTTAACCACGGACGTGTGGGGTGGTCCGTAATTAGTTGCGGTGAATTACGCGTGGCATGTCACCCAGTGTAGACAAAACAAATTAAAATTGAATTTTAGGTCGTGTAAGACGAGTGTAATTTTTGGGTAATTTTGGTGTATTTATATACGTGTGATCAGGGATCGCAATTCACCCAAGAAAAAAGAACGGAAAATTTCGAGAGAATGCATGAAAAGACTACCAAGGGTGCCGGTATCACAAAGTAGGCTTATATACATGCATATATCATACCGGGTTATTACATAGGGTATCAATAAGTGTCTGGCATTGAGAGGATAGCCTAAGCTTAACAGGGTACCAGTACTTCAATTAAAGTAGGCCTACCTCAATAAGGACCTTGTTGCTGTATTTTTTCTCAAAATATATTTGTATGCAGGCCCACGGGAGGTTGCACTGAATATAGTTAAAGTAACTAGGCTACACCGTAAATTCAGTAAGCTGCTGTTAGCTACAGATATACGCATCGCGATAAGTGGTCGAGCAGTGGAGCCTTTTTATTCGTCATAACGCTCTGAAATGTTGATGCCAAAGTAAAGAAATTATCTTAATTCTTTAGAGCAAGGTATCTTTTCATAGATGGACACCGGTACACCATGTTAGATTATGATTAAGTGATAGGTTTCATTCTTGGTAACCGTATTCACGTGTAAGTTTATGTGTAGTTGGGAGCTGCAGACTTGCAGCTACATTACACAATGTACATTTAGATTGCACATACACAAGTAGGCCTATAATCCTTAACCTTCTTTTCGAAATCAAAGCAAGGGAGATGATCGACGCAAGATTTATATTGATAAAAATTCATGAAATCACAACTTACTCATGAAGTAGAAAAAGGCCTACATTAAATACATCAGCGTAGATCAACTCCAAAAAATTGATGTGTATATGCAATATTAATGGAATACATATTTTCACGATTGAACAAACATAGACGGGAGCATAAAACAATCAAATAAGCCCGAAACAACAAGAGTACGTGATCAGTAAGTGTTAATTATATAGTAAATGTGGAAATGAAAAGATCAAAAAACCAATTAATAACAAATACAAAATTCTCTGGCTATGCGAGAACACGTGCTTTGGCCAACGTTACTGTGATTCAATAAAAATTCTTACATAACTCGTGAAAAGTTTTACCGCTTAGAAAGAGGAACATGTACGCGGTGATTTAATTTCAAATAGAAACTGTACATGAATACTATAATTTAGACAACTCAGCAATGAAATTTGTTATTCTCATTAGATTCATGTGAGTAGTAAGAAAACGGCGAACTTACGACCGGCGCCCCCCCTCTGGAACGACAGAGGTTGTAGTCTGTCGTGGTGTGCCGGCCAGGTTGGTCCACGTTCACAAAATGTTCGCTGACTCCCCCCCCTCTGGAACGATAGAGTGTCGTGGTGGACTTGGGCGACCGCCAGGATTAGTCTTGAGGCTATAGTGTGTGATGTTTTTCGTGCAATCTGCTGAATGTTGGGTTGTAAAATGGGTTGTTTCGAGTGGAAGGAGTGCTCGGATGTGAAAACGGAGGCCAGATTCGGATTCAGCGTGAAATTTTGCATCGGTATGGTGAATTTGAACGCAATCCGAGAGAAAAAATTTCGCTGA
This sequence comes from Prostheceraeus crozeri, assembly GCA_907163375.1. Taxonomy (NCBI): domain Eukaryota; kingdom Metazoa; phylum Platyhelminthes; order Polycladida; family Euryleptidae; genus Prostheceraeus; species Prostheceraeus crozeri. The sequence continues at coordinate 5,578 of CAJQUW010008486.1, read as the reverse complement.
CGTCCCCCCCCTCGGGAGAGCTAGCTTCGATTTTGGCTTTCAGTGGACGGATTTTGTCGTGCCATAGCTCGTTTGAAAGCTAAGAGTGAGACAAATTCAGTGAAACAAACGGCTTGTTCATATCTGTCTTCGTTTAGATGTGAGACGCTATTTAAGATTTTGGGACATTGGCGAAAAACGACAGAGTTAGAATTTGGGACGTTTTGGGTTGTAGCTTCAAAACGAAGCATCGGATGGGAAAACGGATTTCAGATTTGGAATCAGCTTGATGTTATTGTCCAATGAGGATCATCATCCAATGAGAATCAAGCATTTCTATATAAATAGCGATCCTTCCACAGTGAGAATCATTCCATCGTTGAATCACACGAGTGACGGACGCACATTTTCTCTCTCTCTAGTTCCCTATTCTATTATCCAACTAAAATGGTAAGTCGCTACTTTCCTCCCTCTCCTCCCTTGAACGTAAACTTAATACAATCTTTTTCATTTTCAGGCATCTACTCCATCTGCTGCACTAGTAGGACAAAATGGCGGTCAAACGTTACAAGGTTCGCTACGATCAGATCATCTACAACTGAGGCCAGTGGAAGAAACAACCAAGGTACATAATCCTACACCACTACAGCGTAAATTTAAACAAGTCTTGCGTTATGACGATCATGGCGTAGTACTCCAAACGGGAATGCTCCCTTCCACGGATGTCAAGATAATGCGCAATCAGTATGGGGACTACATACTGATCCCCGTGAGTCCGTACATTCGCCACCAACTTGATATTATTGAGGAGTATGTGACATTAAATATGGACATTCCTACTCCTCTTGCTCAAGAGTGGAAGGCGAGAGATGACAAGGATACTCCCTATAGAAAGATTTGGGATGGTAATCACATTTGCCTACCAGTATCACATTGGTGTACTTACTATAAGAAGGATGGAGATCATTCAATACCCATCAGATGTGATGAGCTCGGAGAAGGTACTTGGGATATCCTTTTCAAAGTGAATGGGCTATATTATGGTCGGCACAAGGATAATAAAATAGCCTCTCTCTCCATGCATATGGAATCCATCCTATATATTCCAAAACCACCCAACGTGGATGACATAATTGATCAAATCCTTAACAGCAGTGGTACGAAGCGCAAGTCGGAGAAGAATGCTGCATCAAAACGCAAATCAAAGAAGGAGAATTACTAGTCCTTTCCTAACTCTACCCTATGACAATTCGCTTATGTGCTTTGAGTGTCGTAGACGTGGTCTTATTAGATACATTTTACTTCTTCGTTGCCATCATATCATTTGTGTATTTTGTCGTGAAAAGCATCGATGTAATTCTTCATTTTGTAATATGTTATAGAACGTTTCCTTAGATGTGTAATTTCCGTTTTAGGCTTCTATCATCATTTTTATGGATTGTGAGGGTGAACCTGTACAGGAGCTCAGTGCTATTGCTATGAACAATTGGTCATATCAGATTGTTAGTGTCTATCATCAACATGCCAACTGCGATCCCAATGTTGATCAATGGGCGAGAAAACACATTCATGGACTTAATCTGAAATATTTGCAAGACTATGGCTTTTCTTGTGAGAGTGCTCTTCTTATTGAATTTAAACGATGGTTAGCTACTTTCAATGTTATACGCATCTTTTGTAATAATCCTGGTAAGGAGAGGAAAGTATTTCCTAATCTAATCATTGATGATATTTTGCTCCCGCCTTGGGATAGTAGAGTGAATCAACACTACCATGAAGTCACGAAACGTTTTAAGGATTTGTGTGTTCCTATTTTGTCTGTTCGTTGTAGTAGCTACGTTCATAATCAATGCTTCTTTCCTCCTTACCTCAACACTGCCAAAGTCCTGTATGGTTATCATTGCTCGCTGTATGATAGTTACCAGCTGTATCTATTTTATCTCTTTCAAACCATTGATTTATTATGCATGCTTGTTACTATTATTCAATAAATGTTACTATGAGAAGAGTTGTTGTTTTCATGCAATGGATGGGTTAGATAAAGGGCGATCATGTCTTTCTCAAACGACTGCGGAACATAACATTTTCATAGGCAAAGTTTAAAAGGAGCTGTTCAAGATTATGTGATAAATTTTCATAAAGATGAGACCGACATCGAAGCAGTGGTCGATGATGCTAGCACTCTATTTCTAGAGTTAATGAATACATTCTCTGATAGCATTATCATGGCGCGATTAGTTGCGAAAATTAAGTTTAGTCATTTTGGAAAGGAAGAGGTGGAAACTCGCTCTTTCCATTTTGCTTCTTATTCAATGGAAGTGGTAGATCACCCCGAAGAATTTTTTAAAAGACATATGATAAAAATTGCTGAACGTCTTAACGCATTTAACCATCATGGTAGCAGTCTAGTGATTGAAGCGATTTCAGATATTCACATTCAACTTTCCATAAAGAAAAATTGAAAATGCAGTGGTACTTGATTGTAGCACAACTGGTTTTCGAGCTATGTCTGCTCACTCTCGAAGTATACTCCTTCTGTACATGCGTCTATTATTTAGAAAAGGCTAGCAAATTCATATCTTCAAAAAGACTTGCTATAGACATCAGTAACGGTGAAACTATGTGTTGCGATGTATGTAAGCGAAAGGATGGAAATGAAAAGCGCATCTTCAAGAGATGTAAGCATGCTTTTTGTCAACGCTGTTTCATACGTAATTGCATTCAACTTTGCCAATGTAACCACTGTGATATTGCTCATTTCGAGTGTCACTTATGTCGCAATAGTTAGTACCTATGCAAATGTGGTAAAGATAGGTTTTAGCAAAGACTAACACGGAAATGGCGAAACGTAAAATGGCGAAACGTAAAAGTCAAAAGTTTTCTTCAGCCATTCAAGCTCTCCGACGAATGAAAGCAAATCAGCGATACAATGCTATACGACATGCTCACGATAAATTCATTTGTGAAATTATTTCTCATGTGAGGAAGTTGAGGACGAAGAAATTAGCGCCAAAACAACGAAAGTTACTTAAGCGATATGCTACGAAATTGCGTTTCATCTCCAATCCTAAAGTCACCCTTCAAAGAAAGAGGGAAACTCTAACACAAAAGGGCGGTTTCCTTTCAGCAATACTTCCAATGATAGCTCCTGCCGTGGGCAACCTATTGGGTAATATCTTTGGCTCTAAGCGTTAATTATGCAAATGTTGAATCTCAAAGTAATAAAATGGATTTCAGACTTTAATGTGATAAAGTTCTGACTGTATCAGGTCCATCTCATGCAGGTAAAACTGTTTTCACGCTGAATTTATTGGATAAAAGAAGGGAGTTGTTTAAGGAACCTATCAATCGAGTGATTTGGTGTTATGGTATTTATCAACCGTCCCTGTTTCAGGAATTGCAAAGTCGCAACTTTATTCGACATGAAGGAATTATTCCAGTGGATAAACTTCAGTCTAATGATGTTGTTGTATTGGATGATTTATTAAAAGAAAGTAAGAATTCCAAAGATGTTACAGATATGTTCACTCGTGCAGCACATCATAAAAGGTGTTTTATCATCTATATCACACAAAATTTGTTTCCTGATGGAAAAGAAGCTCGTACACGAAACCTGAATACACACTATTATGCTATTTTCAAGAATCCGCGAGATAAAAGTCAATTTGAAATTTTAGCGCGACAAGTTGCACCCAGAGGATCAAAAGCCTTAATTGAAATTTTTCAAGCAGCTACTGAAAAACCATACGGTTACTTATTCATTGACTTTACGCAAGAGTGTCCGGAAGAATTTAGATTTCGAAGTGATATTTTGAAAACTCCCATGATTATCTACAAACTATGAGTTCTTATTCTCGCATGATTGTTATTCCTCAGGATGAATATGTACAATTGACTGCCATGCAGCAAGTAAAGCAACCTCTTGCAAATCAAATGTATAGGAAAGAAATAGATTATCAGCAAAATGTTCACATCAAAGATCCACATCGTGCTGTATTATTACAATCGGAAACTGTTGAGCAATTGAAAAACTTGAAGAATAAGATGCGTGACTCTGTATCGACTGCTACACCTTTAGCATCTCGCGCACATGCCATATCTCTTTTCAACAGTATTGAACCCCATCTCAATGTAAATGATAGAGGAGAAATCATTACAGATGAAAATAAAGTGATTGATGCTTCACGTTATGAAGACTTGATTCAGTATGCAACACGTAGAAAGCGCCGTCAGGGCTATGTTCCACCTGGTTGGACATACTTTCTTAAACTATTGAAAAAGCATAATGTGCCAAAATTTGCTTTAAATAATGAGACATTGAAAGAACTTGATTCAACAGTGGCTACTGCTCCAATGCTTCAGACGTTGAAAATGCCAACAAATTGGTTTAAGGCGTCACCTGCTACATCCCCTCCCACACTCACTAAGCAAACAAGAGGAAGAACTCGACGTAGATCTACATCACCACTAAAACTAGTAAAAGGAAAACGTAAAACAGCTCCTCCCAGGAAATACATGTTCTCAGACTATTAATATGAAGCAGATGTGTTGCTTGCCATGTAATGAGCCGCCATAGGTGAATGTCGTTGTCACTTGCACTTGCTGCGCCAGCTCTCATAATGAAACCCCTAAGCAATGTGAACACGATCGCAAAACCGCTAAAGCTAAATGCTGCAGTTGTTGTAAATGTAGAAAGGCAAGAAAACAAAAAGATGAGAAGGAGGAAAAAGAGTCAGTCGTCATCGACTGAACGTTTGAAGTCAATCTATTATGATGTAAAACATCCGGCAGGATTTGCATCTATCAAGAAATTATCAAAAGCGAGTGGTCTTCCACAATCACAAGTGAAACGATGGTTAAAGGGTCAGGTACCTATACACTCCACAAACAAGCGAAAAAGAAGTACCGCACCCGCCATTATATTGTTCATGACATCGATGAACAGTGGCAAGCAGATTTGTGTGATGTTGCCTCCATTTCAAAACATAACTCGGGCAATAATTTTATTTTAACCGTCATTGATATCTTCTCGCGTTATGCGTGGGCTCAACCTTTAAAAACTAAAGAAGGGAAAGGAGTAGCAAAAGCATTCCAAACAATTTTTCGAGAAGGCCGCATTCCAAAAAGAATTCAGAGTGATCAAGGAAAAGAGTTTGAAAATCAGCATATGAGAAGATTATTTGAGAGGCATGATATTGAGTTGTTTAGTGTAAAGAGTGCTTATAAAGCTGCACTCGTTGAACGTTTTAATCGCACATTAAAAAATCGCTTGTGGCGACATTTTACTGCCAACTTGACACAAAATTGGACAAAGGTTCTACAAGATACACTCCATGCCTACAATTACTCTATCCATCGTTCTATTGGACTCAGACCAGTAGATGTAAATGCTGACAATGTAGATAAAGTGCGCGAATCATTCCAACGTAAACGCACTCATGTGAAAAGTGATGTGAAAATTGGTGATAAAGTTCGTATCTCAAAAGTGAAGAGTGTTTTTGCTAAAGGGTACCTTCCGAATTGGACAGAGGAGGTATTTACAGTATCAAGGATTGATCAAAAAGACTCTCCGACCACCTACAAGTTGAAAGATTATGAT